>BOPN01000044.1:815878-853378 GCA_017312705.2 Penaeus japonicus
CAAACCAACACCACAAGAAAATAAACAACCTACCCTTCCCCAAACACCCCCCCTACCCCTACCTCTACCCCCCTATATACCCCACCCCTCCCTCCAACGAACGCGAAAATGTTTTCTCGATCTATCAGCCGCCGTTTCGCATCCGCTGCCTATGGTGACTAGCGTGACGCTGCGAATTCCTGCGAAGACTTCGATGTCCGCCGACGTCGACTGCGGGGGGGGGGGGGTAAAGAGAGGAGAGTGGTGTGGAGGAGTGGGAGAAGGTGAGAGGGAGAGTGACAAGATGGAGGGAGATGGTGAGGAAGAAAAGTGAGAGAGGGAAAAGGAGAGTAAAGAGAGGGAAAGAGGGAGAGGGAGACTAAGAGGAAGAAGAGAGAGGGTGAGGAAGAAAAGAGAGAGGGGGAAAAGGAGAGTAAGAAGAGGAAAAGAGGGAGAGGAGGGGGAGGAAATGAGGAAGGGAGAGCAAGCGAGAAGAGTAGGGGGAGTTGGCTTGAAAGAATGGCTGGTAGGGGGAGGGAGGAGAGGGAGAGGGAGAAGGGGAGTCTCAGAACCTCCATCCCCCCCACCCCCCAACCACCTACCCATTTAGGTGAATGGATGAAGTGATGTCTGCCCATTACTCCTCAGTGTAAATACGTTAATTAGGTCACTTGGCTTGGAAGGTGTCGATGGGGGAGAGGGGGGAGGGGAAGTGATAAAGAAGGGGTGCTAAAGAGAGGAGGGGAGGTGTTACGGGAGAGGGAGGGGGAAGGAGGGAAGAAGTAACATTAATGCTATGGGAGAACGATGCAGAATGAACAAAGCGAAAGGCAAAAGAAGAGTAATGGAGAGAAATAGGAAAGGAAGAAATAGAGACAAAGAAAGGCTTTACACGCAGACAAGAAGACAGACAGAAACACACACAAAATCTCAAACCACCTTTTCTATTCACGTGTCTCCAATCTATCAAGGCACAAGGGAAGGTAACACTTCCTCCTACTCCCCCCCCTCTTTTTTTTACCCCAACCTCCCCCCCCCACCCTTCCTCTTCCTCCTCCTCCCCTCCCGCCTCCCTCCCCCCACTAAGTTTTATCTCCTCCTCATCCTCTTTCTTTCCTCACCGCTCTGAAAGAGAAGATGGAGCACGGAGATCTGCAGTAAAAGGAGTTTTAACGATGAATAATAAAAGACTCACATGAAGAATAGATGAAAGCCGAGAGCTCTGCATTACCGGCACGTCGGCGGAGTAATGGTCGCTTACGGACGCCGGAATGGTCTGTGATGGAATGAAAGATGGCGGACGATAACAGCTGACCGGCGAAAAGGGGGCTACGAGATGTAAACAAAAGACGGGGGGATACGAGACTAAAACAAAGGATGAGGGGTACGAGACGAGACTAAAAAAAGAAGGGGAGATTTCTAGATGAAGAGAAAGAGTTAGAAAAATTACAAAACTAAATATATGTGATAGGAAAGAACACCGGTTGCTCAAGTGTAAAGAAGGAAGCATGTGAGAATCCCTTTTTCGGCGGGCAAGAGGGGCATATCTGATCTGCGGTGAAGGGGATTATAACCGATATAGATCAACGGTGCCAATATGAATCTCCAAGACTTGCAAAGCCTTCAACAAAGGTTTCCAACAGCTGCTCTGTAATAAGACCTTCTTTTTTCTCTTTTTTTTCCTTTTTCTCTTTTTTGGAAGTGGCTTCTCGTTGCGGACTATCCTTTCTTCTTCCGAAACGTCTTGTTAAATCTCCAAAAGTTCACGGAAAAGTAGGTAAAACCGCGCCATAAAGTCGAAAATTTCATGATCTACTGAACGTAAACTTCTCCCCCCCCCCCCACAGCCCCCCCTGTACCCTCTTCTTTTTTTTCTTTTTCTTTCTCTTCCCTTTTCCCCCCGAATAAGTCCAGACAAGCGAAACGAGATAGTAAAACATAGATGGCGCTGATAAGCAAACAGATGATAAAGGGTTAATGCAATTTTCAGCGATAAGATAAACCACTCTAGAGGATGAGGAACAAGCGAACAAACAAACTAGCATGTAAATGGGTTAGTGCCGAGACTGAGTAAGAAGACGAAAAACAAAGCAAAACAAAAAATAAATCAACAAAAATCCATTTGGGTTAACACTTCGTTAACAAATAAAATAAAAATACATTTGGGTTAAGACTTCGAGTACAAAGTGAGAAAATGAGAGTGAAAATTAATGGCGTTTTTGCTTGTTTGTTCTGAGGGTGTGGGGTTCGGAGGAGAGAAAGGCAGTCGTAAGTTGAGGAGAAATGTGTCAGTGTTATATAGGTATGTGTGTAAGTGCTTGTTTGTACAGATCTCCAACGACTGTATATGTAGGAGCAATTGTGTTTATGTGTGTGTAAATGTGTATGTGTGTGTGTGCGCGTGTGCGTGTGTGTGTGTGTGTGTGTGTGTGTGTGTGTGTGTGTGTGTGTGTGTGTGTGTGTGTGTGTGTGTATGGTGTGTGTGTGTGTGTGTGTGTGTGTGTGTGTGTGTGTGTGTGTGTGTGTGTGTGTGTGTGTGTGTGTGTGTGTGTGTGTGTGTGTGTGTGTGTGTGATCCAAGGACGTGTTTTAGACATGTTTGATGTATTTTTATTAGATCTGATTAAAAGTTTTCATCTGCATGTTCTCTCCGTCTGTTTATTTCTCACGGTCTGTTCTGTAGACTTTCTTCCTGAATGGCGAAAGGGCTTAAGAGTGAGTGATTTTTGAAAGAGATTTATCTCTTTTGGGCAATCTTATTAAGTTATTATAAAACTTGCTTTACTTTTAGTTTTTCTTTTCATTCTAATTCCACATCCCTTTCCTCTAACTGAATTTCGGTTTGTTTGTCTCTCTGTTTGTCTATCTGCCTGCCAGCCTGTCTGTCTGTCTCTTTCCTAATTTACCCTACGTGACAAGCGGTATCAGCACCCCCCACCCACCCCACCAACACACACACACCTCCCCCCCTACCCTCTCCTCTTTCTTGGACGTGGCTTTCCCAAAAAACTTTTCCTGGAAACGGAGTATTGTTATTATTATTCTGTGTTTTTTTCTTTTTCTGTCTCTCGCTCTCCCTCTATTACTGAACTGCTTTTTTTCTAGGCCTCTATTGAACGGATTTCCC
Source organism: Penaeus japonicus (assembly GCA_017312705.2). NCBI lineage: Eukaryota > Metazoa > Arthropoda > Malacostraca > Decapoda > Penaeidae > Penaeus > Penaeus japonicus. The sequence goes on from BOPN01000044.1 coordinate 818,984, forward strand.
GCTGGGACCATCTATTTTGTGCTGTTTTATTGCTTCTTTTGTTTTGTATACATATATTCCCCTCTTTTCTCCTGTTTTCATTTATCTGTTTTTAGGATTTGTTTTCTTGGTGTGTCTCTCTTTCTTTCCTCTCCCCCTACTTTTTGTCTTTCCTTCTCCTCCCCCTTTGATAAAACAATGCAATAGATATAATATTTGTACGAAAAATATACATTTTCCGAACACCTTGCCTCGTCCACTACGTCTTGACGAGTGAAAACACGACGAGGCAACGCGAACAGCACTTGCTAAGACGACCTAATTATCTTTACCCACGCCCGTAATGCCCCCCCACCCCCCACCCTCATACCCAACGCCCACCCCCTACTCCCACCCACGCCCCATATATGTCCTGGCTATGCTAATGCTTAAGTCCTGCCTTGTTGTTTCTTGTTAGACCTTATAAGGTTCACTCTCCTCTTTTTTTTCCCTTCTCTTTCTTCTTCTTCTTGTTCATTTCCTTCTGTTTTTGCTTCTTTTTCTTCTGTTCTATTTCTCGTTCTTCTTCTTCTTCTTCTTCTCCTTCTTCTTGCCGTTGTTACTGTTTTTCTTCTGCTTATTTTTCTTTCTTTTTTTATTCTCTTTCTTATACTTTTTATTCTTCTTCCTCGGTTTCTTTTGATTTGTTTTTGTCTGTTCTTTATACCATGTTGCGTTATTGTTCTTGTTTTTATTTTATTTTTTTCCTTTATTCTCCCGTCTGATGTTAAATATGTATATCAATCATTGTTTTGTTCCTCTCCCTCTCCTTCTCCTTCCTCCCCATCCACCATAATCCCCCCCCCCCCCAAAAAAAAAGAACTCCTTCAACCCCACAAATCCCCCCTACTGAAAGCACCCCCCACCCACCTCCACCACCACTGACCCCCCACCCCTCCTTCCCTTCCCCAAAGTTCATTCCTGCGATGGGCACTGACATTCCGTCCCTCCAGAATCTTAATGCGAAGAGATACTGTGACAGCCGCTACGATCACGTCGTCTACTCGAGTTCCGAAGGGCTATTAGCATTCGCTTTCGTTTTCTTATCGCTTTTTTTTTTTTTTTTGGGGGGGGGGGGTGCTGTTGTTGAATCGGAGATGCTATTAATAAAAGGAAGGAAGGAAAGGTCTGTCGTGTTTATTTTTTTCTTGTATTTGTTTTGTTCTGTTTTATTTATCTTTTTTTTTTTTTTCCTGATCTTTTTTTTTTTCCTTTATCTTTTTTCTGTCTTATCTCTTTGTTTCGTCTCTCTCTCTCTCTCTTTCTCTTTCTTCTTCCCCCTCCCATCACCTCCACTCTTCCCCCCTTCCCATCAACCCCCCACCCTCCCATCCCCCTATCCTCCATTCCTTCCCATATCCTTCCCCCACCTCACCCCCACCCCCACCACCCTACCCCCACCCTACCACTCCGCAAACAAGCGAAAGTGACACAGAAGAGATTAAAATGTGGCCGGCATCTTGCTCAAACCGAGAGCGACATCTTGAACCCTTTTTTTTATTTATTTTTTTTTTTTATTAAAGCGCCGTGGATAAAAAGGTCACCGGACTCTTGCGCTACCTTAATTGCAGTGCTCATTAAGGACTTAATTGAGATAAGTAGATTTTTTTTTTTTTAATTGAGGCAATGGCTGTCCATCTACGGTTTTGACGGATTACTTCATATTGTACATGGGTGACCTACATTTTGAATAGTTGGGTATCAGCGCTGTTGTTGTGATCACTATGTTTATCATTGTTGATATTGTTACTATAATTTTTTTTGTTATTATCATTGTAGTTACTGCTGTTATTATCATTATCGTTATCATAATAATGATAATAATTATTGTCGTTATCATTATCAGTATTATCATCATCATCATCATCATCATTAAGATCATCATCGTCATATAGTAATCATCAGCGCTCTTCTCATACCACCAAAACACTCACAGAAAACTCGAAAACCCAAAAACAAAAACCGCAAACAGCGGTCCATCCATCAACGCCATCTATTATCTTTGATCGAAGTAGTAGAAGAGGTAAAAAAAAATAGATCAAAATCACTCGATGAATTCCTACCCACCCCACCCCCCACTCGTCTCTTATCATTATTTACGTCCAAATATTTCTCAGCTCGTGTTAATTACTGGTTGGTAGTTATTAATCTGGGAATCATTAAATCGGTAAAACAAAAAAATCTTTTATCAACAGAGGAACTGGAATGATGCTGAAAAAAAAGAATTTGGAGAGAGAGAGAGGGAGAAGGAGAGGGAGAGAGAGAGAGAGAGAGAGAGAGAGAGAGAGAGAGAGAGAGAGAGAGAGAGAGAGAGAGAGAGAGAGAGAGAGAGAGATAGACCGGCGTCGGCAGCTTAAAACCTTTAAACGGAACCGCCTAGAGTTATGACCTGGTTGCACTAACTTGAGAGAATGAGGAAAACAGGAATCCTTCTCGCCCAAAGGTTAGTGTTCTCGCTCGCCTTTTATGAAGGGGCATCGCGTATCGTAGTGCAGTCGCTTGTAGATTGGCAATTACGCTTCTAAGGCGTTTTTTTTATACTAATACATTTAAACGTTTATTCATCTATTCTGCTTACACACATATCTATGAACATCCTCACACAACAACAAAAAATAAGAGTTTCCCCATATCGAAAAAAAGAAGAAAAAAAGGACTCCCCCCCCTCCTTCCCCCTCCCACTCCACCCCCTCCAAAAAAAAAGAAAAGAAAAAAAAAGACACTTCAGATACTCAGATGGCGCCAGAGATAACGTCTCAGATACGAACCTCGGCCGCTGTTCAGAGATAAAAACAGTACCAGGGAGATGATGACGATGATAGTGATGCAGGTGATGATAGTGAGGGTGATGGTGACAGTGCTCAGCGGTGATGATTAATGAGACAGCACTGCCAACGTTGATATCATGAGCATTAGCGTTGCAAATGCCAATCGGCGGGGCGAGGGAGAGATTAAGCTGGATTGATCAGAGGTGTCGGCGAGTGGTGTTGCTACATGTTGATCTCTGTTGCATGGGGGAGGTGATGAATGTCACAGAACCAGAGTCACAAGTTGCAGAAGTTGCAGCGGGTGATGTCAGGGGATGCTCTATTTTTTTGTTGTTTGTTTGTTTCAATGTTTTGCTCTTGTTGCAATGTTGGTATATATTTTTGTTTTGTTTGATGTTGTTATTTCATTATTGATGTTTTCTTTATTATAATGATCGTTAGTACTATTATGATTATTATGTCATCAGCATCTTAATTATTGCCCCTCTCATTTAGAACGTTATTACAATTACTCACCATAACCATTATCTCATTTGATAGTAATATCAGCGCGTTCGTAATGAACTGAATACAAACGAAACTTTGTGAAAGAAAATCTCCGAAGCTCACCAGAATCAACTGCAGACTGTGGTCGAAAGAAGTTGATCACAGCAATTTGCAACATACTAAACTTTGTGCAAATTTCCCCTCCACCCCCTCCCCCTTTCCCTCTCTTTCCTTCCCTCCCTCCCTCCCTCCATCTTCCCAGCTCCCTTTCCTACCCCTCACCTGCCATCCCTACCCATCCCTCCCTCCCTCGCCCTCCCCTCCTTCCTCCCCGCTCCCTCATCCCTCCTCCCCTTCCTCCCTTCCTTCTCCCTCCTCCCCTTTCTCCCTCCCACTCCTCACCTTCCCTCCCCCTACTACACCCCCTTATCCCTTCCCCCTCCTCCCCATCCTCTACCCCCCTCCTCCCTATCCTCTCCCCACCCCTTCCCATCCTCTATCCCCCCTCCCCTCCATACCCCACCTCCCCCTACCGCAAACATGCAGTCAGCTGATGCTTGTTATCGAGCTTAACGACGCAAACTAGTAATTACAACCAATTTACGCGTGCCTTCTGCCCGGAGCGATACAGCAGGGTTGTCTAACTACCCTTTAAGTGGTAAAACATCATTGAAAGTAATCAGGCTTCACTCTTCATATTCCCCCAATATAGAACTGGGGAGAAAAAAATAGTGTATAATGGGAGAGGAGGATATAGGGGTAGGGTAGGGTAGGGGAGAGGAGGGGAGGGGGTTGGGTAGGGAGGGGAAGGGTAGGGTGGGGAGGGGGTAGGAAGGAGGGAAAGGGTGGTTGGGGAGGAGGGAAGAGGAGGGAGGGAGGGTAGGTAAAAGATGAGGATGAGGGGTAGGAGGTAGGGGCTTGGGGGTTGGGGGAAGGGGGGGGGGGTTAGTGCATAGTTAATCCTTAGGTATTTCGCTGTAGGGTTATGGGAAGAGTTCATTATTATTCGTTTGTTTTTTTATTTATTTCCAGGTCTTCTTTTTCATTTTTTTACTTTCTTGTTTTGTTGTTTTTGTTTTGTTTTGTTTTCTTCTTTGTTTATTTTTTTCACCCACTATTCCCCACATCCTTTATTCTTTGCTCTCTTATTCTCTTTCTCTGTTTTTCATCCTCTCTCTCTCTCTCTTTCTAAACTAGATTATCATCACCGATAACATACTTGCGGTGGTCAGATAATGCGATATTTGCCCGATCAAAATGATAGTGTATTGATAATTTTTTACCACTAGCAGGCCGGAGATCGGTGGCTGGTATAGGGGGGGGGGGGTAGAAGGGATATAGACCTGAGAGGGTGGTGGGGGGTGGAGGGGAGGACGGGGGGAGAGGAGTGGAGAGGAGATAGAGAAGGAAAGGAAAGGAGGAGGGGCGGGATAGGGGGGTATAGAGACTGCCTGCGAGTTTCACCCACTTAAGAATTTATGAGTTGTGCAGGGTGGTGGGTGGGTGGGGGTAGGGTATGTTGGGGTAGGGGTAAGGGGGGTAACACATATCGGCGGTATCCTATTATGTGGTATTGGCATGTTCCTATTGGTTCATCATCAGAGTCTGGAAAGTCGGATACTAAGCGCACAATTCTCACAGGTGATAATTTCCATCTAAAAAAAAAACAAAAAAAAAAAACGACAAAAAAAAAAAAAAAAAAAAAAAAATGTCTCTTCTCTTACGTTTTTATTGCATTTATAGGAAAAGAAGGAATAAAACTTCGAAAAAGAATAAAAATCGTATGGATATTATGTCCAAAGCAGACCATCACTTAGACATTGTTTAAAGCATAATTTCAGGTCGAGTCGCCTTATCTTCTCTAAAAATAAGAGCGAGAGAGAAAAAAATTATCCAGCCTGGCGTTCGAAGAAGAAAATAACATAAGCCAAATGATAGTGTTTCTTCGCTTAACAGTAGAGTACGTGAAATAGTGTAAGTATAACTACGGAGCAAAAGTGGGTAGGTTAGCACCCGTTGCTAGTGAGACAGCGATACGCATGGTCTGCCCCCCCCCCCCCCCCCTTCCTCTCCTTCTACCTCTCTTTCTCTTCTTATCATTGATAGTTTCTTATAGACATTTTTCTTCTTCTCTTACTTCTTCTCCTCCTTCTCCTTTTACTTCTTCAACCCCATTTTTCTTCTCCTCCTACTTTTATCTCTTTTCTTTCTTCCTTCTTTTTTTTCTACCCCTTCCTCCCTCTTCACCTTCTCCATCTCCCCAATTCTTCATTCTCCTCTCTCCTCCACCTCCCTCCCAATACCTCATCCGCCATACCTCCCTCCATCCCCCCCCTCCTCCTCCCCCCTCTCCCCCCACCTCACTAAGCTCTGTATGCAAATTGCCGAAGCATTATGCAAGAAATGAACGCGAAGAGCTTCAAATTTCCAAAAGGAAAGGGTTTCGGACGGACGATAATAAAGAAGAAATTTGGATAAAGAAGAAGAAAATCCTTTTTAAAAAGTCGTACTTATGGATTCGGAGTATAAGTCGTAATGTTTTTTAAATCATTTCTAAAAATGGCAGTAACAATGACAATAGTAATGATAATGATAAAGATAGTAGTAATGGCAATACCAACAATAAAATGATAGCTATAACAACAACAATTACAATGAAAATGACGATAATATTGTTAACACGCGGTTTCAAGTGCTGTGCCTTCCCGTCTTATGCCATTGGACAATACCCTAAGTGGAACATCTGCTGTACTTGTTGCTGATTTTTCTTCTTTTCCATTTTATCTTTTTCTCTCTCCTTATCTCTCTCTCTCTCTCTCTGCATTTGGTTTTCTCTACCTGTCTGTCTTCCTCGATATGTACTCTTACGCTGATAAAGAAAAAGATAGATAGATAGAGAGAGAGAGAGAGAGAGAGAGAGAGAGAGAGAGAGAGAGAGAGAGAGAGAGAGTTTCTTGCAACAAACAAACAAAACACATCCTCCAGTGAGGTCATAACCAATAATGTTCCTTACGAGACAAGACTTCAAGAGCGTCCAGTTCCTTGAAGGATGAGTATTATAAATAAAATAATTTCAAACTAGTTTTTCATATAAAGTATAGAAGGAGGAAGAAAAAAGATGCATTTTGGGGTCACGACCTTATTTAGAAAAGCAAGTCGCTTTGATGACCTCTTGATCAGGGGGGTTGGGAGATGAAAAGAGGGGGGAGGGGTGGATAAAAGGATAAAAGAAAGGAGGGATGGAGGGAGGGAGGGAGGAAGGCGCGAGCAGATGGAGGGAGGGGGGAAGGCGCGAGATGATGGAGGGAGAGAGGGAGGGAGGGAAGGAAAAAGGAAGGAGAGAGAGAGAGAGAGAGAGAAGGGGGGGTTAAGGAAAATGAGAAAGGCATTGTGTGCTCTGATCGCCTCAAACGGTCAGATTGTGAAATGTTTTCGGACTTCCTTTGTACTTTTAAGATTTCCAATTTACTTGATCGTGATTATCTCGGGATCAAATCTGGGAAAAGATCTCATTACGAAATAAAAATGGAAGCCATTATGGAAATAGCGTTAGCATACGAAGGTTTTCGATGCAGGTATTCAAGGAAGAACAGGTACATGACAGATCGAGCATGACATAAAACTCACCACACACACACACGCACGCACGCGCGCGCACACACACATACACACACACACACACACACACACACACACATACACACACACACACACACACACACAAGGGACTTTGATTGACTTTACTCGAGAGTTGAGCGCAGCAGGGAGCTCCTCCGTGTAACTTGGCTCTCAGCAGCCTCTCCACAGATACACAGATGACCTGGCCTGACCGCGCGACAACCTTAGGACACAGAGAGGCAAGGTGACCGGGGGGTGAGAGGGGGGGATGGCACGAGAGGTAGAAAGGGCGGTAAGGTGTTAGGGAGCAAGGGGGGTGGGGTAGGGGTGGGGGTGAATTAAAAGGATGTAGAGAAGGTACAAGGACGAGGATATAAGGGAAGGTGAAAGGGTGTATCAGGAAGAAGGGGATGAGGAGGAGGAGGAGGATATCAGGAGAGCAGGGGAAGTAGTATCAAGATGTCAGGGTATTAGGGACCAGCTGGTGGTGTTTGATGTCAGGGAACACAAGAGAAGAATATCAGGAAACCTGGCGTTAGAAAGAAGGGGAGAGGAGGGGGGTATACCATGGACCACGGACAGGCAGATAAGAAGTTAGTTACGAAGTTCTCCAAAAGGGAAGACGTTTGCGAGGATAACATTACCATCTTGAGGCGAAGGGGCCTGTGTGTGGATGCTTAAACGAAGGGCCGTCGCTTTAGTTTTGGTGTGATGCTCTCTCACTCTTTCTCCCTCCATCTCTCTCTCTCTCTCCCTCTCTCTCTCTCTCTCTCTCTCTCCAACACTCTCTCTCTATTTCTCTCTAAGTCTCTCTCTCTCTCTAACTGCCCCCTCCCCCCCCCTCTCTCTCTCTCTCTCTCTCTCTCTCTCTTTCATTATCTCTCTCTCTCTCTTCTCACTTCACTTCTCCTTTCTCTAACTTTCCCTTCCCTCTCCCTCTCTCTTACTCGCTGTAATATAAAATTTAGTTTTATTTTCTAAGACCATTCGAGTTTGAAGCAAATCTAAAATTATTACAGACAGGCTCCCGAAAAACATCAAAGAAAGACAAATTGATAGAGAGAGAGTGAGAGAGAAAGTGAGAGAGTGAGAGAGAGATAAAGTCGTCTTTTACCAAGCAGAAGGTGCGGGGTAAGTGGTCGTATCACCCGGAACGACCTCTTGATATCATCATGAACTACTGAAGGAATTTGGGTAAACAGAGAGGCAATTGACAGAGATGGAAGACGAGGAAGAGGAAGGTGGAGGAAGGAGGAGGAAGAGGAGGAGGAGTAGAAGTAGGAGAAGGAGGAGGAGGAGGATATGAGAAGGAAAGAGGAAGTGGAAAAAATGGGTAAAGAAAGGATGTGAAAAAATAAAAAAATAAGAGGATAAGAGTAAAAAAAAAAGATTAGTAATAACAAACATATCAATAATCAGAAGGAAAAGGAAGGAAACAGAAATAAAAAAAAGAACCACACCAATAACCAAAGCCAAAGAAAAAGAAAAGAAAAGCAAAATAAAACTAAAAAAAAAGAAAAGGAAAATGAAAACAAGACAAAATAAAGACAAGAGAGCATTACAAACGACAAAGCAAAATCGCCCTAAGATTTCCCAGCCATCATCGATCTCCGGGCGCCGCCATCTTGGAAAGTAATGATCGACTGCACGTTAAACAACCGAAGGACCTCGTCTTGGTATCGTCGCGATCTTTAACGATTGAACGATCGTAGCTTCTCTTTATTGGCGATGCTCAAACCGGAAATTATATTTAGGTTGATCGTTCATAGGAAGAGGAAAAAGAGTAAAGATGCAAGGATTGTTGTAAATGAAAGAAGAGAAAAGGGGAAGAGTTTATCTATGTCTATGCCTGTCTGTCTGTTTCTCTCTCTCTCTTTCTCTATCTATCTATTTATCTATCTATATATCTCTTTCCCTTTATGCACACACACACACACACACACACACACACACACACACACACACACACACACACACACGAACATGGTCTGTCCCGTGTGCGGGTGTGTAAGCGCGCGCATGTGTGCATGCATGTGCATGCATCCATACGTGCGTTAATGTTATAACGCACAAAATATATCTGTTTTCTATGATTGCAAATGCGCACTTACGTCAAGATGTTCCAGCTCGCCTGACAGTGATCGCCGCATAACTTGCAACCGCGTCCATTTCTCATCATTTGCATGGCCTCGTCCCGCTGTTCCGGCCGGTTCGGGGCAGCTAATTAACTCCGCCTTGCGTAATCGCGCGTCGGGGACCTCGATTGAAGCCGTTTACGGAGCGACGCCGACCTGTCCGCTATCGCCAACGCGGCTGTTGTTATCCGGTCGTGATAAACGGAGATCGATCTATAATCTAACACTATTAACTATCCACAACCACCCGGCCTATAAGGTTTCTGATCTCGTTAATGTTCTGCTTGTCGGGCTGAATTCACTCGTAAATATTGGTATCCAGGATTTAAAGAACCCGCCTATGAATTATTTCACTAATCTAAGGCGAGAGTCTGAGAGAGAGAGAGAGAGAGAGAGAGAGAGAGAGAGAGAGAGAGAGAGAGAGAGAGAGAGAGAGAGAGAGAAAGGCCAGGAGAACGAAGAGGGAGATTAAAAATACCCCTTCAAACCGACTGTGGCGAATCTAAGGAGGTCAGCTTTTGAGTGTTTGTGTGTATGCCCTTCGTGTACACGTGTGTAGCCCTGTATGAAAGTTTGGTGTGCGTGTGTACATCGTTATTATATCTGTGTGCATTTTTATGTATGCGCAGCGGGTCTGTTTGCGTTCGTGTATGTTCCTAACTCGGCTATTGCAGGTATTTATGTACGTCAGTGTGCATTCGTAAGCTCGTTTATTGTCTTTGTGAGCGAGAGAAAACACATGCTTTGCATGAATTTGAAAGCATGGGTATTTTCACTTCCGTTCATATATCACTCTCTCTGTACGTCTGTGTGCGTTTCTCTCCATTCGCGTGCCTCTATAAAATTGAGTTTGCATGTATGCAGCTGTACGTCTTTGCCGGCGGATGGACTTTCACTGGCCACCACGAAGTCGAAGTCAAATCCAGGGCAGCGCAGTGGGACGCGTCGTAAATGTCCAGCTGCCAAGGCACAAAGAGCAGCGACGGAAAAGGCGGGAAGACGAGGGAAGGGAGGATGCGTGTAAAGGGGAAAAGATTTCTAAAAAAAAGGAGGGTTGTTTGGAATAAGAGTTATATATATATATTTATATATATAATAGATAGATAGATATAGATATGTAGAAATAGATAAACAGATAGATAGATAGAAATAGATAAACAGGCAGATATAAAGAAATAGATAAAGAAAACAAGATAAGAAAAAAAAAAAATAGGACAACCATAAACCCAACAATCCATGCAATGATAATAATGAATAATAGCAATAATGCAATAATACCAGCCCTAACGATGACAAATTCAACCATAAGAATTGATACAAAAAAGAAGAAAAACAACAACAACAAAAATCTCACCAAGAAATCCGATGCCATTTGCATACACACATCATCCCTTACACACCTCAGGCCATAAATCTTGACGAATATTGTCATCAAGAGCATGTCAAGTGAGACGAATGATACAACGACATGACAGCGTGACATAACAATTCCCCTTAGTGACAAGATCGCCACAGAAATACAAACATTAGCGATTTTGCAGACTGAAATTTGCAACTGTCACACCCCGTCAGCTGCCAAATTGCACGTGACGAAGTGCGCGTGTCATGGCAGGTGTTGAGCTGGACGTGACAGACTTCGAAATATGTTTGAAAGTTTGGTTTTGTTATTATTATTATTATTATTATTATCATTATTATTACTGTCTATCATTATCATCATCATTATTATTACTCTTCTTATTGTTATCATCATTATTATTTTTATTATCATTTTTATCATTATCATGATTGTCTTTATTACTATCATTAGTTTTATTGTTATCATTATTTTCATTCTTATTATCAGTGTTATTATTATTATTTTTATTATTATTATTATTATTATCATTATTGTTTTATCGTCATCACCGTTGATATCATAATCATCACTATCGTATTTTTCTTTCAATTTGCTTCATTCATGACTCGTGTATTTATATTGGAACTTATTATGTTTATGATTTATGTTTATGAAATTTCAATGTGCTCTTTATTTGTTTTTAAATAAGCTAATCAACATATTTATCCCTTTGTCTGTGATATTCAATTGGTCAACATTTTCGCTCTTAAGTACACGCATAAACACTCACACAACAAAAAGAAGAAGAAAAAAACAAAAACAAAAAAAAGATACGTACATTCCCTTCCTATTCTCAATTCCCTACCCCCCCTCTCTTTTACCCTCCCACCCTTACACCCATTAAAAACACACAACCCAACTCAGACAAATACGAACACACACACACACACACACACACACACACACACACACACACACACACACACACACACACACACACACATACAAACCCACTTGGACGGCGAAGAACACAACCCAGTGTGCATGATAACTGCTCGAATCATGCACAGAGAGTTGCTTGATGGTGCTCTCCTATTTCTTGATCCTGCACCCACGAGAGGTCACGCCAAAGCAGTCTTGGCAGACGCCGTTTGATTACAAATTGATATCATAAAGAACTAACACGCGGAACTACATAGCGTTTACGATCTGTTAGGGAGTTGATAGACCTGTAAAAAAAACAGCGGGGGAGGTTTGGGCGTGCGTGTGGGCGTGGGCGGGGCGACGCGCAGGTTAAAAGGGGAGGGTTTGGGTGGGGGGACGGGGAGGGGGGAAGAGGGGAGGGTGGGGGTGGGGGTGGGGGTGGGGGAGTAGGGCGAGAGGAGAGGGGAGGGGAGAGGGGGAGATTGTAAGATATTGGGGGGGTGGCATGGGGGGGGGGGGGGGGTGTAATCATGAAGTGAAAATTAATGATGAAGAAAGAAGGGGATATAGTATTTAAAGATGATTTAATGAAGAGATGACGGAAAGAGAAGTGATAATAACATGAGAAAAAAAATAAACGAAACGAGAAAATGAAAGAAATAAAAGAAGAAAAGAAAGAAGAAACAGAATGATATTGAAAAAAAAAATAAAAAAATAAAAACATTCCTCACTCTACCCTCCCCCCCACCCCCTACCCCAACCCACCCAATAGAAACTTCCTTCGACTTACTCCATTTCAAAACCGGCGAAAAAAAAAAAAAAAAAAAATCAAGCAAGCAGAAGAAAATATATTCCTCCCTCTCTCTCTCTCTGTCTCTCTCTCTCTCTCTCTCTCTCTCTCTCTCTGTCTCTCTCTCTCTCTCTCTCTCTCTCTATCTCTCTCTCTTTCTCTCTCTTTCCCTTGCTCTCCCTTGCTCTCTCTCTCTCTTTTTGAAACGGCCAATCTTATCAACTGATTTTGTTATATATTTTTTTTGTATGTATATGTTGGATGCTTATTTGTTTATTGAATTATTTTTTCGATTTGTATGGGGATTTCCATCGTTCATTTTCACGTATCTGTCGAGGAGGAATAGGAATAGGAAGAGGAAGAAGAAAAAGAAGAATAGGAATAAGAAGAGGAGGAAGAGAAGAAAAAAAGGAAGAAGAATGAGAAAGAGGAAAACAGAAACAATAAGAGAGAAAGAAAATAAAATAGGTCGAAAAGAGAACGAAGAGGAGAAAAAAAGAAAAAAAAAGAAAAAGATGGGAGGGGGAGACAATGCTAAAAGCACTTAAGGGGACATTCAACCTCACTACTTGAAAGAAATTAGCCCATTCATAAGGCACATCAGGATAAGGCTTTAAGGTCCAGCTGATACGAAGGAATGGAGCTTAATATCGCATCGTCATAAACTTGATAAGAAAGATCACATATTTCTCGTGTGTAATGCCGTTCATACCCTTTGAATGTATAGACACTGTGTAAGGTCCATTTCCCGTCGCTCTGAGAACTCTTGCAATCTGACATATTTTATTATTAGCCTTTTGTTAAGTGAATACATACGATCCCATTGCGGTTTCGTAGATAATGATAATAGTAAAAAAAAACAAAAAAACATGATACAACTTTCATCTGGAGTAGTTTTTTTTTATGTATGAGAAACTGGATCCAAGAAGGAGAGAGAGAGAAAAAAAAAGAGAGAGAGAGAGAGAGAGAGAGAGAGAGAGAGAGAGAGAGAGAGAGAGAGACGAGAATATATATCAAAAAGCGAAAATAGATTTCATAAAAAAAGAGATGGAAGGCAAGCGGACTGTGCAAATCTTAAAAGCATTACATCCAGTGCTTTCACGTGTTTTTCCCCCTTATTTATGCTTGCAGGCAGACTCAGGTTTCAAGTCATGTTACTTGTGTTTATAGCACATTGAAGAGGGGTTGAAGAGGGAGGGAGGGAGGGGGGAGGGGGGAGTAGAAAGAGTATCTGGAAGGTGGAGGGGGAGGGGAAGGAGGAGGGTGAAAGGCAGAGGGAAGTGGGGGGGGGGGGGGGGAGGATTGGTGTTGTGTGACTAAACACTAGACTCGGTGAATCCAGTATGCTTGGGAAGGTTTGTGTGTGTGTGTGTGTGTCTATTTTCGATGAAACTAAGTTGTTCTTTGCCTTTGTAACAATCACACATACACACACACACACACACACACACACACACACACACACAAAGATTATATATGCATATATATTTTTTCATATATATATATATATATATATATATGTATATTATATATATAAATATATATCACTTTGTCATATCCAATATCATATCCATATCCTTAAACGTCTAGTAGTAATAACCTTATCGCTAGCATAGAATAAAAAAACATTTCTAATGATGTCAAGCAAGAAAGGAAGAAAAAGTGCGACTCATTAATAACTTTTAAATAATTGGTTACTCAAGATTTATCTCTCTTCGAGACTATTCCTACACGATTAGTCTCTCAAAGGTCATTAATCTCACAGTAAAAATATGCTTATAATTGATCAACGCTTTGCGAATACTCCATCTAAATTCTACCCACGTTAAGAGAGAGGAGGGGGTGGGTGGAGAGGAAGGGAAAAGGGGGGGGGGGAGAGGGAAATGGAGAGAGAGGATGAGGGAGAGAGATAGGGAGGGGGGAAGGGAAGAGGGAGAGGGAGTGGGAGGGATGGGGAGATAAAGAGAGGGAGAGGAAAAAAGGTAGCGAGAGAGAGAGAGATATGTATCGATAGATAGATATAGATAGATAGATAGAGATAGAGAGATAGATAGATAGAGAGAGAGAGGGAAAGAGGGACAGAGAGAGAGAGAGAGAAAGGCGAAAATTGACTCGTCAACGGCAAAATATCCTAATCAGTTCGAATATCCAAAACCATCGCCAATGACCTTGTGCTACGACTATACAAACACGACCCCCTTTACCCCTCGACCTTCAATCTCCTCTCCCTCCCTCAAAAATCCGCACGACTCCTTCCAAGTAGTTGCAGACTACATAATATGTCATGATTTAAGGGCACTTATCATGATCTAATTTCGTGAGACAATACAGGAGACATAAATAACACGGAGAAGCTGTAAGTCCGCGGCCGTAATAAATCACACGGCAGCGGACGGGTTCGTAGCTTAATTACAGGTGAGAGAAGCGATCCTAGATGTAAAGATACATGAGCAAGTGATGCCCATTATTGTTAATTCATAGCTGCCTCCACACTGTGATGTATAGACGTTTTCTATGTGTTAGGATTTTAAAAAGATAAGTAAATAAGTATATATATATATATATATGTATGTGTGTGTGTGTGTGTGTGTGTGTGTGTGTGTGTGTGTGTGTGTGTGTGTGTGTGCATTTTTGTGTGTATATAAGTATGTCGTAAACACCAGCCCATATTCAGTAAATTATACACCAGATCCCTCTTTCCGTTTTCTTTTTTGCCCACCAATCTAATCCATTTTCTTTACACATCTGACCCCTGAGACAGCCGACGCCTTCGCCTTTCCCGCGTCACTTGATTCCAATTACAAATATCCGAATTTCACCTCAACGATGTAATCAAACAACCCCCCGTATCCGGTCGGCGGTTAGAACAACCACTTGTTCATCCGAAATGTATCTTTAAGTATAGGGAATGAATCGGTTAAATGGTCCGTAATATGAATTGAAACAAGGTATTTTGCGTGAGTGTTCGCTAAGCCGGCCGTAATCCGGCTGCAGAGTCACCTAGCGGCGTTATCTTCCGGTGAGAAGTGTGATTACGAGATTTGTGATATTATTATTGTGATTTGGGTGTGATAATCATACTTGACTTTATTAGGGGGAAGAGGGAGGGTAGTTACTTTTGGGTGTGGAGGAGGTGGGAGGAGGTGGATGGGGGGAGGTGGCAAGTACGTGCTTGTTTGCGGTGTTTGCGTGTGTGTGTTTGCGTATGTGGGTATGTGCGTGCAGTGCAGTATATTAATCCTTGTTAGTTCCCACTCGAGAAAAAAAATGGAATATAACGATCTCAAGATATAACTTCTCATTTCAAAACCCTATATAACATCTTGAAAGGCATCTCCTTATCTCGATCGACCCCCCCCCCCCTCCCCCGACACTCTATTCCCCCATCCACCCACGCACACCCTTTCACATATCCCTCCCCCTCCCTCCCCCCCCCCCCCCCTTTCCGCCCACGAACGACTTGAGACACTGATCACATTTTTTTTTCTTTTCTTTTTTTTTTGACTCGACAAAGGTTACACCAAGGAACAATGGAAGATAAAGTGGGAGAGACAAAAATAAAGAGATAAAAATGGTGTTAGAGACAATGAAAAGATCACAGAGATAAGAAAGGAAAGGGAAATGGGTTGCCACAGTCCGTGTTTGCAACTGATCATTTGCACTTACGCAAGATATTTCTTTATTTTTTTTCTACTTGTCCCTTTTCTATTTATCTTATTACATGTCTCCCCCTCCCTCCTTCTCTCTCTCTCTCTCTCTCTTCCAGCCCCTCCTCCCACCCCTCTTTCTCTCTCTCATTCATAATTGTCTTTTCATTCCTCCTTCTTCCTTTCCCTTCCTTTCTCTCCCTTCCTACTGTCTCCTCCTTCTCCTTAAACGCTATCTCCGATCGCAAAGGAAAACACATTAACAATCACTCGTAACCGGGAAATTCACGTGAAAAGGAAAGGGAATAAAAAATGGAAGAGAAAGACAAAGAAGGATAAAAGATTAGGGGAAAAAAGAGAGGGAAAAGAAGAAAGAGAGAGAGAGAGAGAGAGAGAGAGAGAGAGAGAGAGAAAAAGAAGTATGAAATTACAGAGGGAGCGTGAAACCGAGAAGAGAGAGAGAGAGAAAACGAGAGAGAGAGAGAGAGAGAGAGAGAGAGAGAGAGAGAGAGAGAGAGAGAGAGAGAGAGAGAGAGAGCAACCCATGTAATTTCCCGCTATCTGGAGACAAAAGAGACCGGGCGATAAAAACAAAATGGAAAAACAGAAGACCGAGACGAGATACGAGCACAAAATAATACATGTGAAACAGAGACGGGAGATAAGGCGAGAAATAAAATGCGCGAAGAAATGAAGGAGGGAAAGAGAGAGAGAGAGAGGGGGGGTGGGAGATATAAAGAGAGAGAGAGAGAGAGAGAGAGAGAGAGAGAGAGAGAAACAGTAGGACATAAATAGAGAGATAGAAAGAGACAGAAAGAGAGAGAGAGAGCAAGAGAGGCAGAAAGAAAGAAAGAAAGGAAAGATTATAGCTCAAGGAACGACCACAATTCACTAAAGGCAATATATAAGGGAACGTCCGAACCCGTGAATTATGAAGTGCGAATTCCAAGTCCTTAAGATCACTTCGAGATAATAAGAGCATCTTGGGACAGAGGCTTCTTTCTTCTCTTATCCTTCTCTCTTTGCCATTTCCTTTACATTATATATAGGAGAGAGAGAGAAAAAAAAAGAACAAACATGAAAGGTGGTATAATTTCCCGTCATTTCTCTCATTCTAATGTCATTGTTTTTCATCGTCTTGGTTGTAAAATTACGATCATGGGAAAAATAAAAAGCGGGTAGAACACAAGGGAAACCGAGCCACCGCGCGTCATTAAATTCGGTAACGCGATCAAGCAATAAACGCGCGGAGACAAAGACACAGACAAATAATTCGCCGTAAATCTTGCCTCCGTTTTGACCTCTCTCTTATTTTGCTTTCGTTCACATCTCTTCTTCGTTGGCTAACTCTCTCGATCTCTTTAGTCTCTTCCTTCATTCATATCTCTCGTTGTTAGAGCTTTCTGTGCCTCTCTTTCTCTCTAGCTCGCTCTCCATTTTTCACTTTCTCTCTCTTTCCCTCTCTCGCTTCCCCCTTCCCCTTTCTCTCTCTCTCTCTCTCTCTCTCTCTCTCTTTCTCTCTCTCTCTCCTCTCTCTATACACCTCCCGCCCATTCTCTCCCTCTCCCTTACCCTTCCTCTCTCATTCTCTCTTTATCTCTATATCCATGTCATTTATTACGTTTCCTTTTAAGCTTCGGGTATCGTCCTATCGCCATCCGTGTTTACATCTCACCGCCGCCATATTCGAACTCAGAGACATATTGATTCCTTTTGGTTCGAAACACGACGCGAGTGTTTCGAACGCGTTGAGTTCTCTCTCTCTCTCTCTCTCTCTCTCTCTCTCTCTCTCTCTCTCTCTTTCTTTTTTTTTTTTTTTTTTTTTTTGTGTGTGGGGGGGGGGGGGCGATGTGTTGTTCGAATACGAGAATCTTATTAGCGGTTGCCATGGGATGACTATGTTTGTGTGTGTGTGACTACGGTGTCTCATTTCAAAGGATGACTATGTGGTTCTTTGGGATGGTCGCTGTGGACTGATTGAATGGAGGGTTAAAGGGAAGGAGTGAGAGAGAGAGAGAGAGAGAGAGAGAGAGAGAGAGAGAGAGAGAGAGAGAGAGAGAGAGAGAGAGAGAGAGAGAAGAGGAAAAAGATAGGGAGAGAAAGAGAGAAAAAAAAATAATCTGTACCAAATACAGAGACAAACCAAGTCTAATAAACAAAGAAACAATAAGAAAAAACAACAACATAGACCGAAAGAACAAGAAAGAAAAGCCATCCCAAAGAAAAAAGAAAAAAAGAAGAAAAAAAGACAAGAACAAGAACAACAACAGTCCCGGACCTTCTTCTCTCGATAACCAATAGATCCGAAGGTAATTAGACAACAAAAATCTTCTATTCGAGACTTATCAGACGCCGAGCTATCTTAATTGAATCAAAAGGTTAAGCATCGGCCGGTCGAAAGGGAATCATTCATGACATAATAAATGCTAAACAACCTTGTCATACATCGTGACCTTTGGAGGATATACGAACAGCGAGCTTTTGAAAGAATAATGATATATTTTTTTTAAACGGGAGAGAGAGAGAGGGGGGGAGGGAAGGAGAAAGAGTGAGGGAGAGAGAGGGAGGGCGAGAAAGAGAGAGATAGATAGATAGATAGAGAGAGAGAGAGAGAAAGAGATTGAGAGAAAGAGAGAGAATGAGAGAGAGAGAGAAAGAGAATGAGAGAGAGAGAGAGGGAGAAAGAGAGAGAAAGAGAGTTGGAGAAAGAAAAAAAAAAAAAAAAAAGGAGAAAAATATAATGGACTAAAAATATACACATAAAAGAAACCTCAGTTCGGAGATTCTCGTTAAGGCCTACGAGAGATCGGTCCTCGATTAGAGAAATCAACCTTACGGAAAAGGGTTCAATGCTGACCTTTGTGACCCAGCCAGTTCAATTAGCGCATAATCTCCACTGTTGATCAAGTCACTCTGGCATCAGGGGTCATTAGTATAATGAACATGACCTTATTTATATCCGTGAGTATCCGGGAAAATTCTGATTTTGGGGACTCACAGGTAATTAGACATGAGGGGAAATGGCGAAATTTGCATGTAGGTATCGCGAAATTAGACTTTGATGGTGGGTACTTATCTGTTTTTTTTTTTCTTCTTCTTCTTCCTCTTTTTTCTTACGTTTGACAAAAATGCTTTTTGTTGTTGCAATGATACAACCTCTAGAAAGTATTTTGTGGAACTAGTTTTCTAGTTTCTAGTTTCCTGACTTTGATCATTATTAAAAAAGGCTTTTATTTTTCTTCAACAATTTATATTTCTTGAATCTCTCTCCCCCGTCTTCCTTAGAATAAAAATTTTCTCCTTTCCTCTTTCCCTCTACATCTGTCTCTACCATCCTCCTCATCTCCTTATACTTCCCTTATCTTCTCTTCTCTGCTCCCTTCTTCAAGACACGGGGGTATTAATGAGCCATTCATCTCAGAGCTGATATGAAGCAAAGCAGTAGAGATAGTCAATCGAGGCGGTGCATGGTATGGCTTTCTTTTATCGTACCATGCATGTGTTGAGAAATTGCAGGTTCACTTTTTTTTTTTTTTTTTTTTTTGGGGGGGGGGTAGGTGTGGTGAATAAATGATGCTAGTATTACTGCTACTACTACTGCTACTACTACTACTACTATACATACACTGCTACTTCTGCTGCTGCTACTTCTACTGCTATTTCTGCTGCTCCTACTACACTTACTACTACTACTGCGGCTACTACTACTACTACTACTACTACTACTACTACTACTACTACTTCTTCTACTGCCACTTCTGCTACTACAGCTACTACCAATGCTTTTACTACTACGTTTCCTTCTACTACTACTTGCTATAACTACTGCTACATTTAATTACAAGAACTACTATTATCCTTCTAACTACAACCTTTTCTCAAGCTGACACTAATAACAAAAGCATCAGAAACAGTAGTTGTTGATAATCATAATTATCATTACACAAAACTTCCAAGATTAAGAAAAATAAAAAAATAAAAGACGAAGAAGAAAAGAAGAAGAAGAAAGAGAGATAGATCTAAGTAATCATTTTATATTTATTGATATCACAACCAAAACTCATTACTACTTCACTAAGATGAAAAGTGCGAGTTCATACAGAAACAAAAACAATTTTCTTACATCTTGCCTATTATCTTTCCTTTTCTTCTCTCTCTCTCTCTCTCTCTCTCTCTATCTCTCTCTATCTATCTATCTCTTTCTCTCTTTACTTATTTTCTCACTTTCTCGCCTCCCTCCCTCTCTGTCTCTCATCCTTCCTTTCTCCCTTTCTTTCTCTTTTATCTCACGATTGCCCTCTCCTTCTCTTTCTCTCTTTCTATCTCTTCCTACGTTTGGCATCTTCTTAAATCAATCAGCAACACAGTAAAAGTCACCACCCAGGGATCTGGTCTAAGTTTATCACTGCAGCAGGGACTCTCTCTCTCTCTCTCTCTCTCTCTCTCCCTCCCTCCCCTCTTTCTCTCTCCATCTATCTATCTCTCTATCTATCTATCTCTCTCTCGCTTTCTCTCTCTATTTCTTTCTCACCTCTCTCTCTCTCTCTCTCTCTTTCTCTCATTCGCTCACTCTCCACCAAAACTCGCTTTAACTCTCTCTCTCTCCTATTCACTCACACTCCCCCCTTCTCTCTCCCTCCCTCTTTTAAACACAAGCAAAGCCCTCCTGCACCCATCTACTGAAACGGCATTGCGTCATTTCATTTCCTGAGCATCTGTCGTGACTGTGAAAAACCCCTAGATGCCTAAGTCTTATTCTTCTCTCTCTCTCCCTCTTCTTTCTCTTCTTTCTTTGAGTCTTCGTCGCCTATTATCTTTGCCCTCATTTATCTTACTAGGATATGCCCCCCCACGCCTACATCATCTCCCTCTTCTCGTCCCTACCCTTATCTTTCCCCTTCTCCTCTTCCTCCTTCCCCCTTTCTCCTCTCCCTCCTCCTCCTCCTCCTCCTCCTACCCTTTCTGCTCTCCCTCCTCCCCCTTCTCCTCCTCCTCCTCCCCCCCTAACCTCCCTTAGATCTTACCAGCCGCGTGTCTTGGTCCCCTACTGCTTTTTCAATTCAGTTTCGACGTGTTTATGATCCATTTGAGTGTTCAGGTACAACCCCCCCCTCCTCCTCGTCCACCCTCCCTCCACTCCCTCCCCCCCCCCCCCCCCCCCCCCCCAATCGTTCCTCCTTCTCTCCCCTCTTCTGTGTTCTCGGTCCCTTCCTCTGTCCGCTTTCTCCCTCCTTATCCTTCTCCCCGTTTCTCCCTCTTCCCCCTCACCCTCCGGTGAAAGGTAATAGTCATAAACCGCTACATAAAGTGCAGACATGTTCCCACTTTCTCCTTCCTTCCCCTTCCCCCTTCCCCCACCCACATCCCTTTCTCTTCTCCTTGCTTTTTCGTCTTCATCCTCATTTACCCCATTACTACCACCCCTTCTCTCCTTTCCCTCCCCCCGTTCTCTTTTATGATCCTCTCTCTTTCCTTCCTTTCACTCTTTCTATTTTTTCTCTATTTCCCCATCTACAAAAGTTATTCCTTATCATCTCCACTGCTCCATTCCTTTCCACGATCTACGAAAAGTATAACACCAAACAACAACGCAAACAAAAAACAAACAAACAAGCAAACAAGCAACCCCAATATGAAGACGTACAGGAAAATTGTAAGTCATGTTAAAGCATAAACAAAAAATACTCCCCCATGAAAAAAAAAAAAAAAACAAGAGACAAGCAAACCCCAAAAGTTAACATAACACCGAAAAATTCACTTAAAGACGCTACCGATTCCGATCACCGCCCTGAGCCATGCAGGTTTTCTTATCTCAAATGGAACTCATATCTGGCGAAGAAGTCTTCTGAGGAACGGCGGGTGTCGACGTTAAAGAATCTACCCGGGAGGGAACGGCAGAGAGAGAGAGAGAGAGAGAGAGAGAGAGAGAGAGAGAGAGAGAGAGAGAGAGAGAGAGAGAGAGAGAGAGAGAGAGAGAGAGAGAGGGGGGGGGGGGGGGGGGGGGGGAAAAAAAAAAAAAAAAAAAAAAAAAAAAAAAAAAGAGAAAAATATAATGGACTAAAAATATACACATAAAAGAAACTTCAGTTCGGAGATTCTCGTTAAGGCCTACGAGAGATCGGTCCTCGATTAGAGAAATCAACCTTACGGAAAAGGGTTCAATGCTGACCTTTGTGACCCAGCCAGTTCAATTAGCGCATAATCTCCACTGTTGATCAAGTCACTCTGGCATCAGGGGTCATTAGTATAATGAACATGACCTTATTTATATCCGTGAGTATCCGGGACCGAAAAATTCTGATTTTGGGGGACTCATTAATACAGGTAATTAGACAGCGAGGGAAATGCGGCGAAATTTGCATGTAGGTATCGCGAAATTAGACTTTGATGGTGGGTACTTATCTGTTTTTTTTTCTTCTTCTTCTTCTTTCTCTTTTTCTTCCGTTTGACAAAAAGCTTTTTGTTGTTGCAATGATACAACCTCTAGAAAGTATTTTGTGGAACTATTTTTCTAGTTTCTAGTTTCCTGACTTTGACCTTCTTATCATTACCATTATTAAAAAAGGCTTTTATTTTCCTTCAACAATTTATATTCCTTGAATCCCTCTCCCCGTCTTCCTTAGAATGAAAACTTTCTCCTTTCCTCTTTCCCTCTACATCTGCCTCTACCATCTCCGCCTCTCATCTCCTTATACTTCCCTTATCTTCTCTTCTCTGCTCCCTTCTTCAAGACACGGGGGTATTACCAGCCATTCATCTCAGAGCTGATAAGGAAGCTGTGCTGGTAGAGATAGTCAATCGAGGCGGTGATGCATGGTATGGCTTTCTTTATCGTACCATGCATGTGCTTTTGAGAAATTGCAGGTTCACCTTTTTTTTTTCTTTTTTTTTTTTTTTTTTTTGGGGGGGGGTAAGTGTGGTGAATAAATGATGCTAGTATTACTGCTACTACTACTGCTACTACTACTACTATACATACACTACTACTTCTGCTGCTGCTGCTTCTACTCCTATTTCTGCTACTCCTACTACTGTTACTACTACTACTTCTACTACTACTACTACTACGACTACTTCTTCTACTGCCACTTCTGCTACTACAGCTACTACCAATGCTTTTACTACTACGTTTCCTTCTACTACTACTTGCTATAACTACTGCTACATTTAATTACAAGAACTACTATTATCCTTCTAACTACAACCTTTTCTCAAGCTGACACTAATAACAAAAGCATCAGAAACAGTAGTTGTTGATAATCATAATTATCATTACACAAAACTTCCAAGATTAAGAAAAATAAAAAAATAAAAGACGAAGAAGAAAAGAAGAAGAAGAAAGAGAGATAGATCTAAGTAATCATTTTATATTTATTGATATCACAACCAAAACTCATTACTACTTCACTAAGATGAAAAGTGCGAGTTCATACAGAAACAAAAACAATTTTCTTACATCTTGCCTATTATCTTTCCTTTTCTTCTCTCTCTCTCTCTCTCTCTCTCTCTATCTCTCTCTATCTATCTATCTCTTTCTCTCTTTACTTATTTTCTCACTTTCTCGCCTCCCTCCCTCTCTGTCTCTCATCCTTCCTTTCTCCCTTTCTTTCTCTTTTATCTCACGATTGCCCTCTCCTTCTCTTTCTCTCTTTCTATCTCTTCCTACGTTTGGCATCTTCTTAAATCAATCAGCAACACAGTAAAAGTCACCACCCAGGGATCTGGTCTAAGTTTATCACTGCAGCAGGGACTCTCTCTCTCTCTCTCTCTCTCTCTCTCTCTCTCTCCCTCCCTCCCTCTTTCTCTCTCTCCATCTATCTATCTATCTATCCATCTCTCTCGCTTTCTCTCTCTATTTCTTTCTCACCTCTCTCTCTCCCTCTCTCTCTTTCTCTCGTATTCGCTCACTCTCCACCAACTCACTCTTTAACTCTCTCTCTCTCCTATTCACTCACACTCCCCCCTTCTCTCTCCCTCCCTCTTTAAACAACACAAGCAAAGTCTCTCCTGCACCCATCTACTGAAACGGCATTGCGTCATTTCATTTCCCTGAGCATCTTATCGCAACTGTGAAACCCCTAGATGCCTAAGTCTTATCTTTCTCTCTCTCCCTCTTCTTTCTCTTTCTTCTTTGAGTCTTCGTCGCCTATTATCTTTGCCCTCATTTATCTTACTAGGATATGCCCCCCCCCCACGCCTACATCATCTCCCTCTTCTCCTCCCTACCCTTATCTTACCCCTGCTCCTCTCCCTCCTCCCCCTTCTCCTCTTCCTCCTCCTCCTCCTGCCCTTTCTCCTCTCCCTCCTCCCCCTTCTCCTCTCCCTCCTCCTCCTCCTCCTGCCCTTTCTCCTCTCCCTCCTCCCCCTTCTCCTCCTCCTCCCCCTTCTCCTCCTCCTCCTCCTCCTCCTCCTCCTCCTCCTCCTCCCCTAACCTCCCTTAGATCTTACCAGCCGCGTGTCTTGGTCCCCTACTGCTTTTTCAATTCAGTTTCGACGTGTTTATGATCCATTTGAGTGTGTTTTAATTCAGGTACAACCCCCCCCCCTCCTCCTCCTCGTCCACCTCCCCTCCACTCTCTCCCCCCCTCCCAATCGTCCCTCCTTCTCTCCCCTCTTCTGTGTTCTCGGTCCCTTCCTCTGTCCGCTTTCTCCTTCCTCATCCCTCTTTCCCTTTCTCCCTCTTCCCCCCTCACCCTCTTTGTCCCTTCTCCCTCTTCCTCCTTCTCCTTTTTCCTCCACTTCCCTCTTCCCACTTTCTCCTTCCTTCTCCTTTTTCCCCCACTTCCCTCTTCCCACTTTCTCCTTCCTTCCCCTTCCCCCGTCCCCCACCCACATCCCTTTCTCTTCTCCTTGTTTTTTCGTTTTCATCCTCATTTACCCCATTACCACCACTCCCCCTTCTCTCATTTCCCTCCCCCCGTTCTCTTTTATGATCCTCTTTCTTTCCATCCTTTCTCTCTTTCTATTTTTTCTCTATTTCCCCATCTACAAAAGTTATTCCTTATCATCTCCACTACTTCATTCCTTTCCACGATCTACGAAAAGTATAACACCAAACAACAAACAACAACACAAACAAAAAACAAACAAACAAACAAACAAGCAACCCCAATATGAAGACGTACAGGAAAATTGTAAGTCATGTTAAAGCATAAACAAAAAAACTCCCCCCCCCCAAAAAAAAACAAGAAAAAAAACAACAAGAGACAAGCAAATCCCAAAAGTTAACATAACACCGAAAAATTCACTTAAAGACGCTACCGATTCCGATCACCGCCCTGAGCCATGCAGGTTTTCTTATCTCAAATGGAACTCATATCTGGCGAAGAAGTCTTCTGAGGAACGGCGGGTGTCGACGGTAAAGAATCTACCCGGGGAGGGAACTGGCAGAGAGAGAGAAAGAAAGAGAGAGAGAGAGAGAGAGAGAGAGAGAGAGAGAGAGAGAGAGAGAGAGAGAGAGAGAGAGAGAAAGGGGGGTGGGGTGGGGGATTGCTCTCTGCAGTCAGAGAGAGAGAGAGAGAGAGAGAGAGAGAGAGAGGCAGAAAATAAAAGAAGGGAATATATATTAGAAAAAGACATAAAAAGAAAGAGATGATAACCAAAACAACGAAGAGAAAGTAAAGATTAGGAGAAAGAAGGTAAAACAGAACACGAGACGAGTGATCAACCGGTGGAAAGGGGAGACTAAACAATATATTTTTTGCTGAGTTAGGCTTCACAAATGGATGGCATTTTTAGGTTTTAAGTCGGAGACTACGAAATAGTGAAAGATGGAAGTCTGACGATCTGATTATTTGAGATAATTAAGGCAAGAAATTCAAGTAAATTAAAATAAAGTACACATACAACGGGAGACATGCGCGCACTCTCTCTCTCTCTCTCTCTCTCTCTCTCTCTCTCTCTCTCTCTCTCTCTCTCTCTCTCTCTCTCTCTCTCTCTCTCTCTCTCTCTTATTATCGGTCGAACCCGCTGTCCAAGTACCGCTCTCGATGTGCCGACACGTTTTATTGTTGATACGATTTTTATTCGGCGTGTCGATGGATGGATAAGTGACAATTCAGCTTTGTCTGTCGATCTTTACGTGGCTGCCTTTGTGGCTATGAATGCATGCATGTGCTTGAAGTTATTGCTTGGCTCTTATCTCTTATCTCATGCTCTCGCATCGGATCTGTTCGGGGAGCTTTTATTAATCTATTTTGTTTTACGACTGAGACTGACCGCCATTTCTTTCTCCCTCTGCAGATGTGGCATGACATCGAGACGGTGTTGTTGGGCAACACTTCGAGCCCCGACCCGGAGCCTCTGCCCGCCATCGTCGTCACGTCAGATCCCATGACCACGCCCACTTCCACGTCATCGTCGTCGTCCTCGACCACGATGTTCAGCGCCCCGTCGCTTCCTCAGACGCCCTCGATCTTGTCTCAGGCGCTGACGGCCCCGCTGACGCCGCGCCTCCACTCGCTGCAGTACGCGCCCTACTGCCCGCCTCCGCCGCCGTCGGAGAGCCTCCTGACGAGCCTCGGCAGCGGCGGCGAGGAGAGCCAGGGCGGCTACCACGTCCCCAGCGACGACAACCAGCACTACCGCGGGGTGTCGCCCGCCACGACGCCCATGGACACGTCCTACCCCGGCCAGTACGCCTCGCCATACCACGCCTACGTCGAGAGCCTGGAGGTGGACGCCTACGTGACGGAGGAGCTGGGCGCGCCGCAGTACGCCGCCAGCGTCATGGACGCGTCCGCCCTGGTGCAGGCGGAGGACTTCGTGGACCTGGACGCCCTCGCCAAGAGCGCCGCCGAGGGACACTACTGCGGCGATCCTCCGCCCGCGCCGGCCGCGCAGCCGGCGAGGCCCGAGGCGCAGGAACAGTACCAGTTCGCGCCCCCGGAGGCGCCCTCCAAGCTGCCCTCCATCGCCACTCTGCAGCCCCGCGGCCATGCCCTCGCCTTCAACACCTACGGCCCCGCACTCCCGCCGCTCACGGCCATCACAGGCGCCCAACAGCAACAGCAGCAGCAACAACCACAACAGCAGCAGCAACAGCAACACCAACAGCAACAACAACACAGCAGCAGCAACAGCAAATTCAACAGCAGCACTTGCAGCAGCAGCAACAGCAGTGCATACAGCAGCAGCAGCAGGGCGAGGGGCTGGTGTCCCCCCTGGCCGCCCAGCCCCCTGCCTCCACCCCGCAGTCCCCCACCGTTGCAGGAGTCACTCAGGTCACCTACACTCACGGCCAGATGTCTCCCCCGGCGTCGCCCGACAACGAGGAGCTGCCCCCCGGGGTGAGGGTGTCGACGACGGGCGTCACCCACGTGGGAAGCACCGCGGCGCCCCTGACCACCCACGCCCTCACCCGCCAGACGCTGCACACGCTCGTCAAGGTCATGACCCCGCCCTCGTCGCCCAACCTCTCGGAGCTTCTGTCGACCCCCGTGACGACGGCCGCGTCGTGTCACGCCCTCACGCTCACGGGCTCGGAGCACCACCACCAGGCCGCCCGCGAGCCGCCCGCCCCCCCTCCGCCGGACGAACAGGAGGGCAAGGTGGTGAAGAAGACCACGGGCCGCAAGAAGATCACCGCCCACACCTGCCAGCACCCGGGATGCCACAAGATCTACACCAAGTCGTCGCACCTGAAGGCGCACCTGCGCACGCACACCGGCGAGAAGCCCTACATGTGCAACTGGAAGGGCTGCGGCTGGAAGTTCGCGCGGAGCGACGAGCTGACGCGGCACCTGCGCAAGCACACGGGCGACAGGCCCTTCCGCTGCCGCTTGTGCGAGAGGGCCTTCTCGCGCTCCGACCACCTCAGCCTCCACATGAAGCGCCACGAGAGCGTGTAGTCTGCGGGCGCCGTTCACGCCCACGCGCCCTCTGTACATAACTACAGCCGGTGTACAAAGGCTGGAGGGGTCTCTTTTTATTTTCGATTTTTTTTACTTTTTTTTTTCATGGTACCCCTTTCAGTCTGACCTATGTTACCAGGTGACCTCTTCCCCGTACGCGTGAGCCGTCGTGACACACTTGGCATTCTTGACACAAACCTTTGCTTAATATTCCATCCGTTCCTCCGTTCCGTTCCGCTTTCGGGACAAAGAACAGTCACAGAAAGAGTGAGAGACAGCGAGAGAGAAAGATAGAGAAAAAAATAGAGAGAGAGAGAGAAAAAAATCATACAGGGAAGGGTGGGGTCTTTCTTCCTAAAGAACAGAGGAAATTAGTCACGGTTGTTCTCCAGTTAGAAATGCGTATTCTGTAGGCAGAGAGAAAAAAGGAAATTAACAAAAAAGAAGCAAACATCAAAGAAAGAACATGAAATACAAGAAGATAATAGATACACAGATGCCGACTCATACAAGGGCATCAAAAGAGCATCTTTTTTCTAGATCATTCGATGCCATCAGCGGTCACCATAATGTCTAGGATCATGTACCCTTATGTGTACACTCCCCCCCCCCCCCCCCCTCCTCGCCTCTATATGCTAATTTAATCTACAATGCCTCATCAACTGTGACCTCCCCTCCTCCTCCTCCTCCCCCTACTCCCTCATGCTTCCTATCACCTCATTTTCCTTCCCCTATTAACACGTTAGCATATGGGCATCTTTTTCCCCTTATGCTGTCCCCTTCCTCCCCACCCTCATCCCCCACCCCCAGCTCTCTTACCATATGTTCCCCTTTTAAGTTGTAATTGGGTCACGCGACTGATTTTTTGTTTCTTTTATGACGAAACGAGAATAAATTTAAAAAAAAAAAAAAAAAAACTCAAGTCAGACTAGTTAAATATCCCACTTATATCCCCGTCCTCCTCCTCCCCCACCTCCATCCCCTCCCTTCCATCCTCCATCCCCCTATCCCCCCACCCCCACCCCACCTTCGTCTTGCTCAACTCTCCCTATACTCCACTCATATAATTGCTTTTTATATGAAAAAAAACGAGAAAAAAAGCCTCTTTAACGGGACAGGATGGGAGGGATGGGGAGTGGAGGGAGGGGGGGGGGAGGGGTCCAACATTGCCATGTTCATTATATGTCCTTAGACACATGGTGCGTGTACATCCCAATTATCGAAGAGCTTGTGCGAGCTACGGGGGGGCACGCAAGAGATGGATGGATAGATAGAGATAGAGATAGAGATAGAGAAAAAAAAAGAAAAAAAATGAAAATGAGTCCTCTCTTTCGATCTCTCTATTTTTTTTTTTTTTTTAATCTTTCTTCTTATTCAACTTTTGATCTTTCATCCTCTTTTGTTTCTTCAATTCTCTTTTCATCTTTTTTTCCCTCTTTCTCTTATCTTTATTCTCCCTTTATCTCCCTCTCTCTTTAACTACCGTTTCTTATCACCTTTCTCCTCGCTAGATATAAAGTTGATGAGACGCATTGAGATCTTTCGATGATTAAGAACAACAGAAGAAAGAAAGAAAATAATTAAATAGAAAGAGAACAATAATCAATTGCATAAAACAGGGGATTTTTCTTTCAATATTCATCATATATTTTTTTTCTCGAAAAGTGGCGTTGGGTATAGAATCTTATTTACATAGAATCTTATAGAATCTTATTTACAGGTACCAATATGGAAATAATATAATAATGCTCATACTGTGCCATAACCCCCCCCCCTTTGAAATATCACATAGTTTATATACATATATATATTTTTTAGATTCCTTTTCCCAGATTTCTTTATATATACATATAGAAAGAGAGTTATTTTTACCCAGAGATATATAGAAATAACGTATCTGTATTTGTACAAAAGTATGTAGAACTCTGATATCAAATAAGTTTTTTATTATGTTAAGTTCAGTAGTATAAATGAAAACAAAATATGTTATGTTTAAAATCTTCTCCCAACATAAAGGAAAAAACGCTAGTCCTCTATGCCATAACATATATGCATATATATATATTTTTTTTCTTTCTTTCTTTTTTATCCATTTCTTTTTTTTTCTTTTTTTTTTTCTCTCTCTCTCTCTCTCTAACGGGTGCCGATGAATTTCAACCTTAATAAAAAGTATCTTAAGGCTAACTGTCCCTCCCCTCCACCCCACCCCCCCTTTCGAGAGGTAAATAAGTAGGTTTGTAAGTTCCTGATCTTACGTACCCCTCCACCCCCCACCCCCTTTCCTTGACCCTCTCCCTACCCTATCTCCCCTTCCCTAACCCCCTCCTTTCCCCCCTCTATCTCCCTTCCTTTCTCCCCTCCCTTCCCTTTACCCATCTTCCCTTTTCTCCCCCCTTTGCCCCCATCTCCCATCCCTGCCCCCACCCCCCCTACCCCTTGGTTTACAGGGGAGTTGCGGGTTTACAGTTTCATTAAGGTAATGGACAATGCTGCCATCTGTCGGCCCCTGGGAACACTAGGCGCTGATAGCTTGTCACGTGATGTAGGGAAAGGCACGCAAACCTCTCACTCACTTTTCCTCATCTCTGCTTTTTGTTTTTTTTTATTAGTTTGGGTTTCTTATCGATGAATTGTTCATTTTTAGATGTATGTCATTCATCATTAAACGAAAAAAAACGTGTCTTGACGTTATTAATACGGACTTTAGGATAGACTGCATTCTAGTGTTGTGGAAACGCTGAGCAAAAGTCAATGACAAGGGATCATTATTGTTATTATCATTATTATTATTATTATTATTATTATTATTATTATTATTATTATCATAATGATCTCAATAATCATCATTATCACTAGAATTACTGATATTATCCTTCTTATATCAACTTATGAAAATACTCATAATTTTCTCTATGAATTACACAACCAGCTGTATGACGGATATATATTTTGTTCTCATAGACAACAAAATATAAGAGAAAAACACAGAGGAGTAAAGCAGGGGAAAAAACGAAACCTGTGTGTGAATTGCAGGTACAAATATGGCGCCCACAATCTTGAAAATCAAAGGTAAAAAAAGAGAGAAAAATGTTGCAAAATGTGCACGAAAGCCAAGTGTGTCGAGGAAGAGGTACCAATTTGTAGATTAACATTAGGAGAGTAGATGAAGCATAAGAAATTAATATGGTAGTTTTTTTTTTCTTTCCCCCCCACATTTTTTTTTGTGAATTGGCATCGTCATCAATGCCGGACGTATCCAATGTATATTTTACACGTCATTTTAAGGTGCTTGAATTTCTTTGATATATGAAGTCAAATGTTCTTTAATTTGTAAGAATAAATAAATATATATATATATTTCAATATCCAAGTGTCCACGTCACAGAGGTCTCTCTCTCTCTCCCTCTCTCTTTTGTTTTCATTTCTCAAGTTTCATTTTTTCCATGTATTTTATTTTTGGCATTGCAGAAGAATAACGTCCAGAAGGGCAATAGAATCTGGCACGGCTGCAATATACCAACAAATAAACCTTTACATACATGATCCCTGTGCAATACTCAGCGCTCCCTGCGAAAGTCCGTAGCGTTTCTCTAAATTCTTTGTCTATTTAAGAGAGTCTAGTTGACTCCTGGACTACTGTTATATATCAATATCAATTTTAAGATAAAATGTGTTTATATTATGTGCAGGGATCATATATCACTGTCATTTTATATATATAAATGTATGATCTTTTTTTTATATTAGGGCCACTGTTCTCACTTGCGCTTTTATTTACGCACGTGTTTACTGCGAGCGGCTGCCTCATCGCGCGTTCGCATATGAGAAACAAATAAGCTAAGAGAGAATTTCGTCTGGAAGATGGCGAATAATGAATCAAATTACGGCGGAGAAACATTAATAATCCGAATACAGTGAAGGATAATGGAAAAAAAAAGAAAAGAAAAGAAAAGAAATATGTATGATGGGAAAATGAGTGTTGAAAATCATACGTTTGGCAGCGCTCGCTAGATCCAGAGGCTGTAATCGAGAATGCTGCCAAATACGAGCGCAGATTATATGTGTTGTTTGAAGACATAGAACAAAAAAGAAGAAGAAGAAGAAGAAAAAGTACATTTCTGAGGCGAGATTCGGATTACTTATGAATATTCCGCTTTGTGAAAGGTTGTATTTAAGACTAAAACGGCGCCCCGAAGTATGAAAAGGAGAAAAACGAGAATTAAACTATTAAACTACCCGGAAAAAAATATGGAAAAAAAGAGAGAAAAATATTGGTCCACCTTATTCTGTGCACTATAGTATGTGTGACTCCGTATCTATGTATTCTCTTAACTCAAGCACGGAATGATTGCATATTTTCCTGCTTGCAAGAAGAATTCAGAGTCGCAAAAAAAAAGAAAAAAAGAAAAAATCGTTGGACCAAAGTTATCTGGGTATCTATAGCGCGCCCTGTTAAAAAAAACAAAACTAAAACTTTAATCATCATCCTTTCTGTGAGTGATTAGTTAGTTTCTATGACTCATTGATTCAGTTGATGATCATAATATATAGATATATTATTTTTTTTTCAAGAATTTTATTCCGATGAGGCTGGCCTAGACGTTTTATACTAGTTCTCCCGACACGAAAGGTTAATCATGACAATAAATGCGTATTAACTGATGGGAGTTAATATGTTTCTATTTTGTGAAATTACAATAATAACACAGACAATAAAATAACAGATTTGTCGAGACAATTAAAAGCACGTACATACATACCTGTAAATATTCAAGTGAGATAAAATAAAGAACACATGCTTCTTTCAATGTTTAAAACGCCTAGGTCATTTCCACTCTCTATACTCTGGCCATAGAGCTGTTATTACTAAGGCCTTGATATGTGATACTAGTCCTTAATAAAGTGCATTGTATGTAGAATAATCCTGTACAGTATGTAGATTACTTTGCTGTCCCTAATGTCATTTGATTAGTCGCTTGTAAATTGTGCTCACAAATTTCATTGCAGTTAAAACTGTCAAAAATATAACTATTAGTGTTAAGATTTTTTTTTTTTTTTTTTTTTATCATCTTCCTGTATTTCTTCCGTATTTTTTATTTTTATTTTTTGCATATCTTAGATGTAATTTATTGTAAAAAAAAAAATGCATATTGCAAAATCAGATTTTTTTTTTTAGAAGTAAGTGCATAAGAGTGACTGACATGTTTGTTCTGCCGCTCAGCTGCACTTCGAGAGAATATGACAAGCCAAGTAATCAGTTTGTTATCAGCTGACCAACAATTTTTTTTTTTTTTTGGTCCCCTTCAGGACTTATCGTGTCATATGAGGTTGTCATGTCATATATATTGCCATTTAAAGCCACGTGTAAATGTGGGTTCCTTACTTTCACATTATTTTGATGGTCGTTTTCACTTACGTAGTATATATGTCTTTTTTGGGGGGGTTAATTTCTCCCCCCCAAAAAAAAAAAATCTTATAGTGGAAGTTGAGACACGGTTTAGTCCCAAGTTGAACCTAATTGTAAGTCATTTAAGATGATTAAAGTATTAAAATGATAAGTCCATGCTCCACTGAGGCGCTACCTGATTGCTTGGCAGAAGGAATATATCTATATATATATATATATATATATATATATATATATATATATATATATATATATATATATATGTATATATATATATACATATATATATGTATATATATGTATATATATATATATATATATATATACATATACATATATATATATATATATATATATATATATATATATATATATATATATATATATATATATATATATATGTGTGTATTTATATATATATATATATATATATATATATATATATATATATATATATATATATATATATATATATATATATAAGCAATTTTTCCCCAACAGGATGGTGCCTCCTACTTGTTTATGGTACCTGATAATTGACATGTAGTTATTTCTTGTTTGTTTTCTCTGTCACATGCAGCCATGTTTTATTTTGTATCCGTCATTTTCATGGTTATTATTTTTATATATGTATCTTTGGTTAGTTATGACGTCATTCGTTGTACGTGGTTTTTATTGTCTCGTGTCGTCCCTCGGTATTGTCCCTAAAGGTGGCTGTATTATTTATGAAGACTGAATTTCGACTCCTTTTGTAACCCCCCCCCCCCCCCCCCAACACACCATCCTGTCACATGTATTATTTTATATATTTTTTTTTTACTCCCCTCCATTCTTGGCCTTTCCCCCACTTCTCCGTTTTTATTTTGTGTTCTTTTAGATTGCCTTTTCTTACCAAGGCTGACGTGGTATACAATGAAAAAAAAGGTTTAAAAAAATAATTGTATTGTATTTAAGCATCTGTAAACAGTATGCAATGTTGCCATTTACATTTCCAACAAGTGTGTGTACTGTGAACCAAAATGTAATATTAAAATATCTGAATTATTGTCTTTTTTGTAATTCATCATATCGTATCGAAATTTATACATTTTTTTCCATGTATAACACTTCAGACTCAAGACCTAACGCCATAGTTATCAAAGATTAGCCCTAATCTCGCCCTAATCTTATCTTCACTTTACCTCTCTATAAAGGTAAACTAACCATCAAAAAAAAGGTCATGATTTTGACCTTTCTCCATCCGACTCGGAATAGCAAGGGCAACGTATGGGGTCAGGTCATAGGTCAAGTGGTAAAGCATAGAGTGGACTTGCGTGTCTGGTCTAGTTTTGGTCTAACACGGACTCCAACGCGAGGTAAACTTGTTTGAAACTTGTCATGCGCTGTATATATATAGCCGAGAGCGCAAAGA
>BOPN01000044.1:860878-863378 GCA_017312705.2 Penaeus japonicus
ACCCAAACAAACAACCATCTCACCCAAACAAACAACCACCCAAACAAACAACCACCCAAACAAACAACCACCCAAACAAACAACCATCCCACCCAAACAAACAACCACCCAAACAAACAACCATCCCACCCAAACAAACAACCACCCAAACAAACAACCATCCCACCCAAACAAACAACCACCCAAACAAACAACCATCCCACCCAAACAACCACACAAACAAACAACCACCCAAACAAACAACCATCCCACCCAAACAAACAACCACACAAACAAACAACCACCCAAACAAACAACCACACAAACAACCTCCCCATCCCACCCAAACAACCACACAAACAAACAACCACCCAAACAACCTCTCTCTCTCTCTCTCTCTCTCTCTCTCTCTCTCTCTCTCTCTCTCTCTCTCTCTCTCTCTCTCTCAGTCACTCTATCTCTCTCTATCTTTTTCTCTACCTCTCTCCCCCTCTCTCTTTCTCTTTCTATCCTTTACCACTAATGAAATTCCTTCGGCTTAGTGTCAAGTTACAGTGGGTTATATGCAAATGTTCTTAATCATAATGCAAAGAGACAATATAACGGATAACGAGTAGACTGCCTGCATACCCTCATGCACGCACACACACACACACACACAGATAGACACACACACACACAAACAAACAACCACAGAAACAACAAACCTAACAAACAAACAACCACACAAACAAACAACCACACTAACAAACAACCACACAAACAAACAACCACACTAACAAACAACCACACAAACAAACAACCACACAAACAAACAACCACACTAACAAACAACCACACAAACAAACAACCACACAAACAAACAACCACACTAACAAACAACCACACTAACAAACAACCACACTAACAAACAACCACACAAACAAACAACCACACTAACAAACAACCACACAAACAAACAACCACACAAACAAACAACCACACTAACAAACAACCACACAAACAAACAACCACACAAATAACAAACCACACAAACAAACAACCACACTAACAAACAACCACACTAACAAACAACCACACAAACAAACAACCACACTAACAAACAACCACACAAACAAACAACCACACAAACAAACAACCACACAAACAAACAACCACACAAACAACCACACAAACAAACAACCATCCCACCCAAACAACCATCCCACCCAAACAACCATCCCACCCAAACAACCACACAACCAAACAACCTCCTCATCCCACCCACACCCCCCCCCCTAACCTAACCTACCCCACCCCCCCACCCACCCTCCCACCCCTATTTCCAAGGGAGTTGAAGGCACTAAGCCAATTATATAACTCAGCAAGCAAACACAAGTTGAGTCACATCAGCTTACCATCCCACCCAAACAAACAACCACCCAAACAAACAACCATCCCACCCAAACAACCACACAAACAAACAACCACCCAAACAAACAACCATCCCACCCAAACAAACAACCACACAAACAAACAACCACCCAAACAAACAACCACACAAACAACCTCCCATCCCACCTAAACAACCACAAACAAACAAGCACCCAAACAAACAACCATCTCACCCAAACAAACAACCACCCAAACAAACAACCATCCCACCCAAACAAACAACCACCCAAACAAACAACCATCCCACCCAAACACACAACCACCCAAACAAACAACCATCTCACCCAAACAAACAACCACCCAAACAAACAACCATCCCACCCAAACAAACAACCACCCAAACAAACAACCACCCAAACAAACAACCATCCCACCCAAACAAACAACCACCCAAACAAACAACCACACAAACAACCTCCCCATCCCACCCAAACAACCACACAAACAAACAACCACCCAAACAAACAACCATCCCACCCAAACAAACAACCACACAAACAAACAACCACCCAAACAAACAACCACACAAACAAACAACCACCCAAACAAACAACCACACAAACAACCTCCCATCCCACCCCAAACAACCACAATAAACAAACAACCACACAAACAATCCTCCCATCCCACCCAAACAACCACACAAACAAACAAGCACCCAAACAAACAACCATCCCACCCAAACAAACAACCACACAAACAACCTCCCCATCCCACCCAAACAACTACACAAACAAACAACCACACAAACAACCTCCCATCCCACCCCAAACAACCACACAAAAAACAAGCACCTAAACAAACAACCATCCCACCCAAACAAACAACCACCCAAACAAACAACCATCCCACCCAAACAAACAACCACCCAAACAAACAACCACACAAACAACCTCCCCATCCCACCCAAACAACCACACAAACAAACAACCACCCAAACAAACAACCATCCCACCCAAACAAACAACCACACAAACAAACAACCACCCAAACAAACAACCACACAAACAAACAACCACCCAAACAAACAACCACACAAACAACCTCCCCATCCCACCCAAACAACCACACAAACAAACAACCACAC
>BOPN01000044.1:875878-885878 GCA_017312705.2 Penaeus japonicus
TATATATATATATATATATATATATATATATATATATATATATATATATATATATATTATATATATATATGTGTGTGTGTGTGTGTGTGTGTGTGTGTGTGTGTGTGAGAAAAGAGAGAGACAAAAAAATAGAGAAAAAGGAAAGAAAGAGAAGAAGAAAAAGAAAAAAAAAATAAGAAAAGAACAGAAACACAAGAAACAAAACAAAAGACAAGAAAAAAACACAAAAAACAATTGAAAAGAGATCCTTCGATCCAAACTTGATTCAAATGATTCCATTACCTTCCCACTCCCCCCCTTCCCCTTCTCACCCTTCCCCTCTCCCCCTCTCTCCCTCTCCCCCTCCACCCATCACCCCCCCCCCCCCCTTTCCGTCCGTAAAAAGCATTGGCAGATCACCAGAGTTGCACGCGCTGCTAGCTTTTAGTAGCTTTGAAATGTTTCTCTCTCTCTCTCGATTTATTTTTTTTGTGACGGTGGGCGGTAAAGGGGAGGGGATGGGGGGGGGAGGGGAGAGGAGGGAATGTTATAGGTGGGAGGTGGAGGGGTAGGGATGAGGTTGGGTGTGGGGGTGGGGGTGGGGGTTCAGGGAAGGGGAGGAGGGGATATTGATGGAAACTTGCAAGGTTATGTGTTCTGTGGGTTGCAATGTGTATGTGTAAATTTATATATATATGTATATATGTATATATATATATATATATATATATATATATATATATATATATATATATATATATATATATACACATATACAGTATATATATATATGTATTCCTATATCCCACCCCCGTCTCTCCCCATCCAATACCCCCCTTCTCACTATCCCAACCCCCCTCCACCTACCCCTCTCCCCCTCTCCCCCTTCCCTCTTTCTCCTACCCCTACTACCTCCCACTTCACCCCCCCCACCCACTCTCGAACTCTTACCTCCTCCCTTCTCCCCAATCCTCCCCCCTCCCATTCCATACCCTCCCCCTTCCCTCCTCCTACCCCCACCCCTTCCACCTCTCTCCACCCCCTCCCCCTCCCCCTCTCCAAGCGGCTCGGCGTAGCGTGCCCCCCCCCCCCGTTTCATAATCACCTATAAATACGCATCGACGTCGGTTTTAGCGAGGTGGAAGAGGAGGAGGGAGGAGGATGGAGAGGAGGTGGATGAGGAGGAGTAGGAGGAGGAGGGGGGAGGATGGAGAGGAGGAGGAGGGTGGAGGAGGAGGAGGGAGGGGTTGAGGAGGGAGGAAAAGGAGGAGGAGGAGGGTTTAGGGACGGTTTGGTGATGGTGGAGGAGGAAGGTTGTGGAGGAGGGAGGGAGGAGGAAGAGGGGACAGAAAAGGCAGAGAAAGAAAGAGGGGAGATCATGCAATCATCATTATCACGATGATGATAGTACAATTAGATAATAATGAGTATAATAACACTGATGATAACGACTAGGACAAAGATAATGATGATGATAATGACGATGATTAATGAGAATGATTGTAATAATACAATAAAAACAGCAATAATGATAATGGTAATGTTGATAATAAATATGATAAGGATAATAATGATAACTGCAATGATAATAATGAAAACAACAATAATAATAATCATAATAATAATGAAGATATCAATAGCAATAAATCTTAATAATAGAAAATGATAATACTAATGATAAAAAGAGAAGAGTACGAAAGAAAGATGATACAGAAAGATATAAAGAACAAGAAAAAAAAAAAAGCATTCCAACCATCCGACCACACACGAAGACAATGAAATGAAGCAGAATCTCAGGCTAAGAACTCGTATAAAGAGAACACCGGGTTCTTATAATAACCAAAGATACATGTTGGATCATCTCTCCCTCATCCCCCCATCACCATTCCCCCCTCCCCCCAGCCCCTCATCCCTCATCCCCATCCCCCTCATCCCTCATCCCCCATCCCCCTCATCCTCCTCATCCCCATCCCCCTCCCCCTAATCCCCTCATTCCCCTCCCCCGCTCATCCCCCATCCCCTCCCTCCTCAGCCCCCCATCCCCCATCCCCATCCCCCCATCCCTTCTGGAGGGTCTACTGATATGATGTGACGTAAGGTTGTTTTGATGAGGTGGTAGGGGTGTTAAAAGAAAAAAAGAAAAAAAAGAAGAAATAAAAAAAATATTTGGGTGGTTAGTGCTTGGTTAGCTAGAGGGGAGGGGGGGGGGAATGCGTGTGCTTTTTTGTGCGTTTTTGTTGGTGTTTATGTTTCAGTTTTTAATCGTGTGTGTTTATGTTTGTGTTTTTTGCAATCGTTTGTGTGTTTGTGTGTGTGTTATTATGTGTGTGTTTGTGTATGTGTATGTGTTGTTTGTGTATATGTGTATGGATGAGTCCTTTTTCTTTCTCATCTTTTTCGTCATATTCTTCATCTCTTTCTTCTTTTTTTGTTTGTTTTTTCTCAATTTTTTCCTTCTCTCTGTATTCTTTTTCTCTTCACATTTTTCAAAAGCTACACCGCGCTGCTTAGAGGGTGGGAAGAGGAGGGGAGAGGTGGGGCAATGAGAGAAAGGGAGGGAAGGGGTGGGGAAATGAGAGAGGAGGAGGGAAGGGGTGGGGAAAGGGGAGAGGGGGAGGGAAGGGGTGAGGAAAGGAAAGAGGAGGAGGGAAGGGGAGACGAGGAGAGAAGGGGTGGGAAGAGGATGTGTTGGGTGGGAAAGGGAGAGAGGAGGAGGGAGGGAGGATAGGCTAGGAGAAAAAAATTCTAACTTCTATTTTTTTCTTTCCTTCATCTTTTCCAACATCATCACCACCACCACCACCATAATCATAACCATCATCACCACAAAAAAAAGACCTCACTAATTATCAGCCGGAATGACACTACCTCCAAACATAACCACAATTAAGACCCCTAATTAGCATGCACGATGAAACTGCTTGGCCAATGCAACAGTCACAATCAATCAGTGAGCTGATCATGTGATCATTAACCGATTCCTTGATGAAGGCGATAATTAGCGAACTTGTTAACTGGTAATAAAGATTTCCTTCGCTAATTAAGAGATGATTAAATACGAGGGAACATGTTTTTTTCTTTCTTTCTTTCTTTATTTTTTTCTTTAAGGAAAGATATTTCTTGTTTCTCGTGTGGGTGTTTTGCTTGTTTGTTTTTTTCTTCTTCTTGGGTTTGTGTTTATGTATTTATTTATGCATTGAGTCTTGTACTATGATTATTTTGTTTAGATTTGATGCCTTTATGATTTTAGTTGTTTGGATATATATAAGATTATTGATTGATATAAGATAAAAAAAATGTAGCAATGATGAAATAGATAAATAAATACATAAATAAATAAGTGCAATATATGTATAAGTAGAAAAGAAAATAGTGAATAATTCAAGTATTAATGAACAAATGCAGAGAGAGAGAGCGAGCGAGAGAGAGAGCGAGCTAGCGAGCGAGAGAGAGAGTGAGAGAGAGAGAGAGAGAGAGAGAGAGAGAAAGAGAGAGAGAAAGAGAGAGAGAGAGAGAGAGAGAGAGCGTGGATAATTATGAAAAAACAAAAGAAGAAAAAAATGAAATCCATTAGTGAACACGCAAAACGAAGCATATATTTTGAAAGGAAGCTAAATAAGGAAATGAGGGGTAGGGTGAGGGGGTGAGGGGGTGAGGGGGTGAAGCAGACGTATGGGGAGGGGGGGATGTTAGGAATAGAAAAAAAAAGGAAAGGGAGTAGGGGTGGGAGTACCAGAAGATGAGGGGAGTGAGAAGGAAAATAATAAATAGATCTTAAGGGAGAATAGTGGGTCGCACGAAGTAAAAAAAGGGAGGAGGTGGGAGGGGGGGGGGGGTGAAGGGGAGATACCGAAGCGACGGAAGACCGAACTGGCTCTAATTTTTTTGCTTGTTTTTTTGTTTCCTTCTCCTTCGATTCGATTTAGCGTCGAATCACTCCTGTCTTATCTTT
The DNA here is from genome assembly GCA_017312705.2 of Penaeus japonicus. Lineage (NCBI taxonomy): Eukaryota > Metazoa > Arthropoda > Malacostraca > Decapoda > Penaeidae > Penaeus > Penaeus japonicus. Next base: position 879,810 of record BOPN01000044.1, read on the forward strand.
TCGGAATTTACGCCCTTGTACAGGGACTCCGCTTACAAGCTTGTGAATGTGTTGTGGTGACTGTCGGTTGCCTCCCTCCCTCCCTCCCTCCCTCCCTCCCTCCCTCCCTCCTCTCTCTCTCTCTCTCTCTCTCTCTCTCTCTCTCTCTCTCTCTCTCTCTCTCTCTCTCTATTTATCTATCTATCTATCTCTCTCTCTCTCTCTCTCTCTCTCTCTCTCTCACCCTCTCTTTCTCTTCCTCTCTCTCTCTCTCTCTCTCTCTCTCTCTCTCTCTCTCTCTCTCTCTCTCTCTCTCTCTCTCTCTCTCTCTCTCTCTCTCTCTCTCTCTCTCTCCCTCTCCCTCTCCCTCTCTCTCTCTCTCTTCTCCTCAACACCCGCATATCTCACAAGTCAAGCTGATAGGCTCATGATATAAAGATAGATAAATAAAATAGATAAATCGATAGATAAACAAACGCTCACGTACTCCTACTCTCCTACCCCCTTCTACCTTATCCCCCCCCCTCCCTCTCTCCGTTTCCTCTTGCCCACTTCTGTTCATCTGTCCACAGTCTTAGTAATAACTTAAAGAATTCCTGCTGGTTTATTATGGAGAAAGGGGGAGGGGGATGGGGGTTAGAAGAGAGAGTAAGGGAGGAGGGAGGGGAGGGAAGGAGAGAGGTAAGAGAGGATAATAGGAGGAGGGAGGGAAGGAGAGAGGTAAGAAAGGAGAATAGGAGGAGGGAGGGAGGGAGAATAGGAGGAAGGAGAAGGGAAGGAGGGAGGAAGAGGGAAGATGGGACGGAAAGAGAGGAGGGAAGGGGAAAGGGGGAAGGAGACAGATAGATAAGGAGTGAGGAATGAAGGGTGGGGAGGGGAGAAAGAGAAGGAAGGAGAGAAAGAGATGGAAGAGAGGGAAAAGAGAAGGAGAGGAAGGAGGAAAGAAAAAAAGGAAATGAGAGAAAGAGAGAAAGAAGGAGGAAGTGAAGGAGAGAAGGAAGAGAAAAGGAAGGAGAGTAAGGGGAAGGAAGCAGGGAGGAGGGCTGGAGAAAAGGAGTGGAAGAGGGAAGGAGAAAAGGAGGGAGGGAGGGAGGGACGGAGGGAAAGAGAGAAGAAGGAGGGAAGGAGGAGACAAGGAGAGAAGGAGGGAAGACAAGAGGGAGAGACAGAAGAACGAATAAAAGATAAGAGAGAAGTAGGGATGGAGAACGGAAAGGAGAGAAAGAGGAGAGGAGGAAAATGAAGACCAAAAGACTAAAAATAAGAGAAGAGGAGAGAGTAGGAACAAGAAGAAAAAAACAAGGAAGGAGGAAGGATGGCGGGGAATGTTCAGAGGAAGGGGTGGAGCGGGCGGGGGCGGGGAGGAGGACGCCGAAGAGGCAAGGAGGGAGGAGGAGGGAGGAAGGGGAGGGGGAGGATGGAGCCTTCTGTAAACACGACCTCCGTGAGAATCAATCAAGGAACGGCATGGTTTAGCAAGATAATCGAGAGAGGAGAACAGCCTCCCGAACAGGCGGTAAAGTCTCTCGCTGGAACATGGGCCTCGAGAGGAGGTGGGGGGAGGGGAGGGAAGGGGTAAAGGGGGGAGGGGAGTCTGGTAAGGGGGGGGGAGACGGGAAGGGGTAGGTATAATGGGGAGGGTGAAGGGGAAGGGGTAGGGAGAGGAGAGGGACTGGGGAGGGGAAGGGAGGGGGAGGTAAAATGGGGAAGGGAAGGAGGAGGAGGGGGGCGTAAAATGGGGAGGGGAAGGGAGGGGTTGGTGAAAGCCGGGGAGGGGAGAGGGTGGGTAAAATAGGTTGAGGGGAGGGAGAAAGTAGATAGGGAAAGGGACAGGGAGGAAGAGGGTGTTTACATTAGAGGGGAAGGGAAAGGAAGATGAGGGAATGAGGAGAGAAAGATAGAATAGTGGAGCGACAGGGGATAGGGGGGGGGGGTTAGTAGCGGTTAGAGGGAATGAGAAGGAGAAAAGGAAGAGAGAAAGGAAGAAGAGTAAGGGGAAGACAAGGGAGAGGAAAGGGGAGAGTAGACAAAGAGTGGGGAGGAGAGAAAGAGAGAGGGAGGAGGGAAAGGCAAAGGGGAGAGTAGACAAAGAGTGGGGAGGAGAGAAAGAAAGGGGGGAGGGGGAAGGGCGAGGGGTATCAGGGGGTAAGGGCGAGGGAAGAGGAAGGGTGAGGGTTGTTGTTAGGTACCCTCGCCGCATACCAAGCAGTCCAAGCTACTGTTTTGATATGTGGCGATTGTTTTATATAGATTTTTTTTATTTTTTCTCTAGTTTTTGTTGTTCTTTTTGCTCATTATTTCCTCGTTATCGATTGTAATATCTAGATATCCACCTGTTAATCTCTTTCTCTCTCTCTCTCTCTCTCTCTCTCTCTCTCTCTCTCTCTCTCTCTCTCTCTCTCTCTCTCTCTCTCTCTCTCTCTCTCTCTCTCTCTCCCTCTCTCTCTCTCTCTCTCTCTCTCTCTCTCTCTCTCTCTCTCTCTCTCTCTCTCTCTCTCTCTCTCTCTCTCTCTCTCTCTCTCTCTCTCTCTCTCTCTCTCTCTCTCTCTCTCTCTCTCTCTCTCTCTCTCTCTCTCTCCTATCAAATCAAAGTCTCTCTCTCTCTCCCTCCCTCCCTCTCTCTCTCTCTCTCTCTCTCTCTCTCTCTCTCTCTCTCTCTCTCTCTCTCTCTCTCTCTCTCTCTCTCTCTCTCTCTCTCTCTCTCTCTCTCTCTCTCTCTCTCTCTCTCTCTCTCTCTCTCTCTCTCTCTCTCTCTCTCACTCGCTTTCTCTATCTCTCTCTCTCTCTCTCTCTCTCTCTCAGCAACCTCAAAACGCACGCAGACTGCGTTTATGTGCGTGCGTGCGTGCATAAGACTCCTTTCTTTCTCACTCTATTTATTCCACTTCTTTCCTCGTCCTCCTTTCTTTATACAGTGGTTGTTAGGGTAAACAAGATACAGTAAATATTGCCAGCGGATGTGAATGGTTTTGAAATCGAGTATATATATAAGGTGCATGTGCGGTCAACTGTGAAAGCAAGTAAAACACTCGAACGCAGTGTGTGTGTGTGTGTGTGTCGAGTCATTTTCAACTCGTTTATGCATACATGAATATATGTATATATATATATATATATATATATATATATATATATATATATATATATATATATATATATATATACATACATATATATATATATATATATATTTATATATATATATATATATATATATATATATATATATATATATATATATATATATATATATATATATGTATAGAGAGAGAGAGAGAGAGAGAGAGAGACAGAGAGAGGAGGAGAGGAGAGAAAAGAAGAGAGAAGAGGAGAAAGAAGAAGAAGAGAGAGAGAGAGAGAGAGAGAGAGAGAGGGAGAGAGAAAGAGGGAGAGAGATGTATGCATGTATGTATGTATGTATGCATATATATATAGAGAGAAAGACAGACAGAGAGAGAGTCAGAATCAACCCTGAAGAATAGTTTGCGTCGACAGCAAAAATACTCCTGCGAATCAATGGTATGCAACATGTAGAAGAACAATCATAATGTCCTATTTTCTTGCAAGGGTTTACTTTCACTCTCTCTTTTCTCTCTCTCTCTCTCTCTCTCTCTCTCTCTCTCTCTCTCTCTCTCTCTCTCTCTCTCTCTCTCTCTCTCTCTCTCTCTCTCTCTCTCTCTCTCTCTCTCTCTCTCTCTCCGTCTTTTTTTCTCTCTCTCTTCCCTCTCTCTCTTTGTCTTTTTCTCTCTCTGTTAGCTTCTCGCCTCTGTCTCCCTCCGTTTCTCTCTCTCTTTCCCACTCCCATCTCTCTCTTTCTCTCTCCCCCATCCCTCTTTCTCTCTTTATTCATTCATGCATACATGCACTTATTCCGCCAATAATCCACTTATTGTTTAAGAAACGAGTTCGATATGGTTATGAAACCTTATTATGTAATCAGAGCAATACAATCTTTCACTTTCCCCTCCCCCTCCCCCTCCCTCTCCCCTTCCTCTTCCCCTTTCCGACCTCCCCTTCTGCCTTCTCCTCCTCCCCCTCTCCCTCCCTCACCCCTTCCTCTTCCCCTAACCGACCTCCCCTTCTGCCTTCTCCTCCTCCCCCCCCTCTCTAGCTTCTCCCTTTGCCTTCTCTTCCTTCTCCCTTATCATTTCCTTCCTCCCCCTCCCTCTTCCCCAACTCCCTCTCCCTTCCCTACTCCCTAATCCTCTCATCTCTCTCCTTATTACTTACTCCCTTCCCTTCCTCCTCTTCCTCTTGCTTTTCCCTTATTCTGTTTATTTCCTCTTCCTTATTCTCCTTCTCTTTTCCCCTTTCTCTCTCCTCATCTCCTTATTCTTCTTTAGCTTTCTAGCTATTCTATCCCCCCATCTCTTTCTTTTATTTATCTTCCTCCTCCTTCTTTTCTTTACTTCTTTCGCCTCCTACTCCTCTTCTCTCCCTGACTTCCCTGCCTCATTCCTTCCTCTCTTCTTCTTTTCTCCCTACTCTTTCTCCCCATCTTTGTCTACCTTTTCCCTTCCTCCCTCTTCTACCTCTCCCTTTCGTGTCCTATCTTTTTCACCGTGTAATCCCTCCTCCCCTTCTCCCTCCTTCTCCTCCCCTCAAATCCCCTTTTCCTTCCTTCCCCCCCCCCCTCCTTCCCCTCCCCTCCCATCCCCCTCCCCCTCTTCCCCCCCCCCCCCCCACTTCCTTCCCCCTACCCTCCAATTTCCTCCTTCTCCCTTCCTTCCCTCCCCCCCCCCCCCCCCCCTACACACACCACCTCCTTTCCTCCCTCCCCTTCCCTCCCCTCTACCCCACCCTCACCCCACCCCGCCCCCTACCCTCCCCATCCCCACCCCATCCCCACCAATTCCCTCCACCCTCAACCCTACCCTCACCCACCCCACCCCCACCTACACCCCACCCCGCCCCGCACCCTAGGCGTCCCCATCATACTCCCTCTTCACATCCTGTCATCGCGTCATTCATTACGATGATATATGCGATCTTCCCACGCGCTCACACGGTAATTAAAACGATATAATTAAAGGGTTAGAATTGAGTTAATGTGTTTGTTCGCTGGGGACGCTCACTCGGCAGCTGCTATGTTTGTGTGTGTTTTTGTTATTATTAGTGTTTTTTTGTGTTATGTATGTTTAATGGATGTTTGTTCGTTTATTTGTTTGTTCTTTGTTTATGTATGTGTTTGTGTGTCTGTTTTTATTTCGTGTTTTATCATTTCTCTTTCTTCTGGATATCGTATCTGTTCTTCATTTGTTTTTGTTTGTTTCCAAATTGTCTTCTGCTCTCTTTTCTTTCTTTTTTTCTTTCCTCCACTTCTGATTCCACTCTTTCCACCTTCCCCCCCTTCACTCCCTCATCTTTCTCCTTCTCCACTCTTTTCGACCCCCCTCCCCCCCCCCCTCCCCTAAACATTACCCCTTTCCACCTCCATCTCGTTACTCTCCCTCGAGCCCCCTCCCCTCCCCCTTGTTCCACACCTTCATTTTCTCCACTCTTCCACTCTTCCACCTACTCCCCTCCACACCACTTTCACTATTTCTGCCTCCTCTCCTACTCTCTTTCCCTCCTCTACCTTTCTCTTTTTTCCTCCACCTTAATCTCCTTCCCTCCTCTTTATCCTCCTCCTCTCCTTCCAACTTCCTTTTCCCTTCCCCTTCCATTCACTCCCACACTATTTCCATCACCTCCCTCCCTCCCTCCTCTATCTCCCCCTTCTCTCCTTCTTCCAAATTTTCTTACACTCCTCCTTTCTCCTTACACCCCCTCCCTCTCCTCTTGCCTCTACCTGAATTCCACATCCTCTCTCCCACTCCCCCCCCTGCCCCCCCCTCCCTCTCCCCTTTCCCTTTTCTCCCTTTCTCTCTGCCACACACACACAGACACACACACACACACACACACAGATACCCCCCCCCTTCACACACACACACACAATCACACACACACACAGATAACCCCCCCCCCCCATACACACACATATACACGCCCTATTACCTTAAGCTAAAAGACATGACCTGCTGCTTCTCGACGTAAATTCGAAGCGACTCGAAAACGCAGCTTCGGGACACACGCACATACACAGAA
>BOPN01000044.1:903378-918378 GCA_017312705.2 Penaeus japonicus
TTTGTCTACTTAGAATCAGGTCAGGAGGGAACGTGCGAGTGAAACACGATTGTGTGAATGAGTTCAGAGATGCTACTTGTGCTCTTTATGAAGAATGGATGTGGAAATCAATGAAATAGGGAGCGAAATGTATTTCAGAATTTCATTTTCAATCGTTAGCAGTATCGTTCATTCAACACACACAAAATCACATACACACATACAGATACATACACACACACATATATATATATATATATATATATATATATATATATATATATATATACACTGTATATATGTGTATGTATGTATGTGTATGTGTGTGTGTGTGTGTGCGCGCGCGCGTGCGTGTGCGTGTGCGTGTGCGTGGCCGTGTATGTGTGTATAGATATTATATACAAACATATAGTCAAACATACCCACAGAAACACACACACACACACCCATGCATATATGTATATACGTCTAAAGGCCTTTCCACAGCGCCGTCCCCGGAAGACTTATGTTAATCGTAGCCACTAAAGTTTCTTTATCACTCGCAAAAAAGCTCGTAATCTCTCACCGCTCGCGCCATTCCCAAGCCGGAAAGACTTGTAAACATCACGTTCCTTGCATACAGCTGTTCATTATCCACGTGGTGGAGGAGCAGCGGCGGCGGCGGCGGCGGTGGCGGAGGCGGCGGCGGCGGCGAGGGAAGGAGGGAGGGAGGGAGAGTATCGTCGCGATTTAGAGAGGGAGAACCCCTGTTCCCTCTCAATATCGCGACGAAGGAGGAGGTGGGAGGGGGAGGGGAAGGAGGAGGAGGAGGAGGTGGGATGGGGATGGGGAGGAGGAGGAGGAGGTGGGGAGGGGGAGGAGGAGGAGGAGGAGGGGGAGGAGGAGGGAGGAAGGGGGAGGAGGAGGGAGGAGGTGTGGAGGGGAGGGGGAGAGGAAGAGGTAGGGAGGGGGAGGGGGGAAGGGGTGAAGGGAGGAGGTGGGGAGGGGGAGTGGGAGGGGGAGGGGGAGGGGGAGGAGGGGGAGGAGAAAGGAGGAGGTGGGAGGGGGAGGAGGAGGAGGAGGTGGGAGGGGGAGGGGGATGGGGAGGAGGAGGTGGGAGGGGGAGGAGGAGATGAAAGGGGGAGGGGGAGATGGAGATGGAAGGGGGAGGGGGAGGGGGGGAGGAGAAGTTGGAAGGGGGAGGAGGAGGAGGTTGGAAAGGGGGGGAGGAGGAGGTGGGAGGGGGAAGGGGAAGGGGGAGGAGGAGGTGGGAGGGGGAGGGGGAGGAGGAGATGGGAGGGAAGGAAGGGGGAGGAGGAGGTGGGAGGGGGGAGAGGGGGAGGAGGGGAAGGAAAAGGAGGAGGTGGGAGGGGAAGAAGGTGGAAAGGGGTGGTAGGTTGGAGTGATGGAGGAAGGTGGTGGTGGTGTTGGTGGAAGGGGGTGTTGGTGGTAATAGTGGTGGTGGAAGGTGGTGGGGTGATGATGGAATGTGATGGAAGATAGTGGTAGAGGTGGTGGTTCTTGAAGGGTTGGAGGTGGAGGTGGTGGTGTTTTTGGGAGAGTGGAGGAAGAAGGTGATTGTGGTGATAGTGGTGGTGGCAGAGGGAGTGGGAGAAGGTGGAAGGAAAAATTGTGATGGTGGTGGAGGTGGTAGTAGTGGTGGATTAATAGGTTGTGGTGGTAGTGGTGATAGTGAAGGAGGTGGATGGGACATGGAAGAAGATGGAAGAGGAAATGGTGGTAATGATGTGGTTGAAACATAATGATAAGAAAAACATGAAAGAACAAAATAAAAAATAAATAAAAAAAAAGAACGAAGAGGGTAGAAAAGAATTGAAGGGAAATAAAATCAAATTTTATGCCACGATAAAATCAGGAAAAAAAAACGCAAAAAAAAAAAAATCAGAACAAGAAAAAGAAAAAAAAGAAATAAAAACTCTCGGAGTAAAGCCGGAACGAGACCGAAAGCGAAGACTTAATTACGCCAAATGATTATTGCACATGAGATTAGCTAATGACTGTGTTGCAAACGTCCCCCTGAGGTGCAGGACCGGGAGGCCAAGCGATCAGTCCTCCTGCTGTAGGGAAAGGGGCGGAGTCTCGGCGAATCCTGCAGGAATTAAGGCGAAGGAAATATAAGGTGGACAAGAGAGGAAGGCAAAGTAAACGCTCTTTAATTTCTCTTTTATTTTTTATTATTATTTTTTTTTTGCGTCGTTTTTGGGACTATTTGGATAGCATTGCTCGTTTTGTTTTTTATTTGTTCATTTTAGTATGCCCCTTTTCGTATTTTTTTCACATCTATTTTTTTGTTATTATTATTTCTAGGGGTTTGCTAAGACATATCTGTCTGATATATAATTTCATATACTGTTAACTTTCGAAAGCACATCAGTGAACAAATAACATAAGTTGCAGAGAGAAATAAAAATATATGAAAATAAAAATAAGAATAAAAAGAAAAAGTTAACGAAGAAGAAAACATTAAAAAGAAAATAAGAAAGAGGAATATAAAACTGATAATGCACATAGAAATAAATATGAAAAGAAGAAGAAAAAGGAAAAGAAAATAAAAACACGAAATAAAAAGACTTACACGAAGACGAAGAAAAGTAAACAGTTGCCACAAACCTTCCGTTTAACCTCCTTTAACACAGCTAACGATTCCAATGACGTGTAATTACACCCAAAGACTTAAACTGCCTTATGAGGTGCATTAATACCCAACAGCCACTAAGGATAACGAGACACATACCATACAGACCATAGATTAGCCACAATGCCCAAATTATATGGGTAGAGAGAATAGACCCCATTACCATTACGACATACTTAAAACCCATCGTTAAACTACCCCCTCCCCCCCTTAAAGAAAACGAAGAAAAGGCCTACCCTCTCCACCTTTTCTTTGGCAATGGCGGTGCAAAATCACTCTACATATTTGTTTATTATGCCTATGGGCGGGGCTGAGTCAATTGGCCATCTCCTTTTCTGTGTCTGTTAGGAGATAGGAAAGGAAGAGCTCTGAGGAAGAAGGAGAAAAAAATATGATGTCATTCCTTTGGGTTAAGTACAGTGACCTTTTTGTCGTGTCTTAAGGGCTGACGGTAGTGTCTGGAAGGAAATCCGGGTGGGGCTATCACTGGGGCTATCACTGGGGCTACTTTGTGCTCAAAGGGTTGGGTGATTGAATCATCTTTAAAAAATGTGAAAATAACATCAGTAAAAAAAAAAAAAAAAGTTACCTTTAGACTTAGTTCGATTATCTAATTCCATTCCGGGATTTATTCTTTAAGATGAATAGATAATTAGGAATAACAAATATCTAGGTTTAGGGTTTAGGATTGACTCAGATCACATAGTTATAGTGAATAACAAGATGATAAATGAACACACTCCCTTCCGAAATATATATTTTTAAAATAGGGTGTAGGTTATTTAGCTTCTTTTCCTTGGCATCTGCATTTATCTTTTGTGTTTGTCTGCAATGACGGCTGAGAAATGCAACAATTCGAAACTTGAAAAGAATAGATATGCAACACAATTTAGATAGAGCGGTGGCGAATACCAAATCTCCCCCACCCCTCTCTCTCTCTTTCTCTCTCTCTCTTTCTCTCTCTCTCTCTCTTTCTCTCTCTCTCTCTCTCCTCTCTCTCTCTCTCTCTCTCTCTCTCTCTCTCTCTCTCTCTCTCTCTCTCTTCCTCTCTCTCTCTCTCTCTCTCTCTCTCTTTCTCTCTCTCTCTCTCTCTCTCTCTCTCTCTCTCTCTCTCTCTTCCTCTCTCTCTCTCTCTCTCTCTCTCTCTCTCTCTTTCTCTCTCTCTTCCTCTTTCTCTCTCTCTTCCTCTCTCTCTCTCTCTCTCTCTCTCTCTCTCTCTCTCTCTCTCTCTCTCTCTCTCTCTCTCTCTCTCTCTCTCTCTCTCTCTCTCTCTCTCTCTCTCTCTCTCTCTCTCTCTCTCTCTCTCTCTCTCTCTCTCTCTCTCTCTCTCTTCGTCCGTCTGTCATTCTGTCTTTCTTTCTATGTCTCTCTGTCTATTTAACCTCCCCCCCTTCTCTCTTTTCCTTTCGTTCCCCCCTCTCTATCTGTCTCTCATTCTCTTCCCCTCTCCCTGTCTCTCTTTTTCTTTCCCTCTCCTTCTTTCTTTCCCTTTCCCTCCCCCTCCCCACTCTAATTCCCCCCTTCTCCTCCCTCTCTCTTTCTTCCTTTCCCTACCCCTAACCCCCTAACTCTGATCCCCCCTTCCCCCCTCTTCATTCTTTCCCTCCCCCTCTCTCTTTCTTTCCCTTCCCTTCCCCGCTCTCATTTTCCCTCCCCTCTCTCTCCCTCTCTCTTCCCTCTCTCTCTTCCTCTTCCTCCTCCTCTCCCCCTTCCCCCTCTTGACCAAGCTTTCTCTGGCGCAGTCGTCATCATCTTGACAATATATGATAAGAAAGTGAAGCGTCTGAAATCGCAAGCAAGAGTGGAGGCAATATATTTGGTGGGGGAAAGGATGGAGACGGGGGGGTGGGGGGTGGGGGGAGGGAGAGAATGAATAAGTAAACAAATAGATAAAGAGATATGTAATAAGCTGAAAAAAAACTGTACGAAGCGAATTATTTGCTGAATAATAGAGAAATTTTGACATACAGGTTTGGTTCGGTGATTTCTTCATTAGTTTTTTTTTCTTTTTTTTTGTGTCTTTTGCATTTAATTTATGCTGACAAGGAACACACTTTGTTTTGTTTGTGGTCAGTTGTAGATCCTATAATATTATTTTTTTAGGGGAGGGATTCGAATGCTTATTGATCTCGTAAGATCGTTTAGGATATTCTTTGGCCGATCGAACTTCGAATCTTAACTTTTTCTTTTCTTTTTCTTTTCTTTTTTCTTTTGATTTTCGATCAGGGAGTCTGTCGGCTATAGTTTAAGTACGGCTCTTTCCTCTCCCTAGACTCTTCGAAGCATGGTCGTTGCATAACAACTGCAGATTGAGATCACGACCTCATCTAAAGACCATTTGTATTTTAATGTTTGAACTTTCTTTTTGCCTTTGACACGTTAGGTTACAAATGAGGTGCTTCTGGGTTAAATGTTGGATGGGGGGAGGGGGGGAGGGGGGAGGGGTGAAGGGTTGAAGGTAGGGGATAGGGGGGAGGGGTAATGGGGAGGAGGGGGGGAGAGGGGGCCGCGGGGCACATAGCAGTCTTGTTGCTGTTCGCGCGAGTTAGTCCTCTGCACACACGCTGGCGGGCTTAGCCGAACGCCATCCGCTTTCGTTGTTATTTATTTTTTTATATGCTTTCCTTCTCCTTCTACTACTTTTTCCCTCTCTTCCTCTTCTTATTATTATTATTCCTCATCATCCTCTTTTCATCAAGTATCTACGAGACTTATCATTCTTCATCCCTGAAACAGATTCACACACACACACACACACACAAAAAAATCTCCATTCTCAGCCATCGAATTAAATTTTTTTTTTTGTTTATTTCTTTCTAAAGAAGGCTGACTTAGGAGCGACCTCCTGCGCATGCGTCGCCGCCATGATCCTGTTCTACTTTGGCGGACCTGAACTCGTCAACGAGTTTTAAAACTGGTATCCCATCCTCTACAAGCACTCTCGATGCTTTACTTGTGCGCACGTTACCCACTCAAACTATTTTTTGATGACTTCGTAAATTCTTGTAAGGAAAGAATAAATATCGTATTAATAATCCTGTCTTATTACTAGCCTCTTGTTATGTCTTATTTATATTTTCATTCTCTCTCTCTCTCTCTCTCTTTTTTTTTTTTTTTTTTTTTTTTTTTTTTTTTTTTTTTTTTTTTTTTTTTTTTTTTTTTTTGTCTTTATATCTCATGTTCATTTTTCTTATCGAAATGCTGCTTGTGTTGATCCTTGGAACTCCGGAGTGAATTCTTGTAGAATCGTAAACTCTTTCAAACTCTTGCCAATTATATTGCACACGTGACCCCCCTCCCCACGCCTCCGCCCCCCCTCTTCCTCCCACTCCACATTCTCCATGCCATCCCCTCTTTCCCTTTCCACTTTATATGAGGATAGGGAGGGGGGAGGGCAAAAAGGGGGACGGGGTTACGTAAACAAATAGCTTTTGAAGAATAAATGGTCCTCATTGATAAGGAGTTTTGTAAAGAGTCATCATCTTTACTATTTCTAATCTTGAAGTTTGATTTTGTTCCTGCAAAAAACTGCACGCACACGCGCAAACACACGCACACACACACACACGCACACGCGCACACACACACACATTCTGATTTGTCCGAGATACGTGTTAAGAAATTAGAGCTTTGTAAAAATATTAGTTATAAATAATATTATAGTCTATTAAGTGAATGGATACATGACGTCTTGTTGTTTGCCTTATCTGTTTATCTTCATGTGTTGTCTTATTATCATTCATTTTTCATTGTCTTTTTATTTATCCGGTTGTGTGTCTACTTACCTATCTAGGCTATCAATCTGGTTGAAGAAAAAACAAGGAAAAAAATAGGATTTTTTCTTTTTTCTCTCTCTCTTTCTATCTCTCTCTCTCTCTCCTCGCATTCTCCTCCACCCTCCTCTCTGTCTCTATCTATCTATCTATCTCTATATGTGTATCTCTGTCTCTACAGACCGTGAATGCCTATCTCTCTTCCTCTTTCTTTCCCCTTCTCTTCCCGTCCTCTTATCCTCTCCAATCTCTTCTCCTTTTCATCTTCTCTTCGCTCTCTTTGACGCCCCCCTTTCCCTTCTCTCCTCCTCTTCCCCTTCGTCATTCTCCCTTCCCTCTTTTCCTTTCCTCCTTCTCGTACCCTCCCCTCTCTTCCGTCTCTCTTCCTTCTTCACCCCCTCCTCATCTTCCACCACCTTCTTCTACCCCTTCTTTGATCTCTTTCTTCCCTTCCCTCTTTCCCCTTCCTATCCTTTTTCCCCTCCCCTTCTGCTTCCCCTTCCCCTCCTTCTTCCCTTTCCCTCCCTCTCTCCTCTTTCCTCCTCTTTTCCTCTCTCCCATCCCTTCGTATTCCTTTCCCCCTCCCCCTCCTTCCCCTTCTCTCCCCTCCTTTCATTTTTCCTTTTCCTTCCTCCTCTTTCCCTTCCTTCTCCCCTCTCTTTCCTTCCTTCCTCCTCTTCCTCTTTTCCTTCCCCTCTCCTCTTTTCCTTCTTCCTTCCCTTTCCCGTCTCCTTTCCTCTTCCCCCTTCCCCATCCTCATCTCTCTTTACCCCTTTCCCCTCCCTTTTCCTCTTCCCCCTCCTCCTTCCCCTTCCCCTTCCCCTTCCCACACGCCCCCGTCTTTTAGCAGTCACAAGGCAGACGCGTTTCCCAGCCAGCTGCAGAGAATTCCCGTTCGGTTATCTGCCATGTTATCATCAGCACGGCCCAGTATGAGGAGTGGAAACCGTTGTCTTGTGTTATCTTGCGGTCAACGACGTAGGTTGGGAGGAGGGGGGGGGGGTGAGTAGGGGAAGAGGGGAGGGGAAGTGGGGGAAGAGGGGAGGGGGATGGGGGGAAGAGGGGATGGGTGTGGGGGGAAAGAGGGAGGGAGAGGATGGGAGAGGAGGGGTATGGGAGTGGGGGAAGTGGGGAGGGGCGTGGGGGAAGAGGGGAGGGGGAGGGGTATGGGGGATGAGGGGATGGGGAGTGGGGGGAAGAGGGGATGGGATGGGGGGACGAGGGGATGGGGATGGGGGAAAGAGGGGGAGGGGGGGGGGGGAAGAGGGGAGGGGTGTGGGAGGAGAAGGGATGGGGATGGGAGGAAGAGGGGATGGGGATGGGGGGAAGAGGGGAGGCTGGGGGGAAGAGGGGAGGTGTGGGAATGTGGAGGCGGGGGTTGGGGAGTGAGGAGGGAGATGGAAGGGGGAGTGAGGAGGAGGATGGAGGAAGGGAATGGTGAGATGAGGGAGGAAGTGTGGGGGAAGAGAGTGAAGGAACAGCGTAGAAAGAGGGGAATGGGTGAAAAATTAGGGAGAAGTCGGGGGAGGGGGAGGGGGAGGAAGGGCTATGAGATAAAATAGGAAGAAACAGAGAGAGGGGGTAGGGAGGGGAGGGACACATGTAGGTTATCCAAAAGGTTAGGGAGTGGGGGAGGGTGGAGCAGAGGAGTGGGGGTAGGAGGGATGGGGAGGGGAGGTTGTGAGTCTATCCCACCCCCCTCCTTCCCCCGATTGTTCTTGGGCTTTATGTGTTGTTGTTTTTTTCCTCTCCGTCTCTTTCTTTCATTGCGTTATCTGGTTATCTTAGGGGAGGTATCTTTATCTTTTTATTATATATATATATCTTTTTCTTTTTCTATTATTACACTGAGGATTATTTCTGTGATTATCATCATTATCATTCCCATTCTTATTACTATTGTCATTATCATCATTACTGTCATTGCTATTATCGACATTATTATTGTCATTATCATTGTTATTATCTTCATTACCATTACCATCATAATCATTAATATCAAAGATCTCTAAAGAACTTATTTTAGTGTTGAGTTTTGTCAAGCATGAAATCTTGGTAAGCAAATTCTTCATTATTATTCACTGTATTTGTATCTACTTTAACACTTTCATCGTTGATAATGCCAGTGGTGATGAGAAAGGTGATGATAATGAATGTGATAATGATTATGATGATAGTAATGGTAATGATAAAGGTAAGAATAATGATCGATATGACGTGTGTGTATGCATGTACATAAGTTATGATTTAAACCTTCACTCATGCATTAATTATTCAATCGAGCAATAGCTCAGTCAGTTTCGTGCAAAAGTTCAAATCAATAGACCCGAGTTCAAGTCTCAAGTAAACCGTCAATCTTTTTTTTTTCTTCTTCTTCTTCCTTTTCTTTCTTTTGTCGGTATCATAATAATTAATAGTTAAATTGGATAACATTATTATCATTTCTATTGGTTAATCATCATCATTATTCATCATCAATTTCATCATCATTAGTATTGCTCTTATTATTGAGACGCTTACTGTTTAAACATTATCGTTATCATAATCTTTATTATTCCAATCATTATTATCATTATCGACATTATTTTCTTTATCACTTTTTACTATCATAATTGTAATCATTATCATAATCATAACAAAATTATTGTCCTTATTGTTGCTATCATTACCATCTTGACTGTTATCACTACAATAATCATTATGATAAAAATAATAATTGTTATCATTACTATTACTCTTATCATTATCCTTATCCTTATTATTGTTATCCTTATCCTTATTCTTATCCTTATCCTTATCTCTATCATTATCATTATCATCATTATCATCATCATAATTCCTATTATCATTATTATATTATAATTTCCTTTTTTATCCTCGTTATTATCGTTATTTTTATCATCACTGCAGTTACTCTTTGTTTTTATCATTATTATGACAATTATCATTACCATTATTAAAGCTATGATTATCATAATCATCATTATTGATACCCTTAACTTAATGATTATTTTTATTATTGCTGTTGTTATTGTCATTATTACAATTATTGTATCATAGTCATTAGTATATACGCTCACAGCCAAACCCTCTTACGTCATCATTATCGTCATCATCATCATCGCCATTCCTCATATGGTTGTTCTTTTTATTATTATTATCTTTACTGATACTTCTACTGGCACCGCTGTCCTGTTCTTTTTTTTATTATTATCAATAGTATTATTGAAATCATCATGATTATTATAATCATATTTATTACTGCTGTCATTATCATTCTTGTTATTCTTGTTTTATTACTTTTTTATCATAATTACCATCATTGCTCTATCAATACTATGATCATCATCATTATCATAATCATTTAAACATTACTGACATCAATATAACGTATGCATATGCATGTATATGAGAGAATATGTGATAATTAAAACCTTAACTTATGCACCATATATTCAATCGAGCAATAGCTCAGTCAGTTTCGTGCAAGAGTTCAAATCAAGCGACCCGAGTTCAAGTCTCAGATAAGCCGTTAATTTTTTTTTTTCTTTTTCTTTTTTTTTCTTTTGCAGCTATCATAGTAATTAATAGTTACCTTGTCAATGTCATTATTGGGTAGCATTATTTTGTATTTTTTATAATTTTTGTCAGTGTCATTATTCTCACTACTATTGTTTTCATCATCATCATGATAATGGCAATTGTCATTATTATCAAAATTATCATCATCATTATCATATTTATCAATTTCATCATCATCATCATATTGTTTTGTTATTAGATTTATAGTTATGTTTTTGCAATTTTGTTTTATTAGAGCAATAGCTCACTCAGTTTCGTGCTAGAGTTCAAAATCAATAAACCCGAGTTCAAGTCTCAAGTAAGCATTTTTTTTTTTTGTCGCTATCACAATCATTAATAGTTCCTTTGTCAATGTTATTACTAGTAGCATTATTGTTATATCTCTTAGTTAATCATCATCATTATCATCATAGCCATTTTCATCATTAGTATTGCTCGTATTATTGAGACGCTTACTATTTAAGCATTATCGTTATCATAAATTGATCATAATCTTTATTATTCAGATCATTGTCATTATCACCGCCACCCTTTCCATCATCATAATTGTTATCGTCATTATCATAATTATAAAAAGATGATTGTCATCATTGTTGCTATCATTATCATCATGACCATTATCACTACTAACATCATTTTTCTTTTATATCAATATCATTATCATTGATATTGTTATTGCTATTGTTATCATAAATTGTGTTATCATGATCATTATCATCATCATCGTTACTTTTTCTTCATGATATCTTTATCATTATTGTAATAATAATAATTGTTATCAATACTATTACTATTATTATTATCCTTATCCTTACCATTGTAATTATCCTTCACCTCCTCCTCCTCATCATCATCATCATCCCCATCATCATCGTCATCATCAGTATCATCATCATCACATCTTCATCATCTTCATGATCATCATCATTCCTATTGTTATTATTAAAATTTTTGTTTCTCCTCATCGTTCTATTGTTGTTTTTATCATCATTGTTATTGCTTTTCTTTTTTGCTTTTATCATAATCATTACTATTATCAGTATCATTGATATCATTATCAAAACTATGATAATTATAATCATCGTTATCATTGTTGTTATTAACATAACGATTGATATTTTCTTTGTTTCTGTTGTTGTTAGTATTATTACTATTATTGTTAATTTCATCCTTATTGTTACTTTGATTGTTAGTGTTATCTTCATAATCATGATTATATTAATCATCATTACCATTATTGTTACTGTTGTTATTGTGATTACATTTACATATGAATGATCATTATTGTTATCATTCTAATTCCCTATTACCAGTACTGCTCTCGTTGTTGTTAACCGTATTAGTAAGATCTTATCTTTTTTATTCTCTTTGTCAGTGTTATTATTTCCACTGCTGTTGTTTTCATTATCATCATGATTATGGTTATTACCTTATCAGTATTTCAACTTCGTCATCACCATTGTTATCATTATCCTTATCAACTTGTTTTGTTATTACCTTTATATTTGTGTTTTTGTTTTGTTTTTTATTTTTTCTTCAATATAATTACCGTTATTGCTCTATAAATATCATAGACTTTTATCTTTATCATCATCATCATCATCACTTTCACCATCATCATTATTATCTTCATCCTTCTATTTATTATCATTATCATTGCCATTATTATTATGATTATAATCACAATTATCATTATCATTATTATCAACATTATCATTATCATTATTATCATCATCATCATTATCATTATTATTATCATTATCATCATCATTAACATAATCATTTAAACATTATTGATATCAATATTACGTATGTGTATGCATGTACATAAATGAATATATGATCAATAAAACCTTCACTCATGCAACATATTTACAATTGATCAATAGCTCACTCAGTTTCGTGCAAGAGTTCAAATCAATAGACCCGAGTTCAAATCTCAAGTAAGCCGTTAATTTTTTTTTTCTTTTTTTTTTTTTTTTTGCTATCATAATCATTAATAGTTACATTGTCAATGTTATTACTGGTAGCATTATTGTTATTTTTGTTAGTTAATCGTCATTATCATTTTCGTCATTATTATTGCTCCTATTATTGTAACGCTTACTATTTAAGCATTATCGTTATCATAATCTTTATAAGTATGATTGTTATCATCATTATAAGAATCATAACAAAATGATTGTCATCATTGTTGCTATCATTATCATCATTACCATTATCATTACTATCCCCATTATTGAATTCAATATTACTATCATTATCATTGGTATTGTTATTGATATTGTTATTATCATCATGATCATTATCATCATCATCATTACTTTCTCTTCCTGATATGATCATCATTATTGTTATAACTTTAGTAATAACTAATACTATTACCAATATGATTATTCTTATTCTTATCCTTATCATTATTATCGTTATCATCATCATCATTATCATCATCATCATCATCTCTGCCCTCATTCTCACCATCACTATCATCTCCATCATCATTCTCACCACCGTCATCATCATCATTCTCATCATCTCCATCATTATTCTCATCACCACTATCATCATCTTCACCATCATCATCACCATCATTATCATCTCCATCATCATTCTCACATCATCATCGTCATTATCATCTCCATCATCATCATCATTCTCTCCATCATAATCATCATTTCCATCATCTCCATCATCATTCTCAACATCATCATCATCATTCCTATTGTTATTATCAACATAATATTGTCATTGATTTTTCCTTTTTATCATCGTTACTATCGTTGTTTTTATCGCCATTGCTGTTGCTGTCTTTGCTTGTATCATTATTATTGCAATCATCACTATGATTGTTATCAGTATTAATGCTATATTTATTATTATCCTCATTGTCGTTATCAGCTTAATCATCAATATCTTTATTTTTATTGCTGTTATGATAATCATTATTAATGCCATTTATTATCAATACTGTTATCATCATCATTAATATCACTATTTTCAATGTTGTTATCATTATTCTCATGATTATTGTGTTTACACGCTGTCGTGTCTTATTATTATTATTATTATCATTATTATTACCAATAGTATTATCATTATTTTCATTACCGTTGTCATTATCAATCTTGTTATTCTTGTTATTATTAGCCTCTTTATCATATCATTATTATCGTCATTATCGTTATTGTTACTGTTGTTATTGTGATTACAATTTCGTATGAACGATCATCATTGTTATCATTTTAATTCCTTTAACCAGCACTGCTCTCTTCATTGTTAATAGTAGTAGTAGTAGCAGTAGTAGTTGCAGGATCATTGACATTAGCATCAGCATCACTATGTTAACCGGATGAGTAAGATCTTGTAATATTTATTATTTTTGTCAGTGTTATTATTCCCACTACTATTGTTTTCATCATCATCATGTTTATGGAAATTGTCATTATTGTCATGATTATCATCATCATTATCATAATTGTCATCATCATTATCATTGTTACCAATATCATCATCATTATTATCTTGTTTTGGTTATCACCTTTATAGTTATGTTTTTGCAATTCTACATTCAATTGAGCAATAGCTCAGTCAGTTTCATACAAGAGTTCAAATCAAACGACCCAAGTTCAAGTCCCATTTGGTAAGCCGTTAATTGTTTTTCTTTTTTTTCTTATTTTCTACCGCTATCATAACAAGAACAACAAAAATGATAATGACAACAATAATAAAAAAATATATAATAATTATGATGATAACAGTGATACTACTGATAATGAGAAAGACAGGACAGCGGTATCTGGCGAGGATGATGACGATGGTAATCATGATGATAATGATAACAATAACAATGAAAATGATACTGATGATTATAATGTCAATAATAGTAATAATGATAATAACAACAGCAACAACAATGATGATAAAAACAACGATAGTATAACGATGATAAAAAAGGAAATGTCAATAATAATATTATGTATAAAAACAAGAGAAATGATGATGATGATGTTGATGATGAAGATGATGTTGATGATGAAGATGATGTTGATGATGATGATGGTAATGATAATGACGATGATGATGATGGTGAGAATGATGATAACGATAGCGATGATGATGCTGATTATGATGATGCTGATAGTTATGATGATGATAATGATAATGATGAGGGAAGGGATAAGAGTAATGATGATGATAGTGGTAATAGTACCAGTTATTGCTTAAGTTATCACAGTAATGATGATGATGATATCAGGGAAAAAAAGGTAATGATGATAATAATAATGATAGTAACACTGATATCAATAATGATGATAATAGGGATAATGAACATGATGATAGTGATAGTAACAATGATGACAATTATTTTATTATGATGATGGCAATGATGATAACAATCATAACAGTGAAAAGTGAAAATGAAAATGAATGCGATGATGATGATAATGATCGGATAATAAAGATGATATCGATAATGCTTACATAGCAAGCGTTTCAATGATAAGATCAATATCAATGCTAAAATGATAATGATGATTAACTAACAGAAATAACAATACTACTATTACTAATGACATTGACAATGTAACTATTAATGATTATGATAGCGACAAAAAAAAAAATAATAATAATAATAAAAAAATAATAATAATAATTAAAAAATAATAATAATAATAAATAAAAAAATAAAAATAAGAATAATAATTGACGGATTTCCGGATGAGACTTGAACTCGGGTCGCTTGATTTGAACTCTTGCACGAAACTGACTGAGATATTGCTCGATTGAGTAAATATTGCATGAATGAAGATTTTATTGGTCATCTATTCACTTATGTACATGCATACATATACTTTGCATCGATATCAGTAATATTTAAATGATTATGATAATGATGATGATAATGATAATAACAACGATGATGATGTCATCATAATTACCATGATTGATTCAATCGATACTATGACTTTTATTCTTATCATCATCAACAGCATCATCATCACTATAATTCTTATCATCATCATTATATCA
>BOPN01000044.1:930878-936890 GCA_017312705.2 Penaeus japonicus
AGAGAGAGAGAGAGAGAGAGAGAGAGAGAGAGAGAGAGCGAGGGAGAGAGAGAGAGAGAGAGAGAGAGAGAGAGAGAGAGAGAGAGAGAGAGAGAGAGAGAGAGAGAGAGAGAGAGAGAGAGAGAGAGAGAGGGGGAGGGAGAGAGAGAGAGAGAGAGAGAGAGAGAGAGAGAGAGAGAGAGAGAGAGAGAGAGAGAGAGAGAGAGAGAGAGAGAGAGAGAGAGAGAGACAGAAATAGAGACAGACAGAGAGAGAGAGAGACCCAGAGAGAGAGAGAGAGAGAGAGAGAGAGAGAGAGAGAGAGAGAGAGAGAGAGAGAGAGAGAGAGAGAGAGAGAGAGAGAGAGAGAGAGAGAGAGAGAGAGAGAGAGAGAGAGAGAGAGAGAGAGAGAGAGAGAGAGAGAGAGAGAGAGAGAGAGAAATAGATTGATAGATAGATAGATAGATAGATATAGAGAGAAATAATGATAAAAAGAAAACAACGAACCATCTGCCAGTAAGCAGGAGGACGAGCCAAAGAAAAACGGGAAGGGGTGATGTCGAAATCCGAAATCACGAAAGGTCACATTTACCAAGCCCTTCTTCGAATTATCGTGTTGGCAGCATATAAGGTCACACTTGCATAGGTCGCGTGCTCGAAGTGTGCGTGCGTGTTTTCACTCGTTTTTTTCTTCTTCTCTTTTTTTTCTGGCTTTCTTTCTTTTTTTATTTCTTTTTTTTTTCTTTAAATCTCTCTCTCTTTTTTTATATGTATATTTTTTTCCTGTTGGGTATCTTTGGATAACTGTTGCGGTCGTTTGTGATATGTGAGTCTCTTGCCTTAATGGATAGTGTAGTGTATACGGTAATCCGCTGATACCATGTTTACCTTACACGAACGCCGGTGATATCTCTGTTGCCTTCATGAATACTGCAGTGTATACGGTAATCCGCGGATACCGTACTTGCCTTACACGAACGGTAGTGATATATATCTCTGTTGTTGTCATTTTGTTCGTGTTTTTTTAAATCAAGTAGAAATTGTAAGTAGATAGAGAAAATTATAATAAAGAGAGCCATAAGGGACAGATTGATGAAAGAATATGGAACTATGTGCAGAAGTTAGTGATTGTATGAAGAAAAAAAATGTTTAATGAGGGATATACAGTGTAAATAAAGAGGTAGATAGATAGATAAATAGATGAATTGATTGATAGATAGATAGAGAGATAAACAGAAAGATGGGTGAGTAGATAGATAGATAGAGAGATAAATATAAAGATGGGTGAGTAGATAGATATATAAACAAATTGATAGATAAATAGATAGATAGAGATACAGAGACTTATCAGTGATCGATATACTGAAATAAACAGACGAGCA
Organism: Penaeus japonicus; assembly: GCA_017312705.2. Taxonomy (NCBI): domain Eukaryota; kingdom Metazoa; phylum Arthropoda; class Malacostraca; order Decapoda; family Penaeidae; genus Penaeus; species Penaeus japonicus. Next base: position 932,240 of record BOPN01000044.1, read on the forward strand.
GGCAAAAAAAAAAAAAAAAAAAAAAAAAAAAAAAAAAAAAAAAAAAAAAAAAAAAAAAAAAAAAAAAAAAAAAAAAAAAAAAAAAAAAAAAGATTGCGATGTGGAGAAAAGAAAGATGAGAAGAAACAAAAAAGCAAACAAGCAAAAAGATAAGAAAAAAATGAATTTCTTCTGTATCTTACAATATAGAAGAAAATAAAGAAGATAACCGACGAAGAAAAAGCAACAACAAAATCGGAACATTAAGAAAACAACAGAATATAAAACAAACAAACAAATATAACAAAAAAAGTAAGTAATCCTCTTAGAATATTATCATTTTCTTCCACCTCATTTTCAGCTGTTCATGAGGTTTCTCGGTATGTAAAAAAAGGTCTTCTGAAAGGTATAAAAAAGGCCCGAGCCAACACGCATGTCCATAAGGCGACAAAAGCAGTGGTTCGCGTATCACCTTTCGACCTTATGGTTATCGGAGGATCTCCTAGGTAGCTTATATGGCGAGTTAAAATGGCCATTAGATGTGGAGAGAGAGAGAGAGAGAGAGAGAGAGAGAGAGAGAGAGAGAGAGAGAGAGAGAGAGAGGACTTAGAATTGTATGTAATATATGAATCCTCAGCTCCTGTTCTAAGATGAGTGCATTTCCTAGTAAAGTCAAAATTGTCGAAGGAAGAGTAGAGTAAAAGCAGCTGGTTACACTGGTCACAGACAGCAATGGGAAGACTTTGCTAAGAGTAACTACTTATTATATTCTTTGTGTGGTAAAGAAAATATATTTTGTATTCCACGACACTTCTTGCTGCCTAATTTTCTCAAGAAATGTTGTAGCGTCTGAATTCTAAACTACAGACTTTTCTACATCGTTATAGTGTCGGTCGAGAGCTGTTACTTTGACTCGTCTGTTCTACAATGTCAATTAACAAAGCAATATAATCTCAGAAGACACACACACACACACATACACACACACACTTATTTATGTATGTATATATATATATATGTGTGTGTATGTGCAAATACATATAAACATACATAAACATATAAAAATTTATGTGTGTGTATGTATATATGCATGAGAAAGATAGATAGATAGATAGATAGATAGATAGAGAGAGAGAGGGTGAGAGAGAGCGAGAAAGAGAGAGAGAAAGAGAGAGAGAGAGAGAGAGAGAGAGAGAGAGAGAGAGAGAGAGAGAGAGAGAGAGAGAGAGAGAGAGAGAGAGAGAGAGAGAGAGAGAGAAATAGAGAGAGAAAGAGAGAGACTAGGAGAGAAAGAGAAAAGTTAGATAGAAAGAGAGAGAGAGAAATAGAGAGATAAAGAGAGGTAAATAGAGAAAGAGAAAAGATAGATAGAGAAAGAAAGAGAGAGACAGGGGGGGGGGGAGGGAAGGAGAGAGAGAGAGAGAGAGAGAGAGAGAGAGAGAGAGAGAGAGAGAGAGAGAGAGAGAGAGAAAAGATAGATAGATAGATAGATAGATAGATAGAGAGAGAGAGAGGGTGAGAGAGAGCGAGAAAGAGAGAGAGAAAGAGAGAGAGAGAGAGAGAGAGAGAGAGAGAGGAGAGAGAGAGAGAGAGAGAGAGAGAGAGAGAGAGAGAGAGAGAGAGAGAGAGAGAGAGAGAGAGAGAGAGAGAGAGAGAGAGAGAGAAAGATAGATAGATAGATAGATAGATAGAGAGAGAGAGAGGGTGAGAGAGAGCGAGAAAGAGAGAGAGAGAGAGAGAGAGAGAGAGAGAGAGAGAGAGAGAGAGAGAGAGAGAGAGAGAGAGAGAGAGAGAGAGAGAGAGAGAGAGAGAGAGAGAGAGAGAGAGAGAGAGAGAGAGAGAGAGAGAGAGAGAGAGAGAGAGAGAGAGAGAGAAATAGAGAGAGAAAGAGAGAGACTAGGAGAGAAAGAGAAAAGTTAGATAGAAAGAGAGAGAGAGAGAAAGAGAGAAAGAGAGAGAGAGAGATAGAGAGATGAAGAGAGGTAAAAAGAGAAAGAGAGAGAGTGAGAGAGAAAGAGAAAGAGAAATGAAGATGAATAGAAAGAGAAAGAGAGAGAGAGAGAGAGGAAGGAGAGAAAAGAGGGAAGGTGGGACGGAGACAGATAGACAGATAGAAAGAGAAAAAGAGAGAGAGGAAGGAGAGAAAAGAGGGAAAGTAGGGTTGTGGCAGATAGACAGACAGATAGATGGAAAGAGTAAGTGAAAGAGGTTAAGTGAAGAAATTTTGAGAAATTAAGAGGTTAAAACTGAACCAAAACAAGAGGAAAACAAAGAAATTGGATTAAAAAATGATGCAAAGCGAAAGCAAATTGATAACAATAATAATGATAATGATAGTGTTAATGAGGACGATAATGATGATGATTATGACAATGTTGATAATAATGAGGATGATAATGATAAAGATAATTATAATATCAATGATAATGATAAGGATAATGAAGATGGTAATGAGAATGATGATGATATAATGATAATGATAATGAGGGTAATGACAATGGTAATGATGATGATACCAAAAAACATAGTAACAATGACGATAATATAGTTGATAATGATAATGATAATGATAAAGATAATGATATTGATAACAAAGTTGATGGTAATGATCATAATAATAGTTGCTTTCGATTATTCCGTTCCGTTCACCGCAGATGGCAGATTGAACGCTTCTGCAAAGAGTGTTGCATGCATGTATCTGTGTGTGTGTATGTGTATGTGTGCGTGTGCGTGTGTTTATGTGCGCGTGTGATCCGCATTTATGAATGCTCAGTACATTAAATTGATATTAAGCTTTCAAATGTGTGAGTAAAACACAGCAAACAAGCAAACACACAGGCAACCTCCCCCTACCTCCAACCCCCCTCCCCTACCAAATACCATTCTGAAAACGACAAGAACATCAACAAAAATATTCTTACTAACAAAGACAACAAACGTCGCACTTCCTCTTCCTCTCCTTCCTTCCTCTCCCCCCCCCCCCTCTTCCCCATCTCTTTTTCTTTCTCCTTCCCTCCTCCACCTCCCTATCTCTTTTTATCTCCTCCTCCCTCCCTCCCTCCCACTTCGCCTTATCTCATTATATTGGACACATTCTCCTTACTCCCCTACCCCTCCCCCTTTCCCCTCTCCCCCATCTCAATCCCTCATCCCTTCTTTCTCCCCTCTCTGCCCTCTCACCTCTCCCCTTCCCTTCCCTTCCCTTCCCTTATCCAACCATTCCCTTCCTTCCCCTACCCCCCTCGCCCTATCCACCCTCAATTCCCTTTCCCCCCCCCCCCTCCCCTCGCCCATTCCCCTACTTCCCCTTCCCTTCGCTCTCCATTCCTCCCATCCCATCCCTTCCCCCTTCTTCCACCTCTTCTCCCCTCCCCTCACTTCCATTCTCTCACCTCCCGTCCCTTCCTTCCCTTCCCTTCCCCTCTCCCCTCCCCTCTCCTCATCCCTTTCCCCTATCCCCCCACCTCTTCTCCCCCTCCCCTCCCCCTTCCCCTCTTTCTCCTCCTCTCCCCCCATCACCTACCTTCCCTTCCCTCTTCTTCCTCCCCCCCCCCCCTCCCATCCATCCTCTACCCCCTATCCCTCCATCCCAACCTACACCCCCTTCCCTCCCTCCCCTCCCCTCCCTCCCCCCACCCCCTTTTCAAATTTTAAAAGCACGAAATCGTGACACGAATGAAGGGGGAGGAGTGTGCTTGTTAGCGCTTGCTTGGAAATAATCGCTTTGTCTTTATATGGATGTTTTGGCTTATTTATCCAACTCTTCCTTTTTTTCGTTCTTTTTCTTTGTCCTTTTTTTGAGTAGGGAGGGGGAGGGGAAGTGGTGGTGGTGGTGGGGATCTCCAGAGAGGTCTTCAGGGCAGGGTGTTTCAGGTGTTTTTTTTTTTTTTTTTTTTTTTTTCTTTTTTTTTTCTTTTTTCTTTGGGGGGGGAGGGGTGAGGGATCTTTTTTTCGTTCGTCTTTTTTGTCACTATTCACTTTTTTTTTCTTTTTTCCTTTTTACGTGTTAGTTTATTTTTATTTATTTCGTTTTCTTTTTAATGAATAAGAAGTTCGTTAAAATGAGTAAAGAGTATAGGCAGAAATACTTATTAACAACAAAGTACTACAAATGATAGTCACAACATCAATAATGATAATTGTAGTAATGATAGTGATAATAGCTATGATAAAGATAATGATAATGATATTGATGATGATAGTAACGTTGATGATAATAATGATAGTAATAATAATAATAATGATAATGGTAATAATAATAATAATGATAATGGTAATAATAATAATGATAATGATAATAACAATGATTGTAATGATAATGATAATAACAATGATTGTAATGATAATGATAAAAACAATTATCATAATAATGATAATAATGATAATGATGATCATAACAATAATGATAATGATGATGATAATAAAAAAAGATAATAAAAATCATAATAATGATACTGATAACAATAATAAGATAAGTTATGGTAATAACAACATGAAGCTTTTCAAAAAGAAAGATGGAGTGTTGAGGAAAACAAATAAAAGTAAAACTTGAGCATTCAGAGATAAGACAAAATAGATTAAAACGTATCCGGTTGCAAGCGATGCAGAAGAGGCTTTTTGTTTTGTTTTGTTTACATTGATTTTTTTGATTTTTTATTAATTCGTTTTTTTT
>BOPN01000045.1:0-2500 GCA_017312705.2 Penaeus japonicus
AAAAAAAAAAAAAAAAAAAAAAAAAAAAAAAAAAAAAAAAAAAAAAAAAAAAAAAAAAAAAGAGGGGGGGCAGGGGGGAGCCTTGGACGTTGACCTTTTGAATATTCCGGTTTTATGAACAATTTCGTTCATTACTTCTGTGCGCTATAGTGCTCATCAGGAAATGAAAACACACATGAACAAAAAAAAGAAAAGAAAAAACACATACAAACACAAATACACAAATACACACGTCCCAAAGTGAACGAGAAATATGATCATTAAAAAAAATGAATGACGAAAATGATCATTAAAAAAGAGAGAAAAAAAAAGATAAATCAATCAATCAATAGATAAATAAATAAATAAAAAAAAACATACGTGTCAAAATACCCTTATCACACAAAGCACTTTTTTTTCTAATTATCATAAATCTGGCCCGAATCTTCTAGACTTTTGATTGACTTTGACCATATATGAAGTTTGTGATGAAATTGGAAGCAATGCGGACGAGAGGTCAAACGAGAAAATGCTCTTAAGATTAAAATCATTTTTTTTATAGACACGATATTAATTTCCAGGGTAAACGTGATTCAAATTTAGTACATATTTAGAGAAAGAGATTGAGATATAGATAGAGGGTGAGAGTGAGTGGAATAGAGAGAGAGAGAGAGAGAGACAGAGAAAGTTATATGCGTGTATATCTATAAACATACACCTGTGTGTTTGTTTGATATACATACACACACGTACCACCCCCCTCCCCCCCACGTACACGCACGGATACGCACTATCTATCTCTCTCCTCTCTCTTCCTCTCTTTCTCCCTCCCTCTCTCCCCCCTCCCCCTTCCCTCCCTCCCCCTTTCCCTCGCTCACTCCTCTCCCTCCCTCTCCCCCCTCTCTCCTTTCCCTCTCCCCCCTCTTTCCCCCCTCTCTTTCCCCCTCTCCCCCCTCTCTCCCTCCCTCCCCGTCTTTCTCAACGACAGGAAAAACATGGCTTTCTCGCGCCTGTTCTTAATAACCGTAATGGTGTATTTTTTGCAAATAATAAGGGGCTGGGGATTATTGAATAAACAAGGGAGTGTTGTTTACCTTGAGTGTGTTGGCTTGTTTGTGTGCGTATGATTGTGTGTGGATATTTATTTGTAAGTGTGCTTGTTTGTGTGTATGTGTGTGTGTGTGCTTGTTTGTCTGTGTTTTCTTATGCTTGTTTGTCTGTGTGTCTGTGTTTTCTTATGCTTGTTTGTGTGTGTCTGTGTCTTCTTATGCTTGTTTGTCTGTGTGTCTGTTTTCCTAGGCTTGTTTGTCTGTGTCAGTGTTTTCTTATGCTTGTTTGTCTGTGTGTCTGTGTTTTATTATGCTTCTTTGGCGTGTTTGCCTGCTTGTGCAAGCAATAGAAAAAAACACCTTTCATTAAAACTCCTCTTAAATGCAAGAACGTGAAAGCAGAAACGTTACGTGTGTACGAGGTGTGTGCGTCAATTGCTTGCACGCAGCCGAATGTATGCATGCAAGCGCGTGTTCCGTGTACGTGTCAGTGCTTGCATTATGCGTATCATTTGCATATTACTCTTTCGGGTCTTCTTCAGCCACACAGACCAATTAATAAAAAGAAATTAGACTAATAAAGCTCTTAAGTACAAAGGCCATTGGGTGATTTTTTTCCCTTTTTCTTTTTTTTCTTTTTTTTTCGTTGCATTTCGTGTCTCGAATGTAACTCAAATTAAAAAGCAATTTTGACTAAGAGTTTCTTTTGTTCTTTTATTTCATTTGATAATCGTATGCGAGGATTTTATATTTTTGTTGTTGTTTTTGTTATCGTTTGAATTTTTTTTCCGTTGCATTTTGTGTCTGAAATATAACTGGAAGTGATGAGTAATTTTGGGTGTGATTTTTTTTTTTTTTTTTTGGGGGGGGGATATTTTAGAATGTTGGATTTTGTTTTTGTTTTATTTGTGATTATTGTAAACGAGGATATTGTATTTTTGTTATTGTTGTTGTTATTGTTTCGAGTTTTAATTAAAACTGATATAGCGATGGGCATTTCTTCGAGACTATGAATTTTATATTTAGTATCGTTTCTCTCTTTCTCTTTCTTTCTCTTTCTTTCTCTCTCTTTCTCTCTCTCTCTCTCTCTCTCTCTCTCTCTCTCTCTCTCTCTCATCTCTCTCTCTCTCTCTCTCTCTCTCTCTCTCTCTCTCTCTCTCCCTCTCTCTCTCCCTCTCCCTCCCACTCTCTCTCTAACTCTCTCTCTAACTCACTCACTCACCCACATACATGCACAGATACACACACACACTCTCTCTCTCTCACTCTTCTCTTTCTCTCACACACACAGACACACATACATACAAACATACAAACAAAACACTGATCCCAGCCATTATTTTCGACCTGTGCCACGTGTCCAGATTCACAATATAAACAAAGAATCCAGCTGCGTTTATTAGTGAACTCGTCTGCCCCCCTCCCCCCCTCCTCCTCCTCCTCCTCCCCTCCTCCTCTTCTTCCTCCTCCTC
>BOPN01000045.1:7500-10000 GCA_017312705.2 Penaeus japonicus
ATAGGTATAGCTACATAGACAGACAGACAGACAAGTAGGTAGATATAGATATATAGATAGATATAGATAGATAGATAGATAGATAGATGCATAGGTAGCTACATAGACAGACAGACAGACAAACACATAGGTAGACATATAGACAATTAACATGTACGTACGCATGTATGCCTACATATGCTTACGCTTTCATAAACAGGAAATACCAGTAAAATGCCGCAATTATTGTTATCATTTTGTTATCAGAAGCAACAACATAAACATGGGTAAAACAAAGACATTTATCCCAATTGCTATTCTGCTTGCCTTTCTCAAGCAGTTGAAGTCAAGGAAACGAAGTACTTTGCATTCAAATTCTAATTGTTTACAAGATAAGTATATTGAGATTAAGAAGGGAAAAAACACGAAAGAAAATCATTTCGCCACTTGGGACATGTTAACGATATGTGCGAGCGCTTTTTACTGCTGCTGAACTGACCTGAACTACTTTTGCTGGAGAGAAATGTAGGCGTGTCTGTCTGTCTGTCTGTCTCTATCTCTCTTTCTGTATTCTGTCTCTCTTTTTTTCTCTCTTTCTCTCTTTCTTTCTTTCTTTCTCTTTCTTTCTCTTTCTTTCCCTCTTTCTCTCTTTCTCTCTTTCTCTCTCTCTTTCTCTCTCTCCCTCTCCCTCCCTCTCTCCCTCTCCCTCCCTCTCTCTCTCCCCTTCCCCCCTTCCCCCCTTCCCTCCCTCTCTCTCTCACTCTCACCTAAAAAAAAAAAAGATTAGAATTTTCCTCCTTCCTCCCGCTCATATCCTTCGCACTTCATGTCTCTTAATCTATACGAGACATTTAAAGTCGCCATGTTGTCTTAGCACGCAGTTAAGCATGTTTTTTTTGTTTTGTTTTGTGTTTTTTTCTGTTTTTGTTTTTGTTTTTGTTTGTCTGCTGTATGCGTTGGATTGTGACGTCCTTCGGTTTTTCCATTGATATTTGACGTTGTTATTGGTGCTACTGTTGTTGTTGTTTTTGTTTTTGTTGTTGACTTGTGTTTTTTATTGACATTGTTATTGTTTTTTTTTTATCATTATAAGTATTTTTTTTATTGTCGCCTAAGTACTATATTTATCAATCTGTTTGTGAATGTGTATTTTCTTTCATTCTCGTGTGACTTTGCGAGTCAAAAATCGAGTTAATCAGTAGAATACGATTCTGCCTTATATTAATTGTTTTAGAGAATTAATTGGCTTTAATTATAAATAGGGAACCACGGATTATCCAGGCTACTAATCAGTCAGTGAAGGAATTACTATTCGTTTCATAATCAGTGTAATTAGTCAGCAAAAGAATAGAATGAAATAAAAATCAATTAGGTATCAGTCTGATGAAGTTAATTTATTCGCTAATCTGTGAAGGAATCACATTCACCAATCAGTCAGCGCTAATCAACATAGAAACCACAATTCGATAATCAGTCAGCAGAGAAACCACATGATAGTCAATTCGCTAATCTGAGAAGAACCACAATTCGCCAATCAGTCAACAAATAAACCACAATTCGCCAATCAGTCAACAAATAAACCACAATCCGCCAATCAACATTGAAACCACAATCCGCCAATCAACATAGAAACAAACCACTATTCCCCAATCAACCAGCGCAGAAACCACAATCCGCCAGTCAACATAGAAACCACAAATTCACTTCCCCAATCAACCAACGAAAAAAACACAATCCCCAATCAACATAGAAACCAATCCCCAATCAACATAGAAACCACAATTCCCCAATCAGTCAGCGAAGAAACCACAATTCCCCAACCAACATACAAACCACAAATTCACATCCCCAATCAACCAGCGAGCGTCCCACGACCTATTCCCAATCAGTCAACAAATAAACCACACTCCCCAATCAACATAGAAACCACTATTCCCAATCAGTCAACATAGAAACCACAATCCGCCAATCAACATAGAAACCACAATCCGCCAATCAACATAGAAACCACAATTCCCCAATCAGTCAGCAAATAAACCACTAATTCATTTCCCCAATCAACATAGAAACAACTATTCCCCAATCACCAGCTAGCGTCCCACGACCTATTCCCAATCATCTCCCAATCGGAAGGCGCTTACTGACATTAGCGGGTCGTGTGCAAAGGGCGCTCAACATACGTTAGAAAGTGTGCAAACTCTCCGAGGGTTCCACTAACCTTTGCAACGCTGGTATTGCCAAAGTGCGGAGACCATAAACGCGATTGGTAAAGGTCACGGGAATATCCGGAGGTTGAATTGTGTGCTTAACTGAAGCTTGGTTTTTGTTTTTTTGGTTTGCTTTGGTTGTTTTGGTTGTGTTTGGTTTGTTGTGTTTGGTTTGTTTTGTTTGTGTTTTTTCTTGTGTATTTGTTTGTTTAGTTTTGTTTACTTGTTTTTTTCTTTTTGTTTTTCGTTTTTGTTTTTCTTTCTTTTCCTTTTTTCTTTTCTTTGTTTTTTTTTTCTCTTCTTTTTCTTCTTTT
>BOPN01000045.1:15000-30000 GCA_017312705.2 Penaeus japonicus
GTATTGGCATTGTGGTTGTTTTGATTTTCTCTATTCTCTCTCTCCTTTCTCTCTCTCTCTCTCTCTCTCTCTCTCTCTTTCGCTCTCTCCCTCTCTTTGTCTCCCTTTCCCTCGCTCCTTCCACACACACATATCTATCCATCCCTCTCCCTCCTATCCTCCCTCCACCCCCTCACCCTTCCACCCTCACCCTCCCCTCCACCCCCTCACCTCCCTCACCCTCCACCCTCACCTCCTCCCTCACCCCCTTCCACCCTCACCCACCCTCCACCCTCCCTTTCCCCCCTCAACCTCCACCCTCTCTCTCTCTCCCTTTTTTTGTCCCTCCCAGCGCCCAGCGTAGGACCGTAATCCCAGCAAGGTTGAGGCAACATGGCGTCGGGTTTGCCTTCGAGGTCGGGAAGAGAGCGCCGATTTCGGGCCATAACGTTGGTCGTATTCTCCGTGGATAAAAGGGGAGGGGGGTTAAGGGGGGGTCGTTTTAGTGGGCGGGATTGCAAGTAGGAAGGGTTTTTTGTTTGTTTGGTTGGTTGGTTGTTTGTTTGTTCTGGGTGTTTTGGTTGTGTTTTTTTTGGGGGGTTGTTCGTTTGTGGTTTTGTTTGGTTTGTTTTAGGTGTTTGGTTGTATTTGTTTTTTGTTCTAGGTGTTTGTTTTTTTCAGGTGTTTATTTGTTTTTGCTTTTTGTTCTTTGTGTTTATTTGTTTTTTGTTTGTTTGTTTTAGGTGGTTATTTGTGTTTTTTTGTGTATTTTTTGTCTTGTTTGTTTATTTTTTATTGTTTTTTTATTCATGTATTCGATTTAGATTCTTCATTTTCTTATTTAATTTTAGTTATTCATATTTAGATATTATTCTTACATCATAGATCTTCATTTATTTTATTTTCATATCATTTTTATTTCTTTTTTTTCCACGATATGCAACTATTCATGCGCGCGTGTGCATGTTATGTTATTCGTTCTGCTGTTTGTGTTCTTTGTGCATGAGAGAATGTTCTTGTACCAAAAAAGGGTTAAATATCAGTATTTGTTCAGGAAGTTCATGTACAAACGTTTTGAAAGTTATTATGTTTACAAAGAATGTTTATGTAAGAAAGGAACGAATGTTAATGTGTTAGTAAAGTGTTCATGTACAAAAGGGATGATTATATGTGTTTGTTGATAGTGTTCATGCACAAAAGGGTTCACTGACATAGCTTTGTTCATGCATAAAGAGGTTTAATTTATTGTATGTCCGTTTTGTTCTGTGTAAAAGGGTGATTGTTCATTATTTGTTTGTTGTTTGTTCATGTACAAAAGAGTTCATTATAAGCGTGTGAAGCGGATACAGGGTATGTACAGGAGGATGAGGAGGAGGAGGAAGAGGAAGATGAAGATAATGAAGAAAGAAAGTAGAAGGGGGAGGGGGGGGAGGAGAGGAGGAGAAGAAGAGTAAAAAGAAGAAAAAGAAGAAGAAGAAGACCAAGAAGAAGAAGACCAAGAAGAAGAAGAAGAAGAACACGAAGACGAAGAAGACGAAGAGGGAGAAGAAGAGGAAGAAGACAACGACGAAGAAGAAGAAGACGACAACGATGAAAAAGAGGAAGAAGAAGAAGGCAACGACAAAAAAGAAGAAAAAAAAACGAAGAAGAAGAAGAACACGAAGACGAAGAAGACGAAGAGGGAGAAGAAGAGGAAGAAGACGACAACGATGAAAAAGAGGAAGAAGAAGACAACGACGAAAAAGAGGAAGACAACGATGAGGAAGAAGAAGAAGAAGAAGCCAATGGATGTGTGGAAGGAGATGTATGAGAAGCTGTTCAATGAGACTATTCATGCAGATGTTCGGCCGTGCATGAAAACATGTTCTGTGCATGATGACGTTCATGGTGGCATTAACCACGCGTGAGTTGGCAGCGGAGAACGTGCATGGTAGATGCCACGCCGTGTCTCATGAAGGTTGTGCATAGTGCTTGTGGAACATGAGGTTGGGATGCTGAAGTTGAGGAGATGAAATAAGTTTTGTGTCTGTCTCTGTCTCTGTCTCTCGCTCGCTCTTTCTCTCTCGCTCTTTTTCTCTCTCTTTTTCTCTTTCTCGCTCGCTCTTTCTCTCTCTTTTTCTCTTTCTCTCTCGCTTTTTTTCTCTCTCTTTTTCTCTTTCTCGCTCGCTCTTTCTCTCTCTTTTTCTCTTTCTCTCTCGCTTTTTTTCTCTCTCTTTTTCTCTTTCTCGCTCGCTCTTTCTCTCTCTTTTTCTCTTTCTCTCTCGCTTTTTTTCTCTCTCTTTTTCTCTTTCTCGCTCGCTCTTTCTCTCTCTTTTTCTCTTTCTCTCTCGCTTTTTTTCTCTCTCTTTTTCTCTTTCTCGCTCGCTCTTTCTCTCTCTTTTTCTCTTTCTCTCTCGCTCTTTTTCTCTCTCTTTTTCTCTTTCTCGCTCGCTCTTTCTCTCTCTTTTTCTCTTTCTCGCTCGCTCTTTCTCTCTCTCTCTCTTTCTCTTTCTCGCTCGCTCTTTCTCTCTCTCTCTTTTTCTCTTTCTCGCTCGCTCTTTCTCTCTTTCTCGCTCCCTCCCTCCCTCATTCTCTCTCCTCCCCCCCTCCACTCCACCCCTCTCCCTCCACTCCTTCCCTCCATCTCTCTCTCTCCCTCCCTCCCCCCCTCCACCCCTCTCTCCCACCCTCCCTCCCTCCTCCCCCATCTCCCCCACTCTCCCTCCCCCCTCACTCCTCCCCCAAGAACCGTATCCTCATCCTGACCTCGCCTTCCCTCCATCCTTCCATCCTTCCATCCCTCCATCCTTCCATCCTTCCATCCTTCCATCCTTCCATCCTTCTACTGCGAATCTCTCAAAAACCCGCCCACGACAGTTACACCGTACAGCCCACGCCCTCTTTTTTGTAGAGTGTGGGTGGGTATAGGTGTGTGGGTGGGTAAGGTATGTTTACGGGGGGTAGGGTAGGTGTGGGGGGTGTAGGGGTGGGAGGGAGGAGGAGGAGGAGGAGGAGGAAGAGAAGGTAATGATTAGAGCGGGGAGGGGAGGAGGAGGGAGGGAGGGAGGGGGAAGAGGGTAATGGCACAAGGATCACACGAGTATGGGTAGGGGTGGGGGTAGGGGAGGGGGGAGGGAGGAAGGATTAGGGGGTAGGAAGAGGAGAAGGAGGAGGAGGAGGAGGAGAAGGTAATTGCACTGCAGGCACTCTTGCAAGGGAAGAGCCACCTTACGGTCATCGTTTTTTATTGCAAGTCTGCAGGCATTTAGATGCTAAGGTTACCGTTTGAGTCGAAGACAAAGAAAAGCTCGATGTGTTTGCAATCGCTGATGTATTTCCTTGTAGTTTTGTCCTTTTTTTGTTGTTTTTTTGTTGTTGTTGTTGTTTGCAATTGCTGATGTATTTCCTTGTATTTTTGTCCTTTTTTTGTTGTTGTTATTTTGTTGTTGTTGTTGTTTGCAATTGCTGATGTATTTCCTTGTATTTTTGTCCTTTTTTGTTGTTATTTTGTTGTTGTTGTTGTTAGTCTTCCACTACCCTTTCCTAGTCACATCCTCTATCCAGCTTTCGTGGATAGAGCAGGTGGAGGGATAGGGAGACAAGGGGGAGTGGAGGGGAGGGAGGGATAGTAGGATGATAAGGGATGAAGGAAGGAGTAAAAGGATGTGGCGGAGGTGGATAGTTGAAGGATAGGGGGTTAGGGATGAATAAGGGGGAAGAAGAGGACGTAGATGATAGAGGGAGAGAGGGATAGGGATAGGGATAGGATAGGGAGACAAGGAAGGGTAACGGTAAGAGAGGACATGGATAGGGGATAGTGAAAGGATAAGGAATGAGGGAGGAGTGGATGACAGATGGATAGGGGGGCTAAAGAGGAGTAAGGAAGACGAGGAGAGATGGATAGTAGATGAATAGGGAATCACGGAAAGACAAGAGAAGGGAGGAGGTGAATAATAGAAGGATAAGGAACCAGGGAAGAGTAACGAGGACGTGGCGGGAGTGGATAGTGGATAGAAGAAGAATAAGGGATTAGGGAGGAGTTAGGGAGGAGATCCCAACCCCCCCTCACCCCCACCCCTCCCCCATTCCTAGCCCTGACATCTCCGGTTGATCCTCCCGAGTCACGCCCACGGTCACGCCCACGGGTCTGCATTCATATATCACAGACAACCAGGATGCACAGTTTGAGAGGAAGGGGGTGGGGAGGGGGGGAGGGGGGAGATGTACGGATGAAGAGCAGATATGAAATTTACGAGGATGAGGAGAGAGAGAGAGGGGGGGGGAGGGGGCGTGTGAGGAAGGAAGAGAGGAGGGGAGGAGAAGGGGGGGAGAGAGATAGAGAGAGAGAAAGAGAGAGAGAATGAGAATGAGAGAAAGAAACAAACAGAACAGAACAGAAAAGAAACAGAGAGAGAAACACAGAGACGAAGAGGAAGAGACACACTGTAAGAGAAATTACACAGGTAACCTATAATTAGCGTGACCGTAAATTTGCAATGTGCACAGGGCTAAGTTGCCTTATTGCTTCGTTGCAGTGAAAATGCTCTTTGCAAGGCCTGTGAGTTCTTTCCATCCCTTTTCCTTCCTCCCCTCCCCTTCCTCCTTCCTTCTCCCCTCCCCTTCCTCCTTCCCTCTCTCCTTCCCTCCCTTTTCCTTCCTCCTCCCCTCCCCTTCCTCCTTCCCTCCTTGACTTCCCTGCCTTCCTCCTTGCTTCCTTCCCTCTTTTTCCTCTCTTCTCCCCCTCGCTCCTTTTCTCCCTTCTTCCATCCTTCCATCCCTCCTTCCTTCCCTCCGTTTACTCTCTTCTCTCCATCACTCCTTTTCTCCCTCCTTCCTTCCTTCCCTCCCTTTCTTTTCTTCTCTCCGTCCTTCCCCTCCCTCCATCCTTCCCTCCCTTTCTTTTCTTCTCTCCATCCTTCCCTCCCTCCCTCCTTCGATTCCTACGCCCGAATCCCTCTTAAAGGCGTCCTCGACAGTCCTACACGCCCATTGCTTCTCACGCCTCACGGATATAGTGGAGGATTCCCCCTCCTCCCTTCGCCCTCCCTTCCCCCTCCCCCCCTCAACCCCCTCTCTTCCCCCTCCCTTCCCCCTCTCTTCCCCCTCCTTTCCCCTCTCCTTCCCCCTCCCTTCTCCCTCTTCCCTCTCTTCCCCCTCCCTTCCCCCCCTCTTCCCCCTCTCTTCCCCCTCACTTCTCCCTCCCTTCCTCTTCCCCCTCCCTTCCCCCTCTTTCCCTCTCCCTTCCTCCTTTCCCCGACTCCTCCCTATTTTCTCTCCTCCCTCCATCATCCTTCCCTCTTCCCTTTCCTCCTCTCTTCTCTCTTCTCTCTTTCATTCTTCACTCCTTCTCTCCCTCCTTCCTCCTTCCTTTCGCTCATCTCAGCTTTCCTGTTCCTCCTCCTTCCTCCCTTTTTCTCTCTCCTTTCCTCCTCCTCCTCGGCCTCCATCTCATTCTTTGTCCCTTTTCTCCACTCCTTGCCCTCCCTCCTCCCCCGTTTCCGTACTCTTCTCTCCCTCTCTCTCCCCTCTTTCTTCTTTTCCTTTCTTCCTCTCCTCCCTTCTCCCTCCTCCTCCTCCCTCCTACCCCCTTCCCCCTCCTCCTCCTCCTCCTCCTCCTTTCCCCTTCCTCCTCCTCCTCCTCCTCCTCCTCCTCCTCCTCCTCCTCCTCCTCCTCCTCCTCCTCCTCCTCCTCCTCCTCCTCCTCCCCCCTTTCCCCTTCCTCTCCCTACCTCCCTCATACCTCCTCCCTACCCCTTCCCAACCCCTTCCCTCCTCACCCCCTCCACTCCTACCCCCACCACTCCCCCCTTCCTCTTACCTAGAGCAGGATCCCCCTCCAATCCCCACCCCCCCATCCCCCCTTTTTTTCATCTTTTACGGGCGCTTCCAAATTGAAATGGCAGATCCAGAGTCGTAATGTTAAAGCGATAGTGTGTGACAGGCCAAGGTCCGAGGGGGGGTGGGGAAGGGGGTACGTGGTCTGTCTGAGGGTGGGGGGGGTGGGGGCGGGAGGGGGGAGGTACGTGGTCTGTCTGATGGTGGGAGGGTGGGGGCGGGGGGTGGTATGTGGTCTGTCTGAAGGTGAGGGGTGGGGGGCGGGAGGGGGGGTCGAGGTTTTCATCAATGTGGGGGATCAGGGAGATTTCCAATAAGGAGGGGGAAGGGAGGGGAGGAGAGGGGTTCAGGAGAGGGTCTTCTTCAAGGGGGGAGGAGGGGGGGTCAGAGAAGGAGGTCTTTGTTAAGGAAGGTTCAAGGGAGGTTTCATGGTGGGGTTCCGGGAAGAGGTTCAACGAGGAGTTCGTCATCTGGGTGGGTTCAGGAAGGGAAATGATTTTTAGAAAATGGTAATGATTGCATAAAAAATGATGGTAGACAAAATGATGATGATAATAATGGTGATGGAAATGATGATAATGATAATGATGATGATAATGATAATAGTAATAGTAATCATGATAATAGTAATAGTAATCATGATAATAATAATAATGATGAGGGCAATGATGATAATAACGATGCTAATAGTATTGATAATAATAATAATAATAATAATGATAATAATAGTGTTTTAGCCTCCCCTATTTTTGCTTTCTACTTCTTCTCTGCTCTATCTCCCTTTCTTCTTCGTCTGATTTCCGTTTTTATTTTGCGTGTGAAATTACGATGCGACCTTCCCTAGGTGCTTTATTTGCTTCAAAGTGTTCAATTGCTTCTGAAGCTTTGAGGTTTGTTGCTTCGATTCACCCGGATTCGAAATACTGTGGGTACAAATATCGTTATTTTTTGTTTTGTTTTTTTGAGTTTTGAGTTTGTTTTTTGTTTTGTTTTTGAGTTTTGAGTATTCTTTTCTCGTTTCTTTGCTTATTTTGTTATTTTATTGATATCTCTTTACTGTGTATTTAGTTGTTTGTTTTGTTACACGTATCGCTTAATCTTTTGAGTTTTGAGTATTTTCTTTCTCGTTTCTTTGCCTATTTTGTCTTTTATTGATATCTCTTTGTTGTGTATTTAGTTGTTTGTTTGTTTTGTTACAAATATCGTTTTGAGTTTTGAGTATTTTTTTTTTTTCCTTTCTTTCCTTTTTTTTTATTAATATCTCTTTACTGTGTATTTAGTTGTTTGTTTTATTTTGTTACATGTATCGTTTAATCTTTTGAGTTTTGAGTATTTTTTCTCGTTTCTTTGCTTATTTTGTCTTTTATTGATATCTCTTTACTGTGTATTTAGTTGATTGTTTGTTTGGAAATATATATAGATATTACATAGAAGAAATGTTAGTATTAGTTTTATGTATCGTAAATGTTATTGTTTTGGTAGAGAAATGATAAACATTAAGAGGAAAGAGAAATTGAAGGCATAAGAAGAATGAGAATAACCAGTGTTTGACAAACGGAAAGAGACATCAAAACAGACAGACCGAGAGACAGAAAATACAAAAATTACGAAAGAAGGAGAGAGAGAGAGAGAGAGAGAGAGAGAGAGAGAGAGAGACGGAGAGAGAGAGAGAGAGAAAGAAAGGGAGAGAGAGAGAGAGAGAGAGAGAGAGAGAGAGAAAGAGAGAGAGAAGAAGAAGAAGTTTAGGAGGAGACCTGCTCTCGTCTCTCGCCCCCCCCCTTCCCCTACCCCCCTCCACCCCTCCCCTCCCCCTACCCCCCTCCACCCCTCCCTTAGAAAAGCTCCTCGTTGTTGCATCACGATACGAGGGAACGTGCAGAAGGGGGGAGGGAGGGGAGGTTGCAGCACAATGCTAAACGGACGATTGCAATATCAATTCAACATTAGTATACGGCGGGAAAGAGTATGTTTTTTTATCGCTATGGTTTAAAAAAATAGATGATAATTCACGTTAATTAAGAGTGGCTATAGGAATGTTGCAGGTTATTACAATGGGAATAATCCCTAAGGTTAGTGTGGAATTTATTGCAAGTCTATGGGTTTAGTGTTTCCGTGTGTGCGCTTGTTAATTCGTACGTGTATGTATGTATGTTTGTATGTGTTTGCCTGTGTTTTTTATGTGTTTGTGTAGGCGTGTGCATGTGTGTGTGTGCGTGTGTGTGTGTGTGTGTGTGTGTGTGTGTGTGTGTGTGTGCTTGTTTATGTGCCTGCGTGGTCGTGTGCGTATGTGCGTATGTGTGTGTGTGTGTGTGTGTGTGTGTGTGTGTGTGTGTGTGTGTGTGTGTGTATTTGCCCGCGTGTCCACCTCCACGCGTATACCTCCAAATTAATCTGTTTTCATGTTATTACGCTCGTTTTTATCCTCCGCATATGCTTGTGCATACACAAATCCCCACCCCCTCACAACCCCTCAAACCCCACCCCTCACATCTCCTCCACCCAACCCCACCCCTCACATCTCCTCCACCCAACCACCCCCTCACAACCCCTCCAACCCCACCCCTCACATCTCCTCCACCCAACCACCCCCTCACAACCCCTCCAACCCCACCCCTCACATCTCCTCCACCCAACCACCCCCTTCCAACTTTTTATTATCATTATCTTTATCATCATTAGTATTATTATCATCATTATTATCGTTATTATTATTGTTATCATTATTATTATTATCATTATTATTATTATCATTATTATTATTATTATAAACGTCATCACCACCATCACCACAATCATCATCATCATCACCACCATCATCATCATTATCACCATCACCACCATCATCATCATTATCATCACCACCATCACCACCATCATCACCACCACCACCATCATCATCATCATCACCATCACCACCACCATCATCATCATCACCACCATCAGCACCACTACCCAAGATTCTTCTAGATTTTAGTCAAAGATCACCCCTAAATATAGAAAAACCTCTAACCTAGAATCCCTTTCTTATAAATCTAAGAAGTTTTACGATAATGATATACTGATACCGTCAATTTATATCGAAAATAAAATGTGTTTATTAACCATATCTATTGGTAATTTTATAACATCAGCGTCGATATTTTATAATTACGTGGTTATATAACATGTTTAACGCATGTAAGTTATAGTAAGAACTCAAACTTTTTTTTTCCTGTTTTCTGTTTTCTGTGATCAGGCTTATTATATAGATAAATAGATTGATAAATAGATAGACTGGTATATATATATCACGTTTATTTACCTTTTTTTTTTGTGTGTGTGTGTCTGTATGTATGTGTGTGTGAGACAGACACAAATAGAGAAGGAAGCAGAGATACAGAAAGAGAGAAAGAAGCATACAGACAGAGAGAGATAAATAGAGAGAGAGAGAGAGAGAGAGAGAGAGAGAGAGAGAGAGAGAGAGAGGCACAGAAAGATAGAAACAGAGTGAGATAGATAGAGAGAGGGAAAGCGAAAGAAACAGAGAGAGAGAGAAACAGAGAGAAAGAGACAGAAAGAAAGATGTAGAGAGAGCGAAAGAAACAGAGACAGAGAGAGAAAGAAAGAAAGAAACAGAGAGACAGAGCGCGAAAGAAACAGAAAGAGAGAACGAAAGAAACAGAGAGACAGAGCGCGAAAGAAACAGAAAGAGAGAACGAAAGAAACAGAGAGCGAAAGATGACACCACTTCAAAATCGCTCCAGAACCAATCACACGAAAAGGAGAAATATGAATAAAGAACAGAAATGAAAGAATATCAAATCGAGAATATAACATTGAAGAAAAAAAAACACATGCACTTAAGAAGGTCAAACTGTGGATCGGACAGAATATGTAATTTATTATATTTTTTTTTCCCTTCTCATATGCATTATTCTTTGTGTATGTTGTATTACATTAGATCCTGTATTAAATTAAGTAACTTTAATCTCTGTATTACATGTGTAGTGTAATCCAATCACGATATATGATTTTGATTTTTTTTTTTTCTTCTTTTTCTTCTTCCAACTTTTTCAGATTTTCTTCCTACTTCGCTTCCTCTTTGTTCTTTTCTGCTTCATCCTCCTGCTCCTCCTCTTTTTCATCTTCCTCCTCCTACACCTCCTCTTCCTCCTCCTCCTCTTCCTCCACATCCTCCTCCTCCTCCACATCCTCCTCCTCCACATCCTCCTCCTCCTACTTCACATCTCGTCCTCCTCCACATCCTCCTCCTCCTCCACATCCTCCTCCTCCTCCTCCTACTCCACATCCTCTTCCTTCTCCTCCTCCATATCATCCTCATCCTCCTCCTCCACATCCTACTCCTCCTACTTCACATCCTCCTCCTCCACATCCTCTTCTCCTCCACATCCTCCTCCTCCTCCTCCTCCTCCTCCTCCTCCCTCGACTTCCCAGCCACCTGTTTCTTCTTGTCTTCAATGCATTATGATACGTCTTCCCCATTCCTCCTCCTCCTCCCATTCCTCCTCCCTCCCCTTTTCATCCTTCTTTCCTCTTACTCCCCTCTTTCATCCCTCCTTCACCTCCTGTTCTAACTCCTAATTCATTTCTTTACCTCGAATATCCATCTTCCTTTCCTTCCTTTTTTCTTTTACTCTTCCTTTTCCTCCTTTTCCTCTTGTTTTTGTTTTCGTCTTCTTCTTCCTTTTTTTCTTCCTTCTATTCCTCTTTTTCTTCCTCTCCCTCGTCCATTCCTTAAACATCTTTTTTTCTTCTTCTTCTTTTTTTTCCTCTACTTATTCTTTTTCCTCTTCTTTTTCTTTTCATCTTCATCTTCTTCATTTTTTTTCTTCTTCTTTTTCTCCCTCTTCCTCTTCCTCGTCCATTCCTTAAACATATTTTCTTCTTCTTCTTCTTCTTCTTCTTCTTTCCTCTACTTATTCTTTTTTCCTCTTCTTTTTCTTTTCATCTTCATCTTCTTCATTTTTTTTCGTCTTCTTTTTCTCCCTCTTCCTCTTCCTCGTCCATTCCTTATCCACACGATTTTAAAACAGACTCAGTCATCAGTCACGATGGAATAACCCTTTTACGTGAGCGAGAGATCGAACCTTGCTCCTTTCCTCGACTCCTGCGAGAGAAAGAGAGAGGGAGAGAGAGGGAGGAGGGAGAGAGGGAGAGGGGGGGGAGAGGGAGAGGATGGGAGGGGGAGAGGGAGGGAGGGAGGGAGAGGGAGAGAAAGGGAGAGGGAGAGAGAGAGGGAGAAAGAGGAAGAGAAACAGAAAAGGTTTTTTTTTAATGTATTTTCAGTGTCTGATGACTGTGGAATATACACCCTTACGTATTCACGATAGATAAAAATAAAGAAATAAAAAAAAGAGGGAGAGATTAAGAGAGGGATGGGGAAGGATGGAGGGTGAAGGAAGGAGAGAGGGAGAGGGAGAAAGGGCAGAGAAGAAAGAAGGAAGAAAAGGAGAAAGAGAGAGAGCGAGTGGAGGCAACAGAGAGCTTAACGCATTTTACATATAAAAGTAACGAATAGTATACAATATTGCAGTGAAATTTTTGTGCAATCACACTCCCGGCGTTGCCTCATTGTTAAAGCTTCTTGTTCCGAACAAAATCCCGGTTTAATTGAATCTGAATTACAAAGATTATAACCTTTTATCTTTTATTTATTTTTTTTATTCTAGGACAATATGTGTTCGAGTATTTTGTATATTTTTTTGTTCATATATTCATTTACTCTCTTTGTGTTTATTATTCTTATTATTAGCTTTGTTATTTTTATCTTATCATTATTATTATTGTTATTATTTCGTATGATTATTATTGTTCTTGTTGTTTTCGTTATTGCTATTCTTGTCATTATCATCTTTATTATTGTTATGTTTTTTCTTTACTTTATCATTATTCTATCACTATTATTATCATTGTCATTATTATTGTTCCTTCTCATTATCATAATTATTATCATCATCATCATTAGTATTATCATCATCATCAATTTTCTTCCTCCCATTTCCCATTTATAATTTTCTCCCAAGTTCACTGCCTTTTTTTCTAACTATTTTCCATATTCCCAAAATTGGCCAGAAGCTAATAGTCGACACCCACAAAAACATAGACTAAAATAGCACGTACGTTTTTACTACCCATTCACAACCCTTTGTAAAGATAACAGTCATAACACCTGTTGCTTTATGACTTACGCTAAGATAACACCTGTTCCTTTTTCGATATGGTAACAAATATTCATTTTTTTGAAAAGATAACACTGTGAAGATAACACCCATTGTTACACATTTACTACTGCTAATCCCTCCCCATGCCCCCTAGCCCCGCCCTTCCTCTGCACCCCCCCTCCCCCCATCACACTTCCCTCCCCATCACACCTCCGCATCCCCCATCCCTCCCCCCTCACACCTCTGCATCCCCCCCTCACACCTCCGCATCCCCCCTCCCCCTCCCCCCTCACACCTCCCTTCACACCTGCGCATTCCCCTTCCCCTATCACACCGCCCCCATCCCCCCTCCCCCCTATCACACCTCCCCATCCCCTCTCACAACCTCCCCCTCCCCCCCATCCCATCCCCTCACCCCTCCCCATCACCCCTTCCCATCCCCCCTCCCCTCTCACACCTCCCCATCCCCCTCCCCCTCACACCTCCCCCTCCCCCCTCTCACAACCTCCCCCTCCCCCCATCCCATCCCCTCACCCCTCCCCATCCCCCCTTCCCATCCCCCCTCTCCCCCCATCCCCTCACACCTCTGCATCCCCCCTCACACCTCCCCCTATCACACCTCCCCCTCCCCCCTCCCCCCTCTCACACCTCCGCATTCCCGCTCTAACAAACTCCCACACCGAAGCGCGTACACTAACCGCGCGCTAACCTTGTCTGGTTGTGTGTTTTTTTGTTTTTTTTTTTTTAATCTTCCTTTTTTTATAACCTAACTACTCCCAAACTCTGCATCCGGGTCGGTCGGGATGAGTCGAGAGCTACGTTAGACGCAAAGAAGATGTGTATATGTCCCCCCCCCTGTCTTCCCTGCCTCTCCTCCCTGCTCCTCCCCCTGCTCCCCCTCCCTCACCTACCTCTTCCTCCTTCCTTCCCATCCTATGCCTTCTTTTTCTTCTTCTTCTTCTTTCTTCTTCTTCTTCTTCTTCTTCTTCTTCTTCTCCTACTTGTTCTTGTACTTTGCTGCTGTTGTTGTTTATTTTCCTCTTTTTTCTTATTCTTTTTCTTCTTTTTCTCCTCTTCTTTCTCTACCTCCTCCCCTCTTCCCCTCTTCCATGACCCCCTTCACCCCCCAACCCCCAACATACATACGCATGTCGTCTGTCGTTTGTCTGCATATGTGTGACTTCCCCACATACCCACGCCCATACCTTTCTATACAATATTCCCACAAATTCCCTCTTTCACACCCACACCCCACACAAATCCCACACATACACACACCCTTTCCTCATACCCTTAATCCCCCTTCCCACATCCCTCTATCCTCCTTCCCCACATACCTCCACCCTCCCCACCACACCCCTCCCTCTCCACACATCCCTCCACCCTCCCCACCATACCCCTCCATCCCCTCCCTCCCCACACCCCTCCATCCCCTCCCTCCCCACACCCCTCCACCCCCTCCCCACACTCGTGTGTTCTTCGGGATGATCATAAAGGGAATGTGTCGCATTAAGCGGAGTGGAAGGTGGGGGGGAGTGGGAGGAGAGGGATATTAAAGATGGAGAGAGAGAGGGGGGGGAGAAGAGTAGGAGGAGAGGGAGATTAAAGAGGGAGTGAGGGAGAGAGAGAGAGAGAGAGAGAGAGAGAGAGAGAGAGAGAGAGAAGGGAAAAGAGGGGAAAATGTTCAGTATATGGAGGGAGAGGCCAAGGTGTGGGGAGAGAACGAGGGAAAGGAGAGAGAGAGAGAAAGAGAGAAACCGAGAAAACGAGAGAGAGAAAGGAAGCGAGAAAGCAAGAGAGAGAGAGAGAGAGAGAGAGAGAGAGAGAGAGAGAGAGAGAGAGAGAGAAACCAAGAAAGTGAGAAAGCGAAAAAGCGAGAGAGATAGAGAGATAGAGAGAGGGGACAGTGGGGAGGAGAGGGGGGGGGGAGATCAGACACGCAACCTGCATTCTTCTTAGAAACGATTAGGATATGTCTGATATACTTTGTCGGAGTTTGGGGTAATAAGATATACTCTAAAGCTGTATAATGAATAAAAGAAAAAAAGAAAGAAAAGAAAAAAGAAAAAGAAAAAAAAAGAAAAAAGAAAAAAATATATATATGTATATAAAGTCAAGAGAGAAAAAGTTAAGAAACAAAGCTAAGAAAAACACTTGAGTTGTAAAAGATATATATATGGTGAGTTATTATCGTGTCTTTTCTTTATTTATTTATTCATTTTTATTTTATTTTTTTATTTTTTTATTTTTTTCGTCCCGTTTTTCTTTTCTTTTTTTTACAACTTGAGAGCATTTTTGTTTAATTAATTTAATTAAACCAACATTTCTTCTTTTTCAATGTTATGTCATATATGAACTTTAAAAAGAACACAGGTAATACACCTGTCTTAGATATTAAGCAATAGACATTAACTTTACCTGATAAGGAAATAATGCCAGTCCGTAGATAGTAACCTTGTTATAGTCATCGAGATTAACCATTCGATTAAATATAACAGATAAGGAGATAAGACGATGAAGGTAATAAAGTAATAACCCTGTTATTATAGATATGTGGGTTGATATTTGAATTTAAATGATAAGGAGATAACAAGCCATTTTAGAAGTATTGATGATAACCCGAATTAACCATTAGGCATTCAATTTAACTAATAAGGAGATAATTCATTTTAGACTAAGCTCAGGTAAGTAATCTTGTCATTTTCATACACATTAACCATTAGATATTAAATCAGAAAAGATAAGAAATCGTACACTTAGTATAAGTATAGATAATGATATTGATATAGATACTCGAATTAACCATTAAGCATGAAGATAATACAGATACTCTTACATCATCGTCAAACTCCGCTTTCCTCTTATTTTCCCCATTTTAACCCCATTTTACCACTTATTTCTCGTGTTTGTCTCGTGTTTTTTCCTTCACTTATTTCCATCCGTGTTGCGTATTTTCTTTTATTTTATTGTTTTTTTGTTTCTTTTTTCTTTCTTTTCATGCTCTGATTTCTGCCCCATTATTGTTTTTTTTTCCTCGTGATGTTTG
>BOPN01000045.1:32500-42500 GCA_017312705.2 Penaeus japonicus
ATATATATATATATATATATATATATATATATATATATATATATATATATATATATTCTTTTCTTTTTTTTTTTTTCTTTTTTTCCTGTTTTTATATATCTGATGAGACGGATCCATCCTCGAGGAAGGAATGTTGTCGCGTCCCTGGCAATTGATCCGCCATCCTGGAGCATCCTGTAGACTCCTTGTCATAAATCCTTGTTCCGATTCACCACGCTGAGTCGCACAGTAGGAAAGTGTCTTCGGGAAGCACGTCCTTCGGTTTTGGCTAGTCGCTGGTCGCTGCCTTTTCAGAATCCCCCGTTTTTTTGGAGAGGGGGGGAGAGAGGGAGAGGGGGAGGGAGAGAGAATGAGAGGGGGAGAAGGAGAGAATGAGAAGGAGAGGGAGAAGGAGAAGGAGAAGGAGAAGTAGAGGGAGGGGGAGGAGGGAGTGGGAGAGAGGGGGAGAAGGAGAGAGAGAGGGGGAGAAGGAGAGAGAGGGGGGGAGAAGGAGGGAGAGGGAGAATGAGAAGGAGAGGGAGAAGAAGAAGAGAGAAAGAAGGAGAGGGAGAAGAAGAAGAGAGAAAGAGAGAGAGAGAAGGAGAGAGGGAGAGGGGAGGGGGAGGAAGCGTACGTCATCATCTGGCCATGACTAGAAATAGAAGCTGGAAATAGCGGGTCCCCATAAGTCAAGCTTCCATTTTAGTAAACAGTGATAATGACTAGAACGATTGGCCTGGCTCTGCACTCTGTAATTACGCCTTATGATTATATATAATTCCCAAACGTGGACTCCATTTCTTTTTCTTTTTTTCTTTTCTTTTTGAAGTGCTTATATACCTTGATACTTGTTGACAATGTTTTCTCTGAAATAATGCGTTTTCGAGGTCTGAAAATAGGATTCTAGTTTCAAGCGGAATGAAAATGGCGTTATCGCCTCGTCAACGAAGACCTTATTTTCTCCTTTTTTTCTTCTTTTTCTTCTTCTCATTTCTTCTCTTTGTATTTCTGACTACTTGTTCAACCTCCTTTTCAGTTCTGCTTATAGTTATACAAGCCCTGCATGTTTTAACTCACCCGAGATTAATGCTACTGTTATCCAAGGACTAAATAAGGTGTGCTTGCGAAAAAACCCGCAAGCGACGGCAAGGCGTATACGAACACGTGTTTACATCCGTTTTCTTTGGGATTGAAGTCTTTAGGAAGGTTTTCGAACACGGCCAATTGCGGATGTTATTTTACGTACCGGAGTTATGTGAAATATATCAATTGATTTTGTAGAATTTTATGAAATTGTTGATTTGATTTGTAGAATTTATAGATACTATTAATTTGATCAGATTTGTAGAATTTGCAGAAACTATTTAATTAATCAGATTTGTAGAATTTACAGGAATTGATTATAGTCTTTGAATGATTTGCAGATATCATTAATTGAATTAGCAGAATTACAAAAAAAAATCCTTAATTGACTTTGCAGAAAATGTAAAATTTATTCATTTACTCTACATAATTTCCCCATAAGGGTTACAGAATTTATCTTAATGGATTCGTAGAATCTCCTCAATGAAGTTTTAAAATTACTCATTAACCTTTCAGAGATTTGTTTTTTATTATAGTCATTGAATTGATTGTTGTTGAACATAGTTCACTGACTGGATCTGCAGAACTTACTTACTGAATTGACAGCTTTTACTCGTCAAATTTACAGTTTTTACTTATCAAAGTTACATTCAAGTCTGTACTCATTGGCTGTGATCAGTAAAGGGTGTCTTTCCTACTCCACTCCCTCCCCCCCCCCTTTTCTACATTTCCCTAACTCCTTGGTTACTACTCCTACTCCTATTCCCCCTCCCCCCCCCTCACTCCTTCCCCACTTCCCTCTCCTTCTCCCACTCCTCCTTCCCGGCTTCCCCGCTTTTTCGTCTTTCATTTGTATAATAATAAACACTTTTTATTATCATCGTTTTTTTTATCATTATCATTATTTAATCTAATTATTATGATTTCTCATCATTATCACATATCATTTTCGTATAATAAATACTCCCAATAATAGATCATTCACCCAATATTGCAAGTGTTGCATTTTGCTTTCGTGTGTTGTTTTGCATCAAGTTATTTTTAGTCTTTCTTCCTGCTGCCACTGTCGTCCCCTCCAGCCTGTTCTTCGATTCGTGTTTCAAACGTGTTTTCCCCTTTGTGTCGAACAGCTGTCCCTAGAAACAACGCCCTCTGTTATTACACGGGAGATCATGTTCCTTGGTTATGTAGTCATATCAGCTGGCTTTCTGTTGTAAAGGATTTATTTGGATTTTTTTCTCGTGTTTTTCGTTTTTTCGTGTTTTTTTTCGTTTTTTCGTGTTTTTTTCGTTTTTTTTTTCGTTTTTTCGTTTTTTGATGTTGTTTTCTACTTTGGTTTGATATCTGGTGAAGCCGTATTTTTATATTATTTATATAAGTTGAGACTTTATCGTTCGTGTGTGTATAATCTTTTTCATTGTGTTTTTTTATATTATTCTGCAATGATGTTTCCTTGTTTTCCTCAATTTTTGCCCGTTGCAGAAATTGATAATCAAAAAGGGATATGCAACCCTTGGATTATTCTGTAGCGACATTGAAAAGATAATGACAGACATTTTGAAATACTATCTAATTCAAAACGAACGACCCTCATCATCTGTTATAAATCTATCATTCTTTAGAAAGAAAAAAAAAACATAAAAAAGGTAAAATTTTAGCATAAAAAGACGTTCAATTGAACCCAAGGCATTTCCGCATCATACGTATTACTACCACGGGACTTCTCTCTTCCTCCCTGAAATGTTGCTAGCATTTGCTGTTGCACAATAAGACGTTCTCACGCCCCTACCTCCCTCCCTCTCCCCTCTCCCTCCCCTACCTCCCTTACCTCTCCCCTCCCTCTCCCCTCTCCCCTTCCTCCCTCCCCCATCTCCCCTCCCTCCCTCCTCCCCCCCCTCCCTCCCCCCTCCCTCCTCCCTCCTTTCGAGAGGCTATGAATAAAAGTATATATGTGAGGGGAGGAGGAGGTGGGGTGGGGTGGGGTGGGGTTCCGATGACCCTGTCAGCCCTGCCTTGACCCCCTGGCCTCCTTTTTTCGCTCCGTGGGGCCTCTGGAATGCCAATCGACATCCGTTTTCATTTTGGAGATCTAAGTTTTCGTATCAAAGGTAGAATTTCGAATTGTTTTTTGTTTTTTTCCTCTCTCTCTCTTTCTCTCTCTCTCTCTCTCTCTCTCTCTCTCTCTCTCTCTCTCTCTCTCTCTCTCTCTCTCTCTCTCTCTCTCTCTCTCTCTTTTTGGTCGATGAAGATGTCTGGTGTTAATCTGGGAAATAACTTGAAGGGGAATAAATAATTACGAGAAGGATTTTGGGTTTTTCATGAAGGTATCTGAGTCGGGATGGAAAAAGGAGTTTAGAATTTAGACATAAAAAAAATACGAAGACGGATATGGAACAAACCGGTACTTTTATTATCAAAGTGTTAGTAAAGCTCAGATCAGTGGAATCAGTTTTTCATATTTTATGTAAGTATCGTATACTTTATCATCTATATTATTTATTTATTTTCTGGAGTATCTTAATGGCTTTTAAGAGGTTAAAGGAGAAGCGAAAGTGGTGGAGTAATAATACCTTTGTCTCGAGTAATTGTATTGGAACACTTATTATACAATCAAATTACTCTTTTAAAGTGTCGTGTTTGTGTGTGTGTGTGCGTGTGCGTGTGTGTGTGTGTGTGTGTGTGTGTGTGTGTGTGTGTGTGTGTGTGTGTGCTTGCTTGCTTGCGTGTGTGAGCGTGTGTTATAATCGCAAATACACGAAGCGTTCTTTTAGACCTGTTGTGTTATGCGAGGAATTTCTCATTCTTGTTTTCCTTTGAATTAAGAAAACGAGTTGCATTGCACAGAAGGGACGGAACTGCCCGAATCAACCGCTCCGGTTTCTGCCTCGAACTCCCAACTGAACATCACACCGTTGACGTCCTTCTATCGAGCTACATGTCCCGGTTTTCTTCAATTTATCCAGCGCTCCTAACTCACTCTCTCTCTCTCTCTCTCTCTCTCTCTCTCTCTCTCTCTCTCTCTCTCTCTCTCTCTCTCTCACTCTCTCTCTCTCTCTCTCTCACACACACACACACACATACAACACAACACAACACAACACAATACACACACACAACACAACACAACACAACACAACACAATACACACACACAACACAACACAACACAATACACACACACACACAACACAACACAACACAATACACACACACACACAACACAACACAACACAATACACACACACACACAACACAACACACACACAACACAACACAACACAACACAACACAACACACACACAAACAAACAAACAACACACAACACACACACAACACAAAAATCCACTAAACATTAATAACACTTCACAGTCTCCCCTCCACATCTCACGAACTCAATCAATTAAACCTTTCAATCCCTCTTGTAATGTCAAGTGATGATTGCAGATCAATAATGATTAATAGGCGTCAAGGGATCGGCGTGGAATTGTGATGACGTAATCTGGGTCTTCGGATTTTCTTCAGATTTGCTCCTCATATTCTTCTTATTCGTTTTCTTTATTTATTTTCTTGTGATTCCCTCTTCTTATCTGATTTATTCGTTTTTTATTTTGATTTTTTCCTTTCTATTTATATGGTATTCTTAGTCTCATGGAACAAGAATAAATACAGTAACGTGTACATATAAATGCAATAAGATTTGCACGTCTCTTCTGATTATCACTTTATCTTATTTATCTTATTTTATTCCGATTTCGTCTTTTACAATTTCGTCTTATTTCCTTCCGATTTCCTTTTATTCTTCTGATTTCGTCTTATTTTCTTTCGATTTCCTCTTATTTTATTCCGATTTCCTCTTACTTTCATCCGATTTCGCCTTTTCTCTTCCGATTTCGTCTTATTTTCTTCCGATTTCCTCTTACTTTCATCCGATTTCGCCTTTTCTCTTCTGATTTCGTCTTATTTTCTCCCGATTCTCCCGATTTCATATTTCTCTTCCGATTTCGTCTTATTTTCTTCCGATTTCCTCTTACTTTCATCCGATTTCGCCTTTTCTCTTCCGATTTCCTCTTATTTTTTTCCGATTTCGCCTTTTCTCTTCTGATTTCGTCTTATTTTCTTCCGATTTCCTCTTACTTTCATCCGATTTCGCCTTTTATGATTTCGACTTATTTTCTCCCGATTCTCCCGATTTCATACTTCATACATAAGTAAAGGTTGATTTCATGGGTTACTCAGAGTTACGCAGATTAATAAGTCGATTACCGAGGTAAATGATATGATTTTCGGCCCTATTGCAAGTTGGCAAAGTTGCAAGTTGGCAGCCTTCCACATACGAACAGCCTGCAACATCTTCACTCATCCATCAATTGAGTGTCAAAAATTCACGCCGAGTGCCTTTAAAAGTGGGCTTCCCGACCCACATTAAGCATGCAAGATTTCCTATCGTGAAGATAATGATGCAAATAACAAGAGGAGATGACGAGAGGCTGCCGTATCAGCACATTATTTGCATTCTTGGATTCGAGTTCGAGACGCGGGGGAGGAGGGGGGGGGGTTGACAGGACAAGGCGGGGGGGGGGGGGGAATGGAAGCGAGTTATGGGATATATATGAATATATATAAGTGTATATGTATTTAGATATTTATATTTGTATTTATGTGTATTTGTGTGTGGGGGGGGGGGCGTGTGTGTGTGGGGGGGTGGGTGTGTGTGTGTGGGTGTGTGTGTGTGTGTGTGTGTGTGTGTGTGTGTGTGTGTGTGTGTGTGTGTGTGTGTGTGTGTGTGTGTGTGTGTGTGTGTAGGCATAACGTATTCCAGGTCTGCATAGGAAGTGACTGGAAAGTAAATAGAAAGAGAATTTCCTTTGTTACTTCGGGTCTCTATATGTACTATTGTTTACGGTTTTTCATGTGTGTGTGTATGTGTATGTGTGTGTGTAAGTAGTTTCCCCCAAAGAGTAAATAGCACCAGAGTTATTATTCTCTGGCCTTGGCGCGCTCAGGATGGTCGAGCGGCTCTTCCGCTGTTGTCACGGTGTGTAAGCGACCTGTCGACCGATCAGCTGTTATTCGCCGGTGCTCAGGAGTCTCTTGTAGATGTCGAGGTTATGATAAATAACAAATAACAATGTAGAAATAAACAAAAGCGGTTGATGATAATGTCTCCTTCTTCTTGTCCCTCTCTTTAATTTTAGGAAATGGGCTATTCCTTAAATAATGGTGTTTCGCTTCACCTCCGTAATTCTATGAAAGGGATTTCTCCTTCAATATAACGCTATAGTTTCCCAAAACAGTTGCGATAATTTCGTACCTCCTTTTCCCCATAATTAAAGTAAACAAATCCTCCCTTGTAATCAAGAGAAACACTATAGTTTCCCCCATAATTTAAAGAAAGGAATTCTTCTGGAATAAACGCCATTGCTTCGGTTAACCTGAAGCGTTTCAGCCAAAATTTCCCGAAGACGCTAAGCTTCTAATTCTTCCTAAATACTTAGTTTTATCTTCTCCAAAGTGGTTTACCTCATGACACACGAGTATAGAGAGTCCAGTAAGAGGGATAAACCGGTCATGTCACATTAAACAAGGTCACAAAACTTCATTCTTTTACTGATTGAGGGATTATTGTTTGTTTATTTATTTCAAACAAGTAGAGTTTCTTGAAGTTGTAAGTCATAGGCCTTGTGTTCTTGATGATTTATTGATGAGTGGATATGGTATCACTAAATTCCAAAGGGATTATACGATAGGAAATCTTCATACAACGAAATATATCGATTTTTTGAAATTCTTAGGGATTATCCTGTTTTTTTTACTTGTCTTGTCCACCTGTTTAAGCAAGGATGCACCTGGATTTTCTTGTAGTTTTTGGTTCTATAATTACACAGAAATTCCAATGTGATATTTTCATTTTCTCTTCCCTATTCTTCTTCTTCTTCTTCTTCGTCTTCTTCCCTTCCATCCACCATGTTTATTTATTTCGTTGGAAATATTGTCACTTTTTTCCATAATCCAGACTATTTTCGTTCTCTTTTTTTTTTCTTTTTTTTCTCTTTTTTTAGGAAAATCAATATCATATTCTCTCTTCCTCGTTCGGTCTTTTACAATTTTCAAAAGACTGGACGAGAGAAAGGACGAGAGAGAAAAACAAAACACGAAAAAAGGAAGAAAAAAAAAAACTTTCTATGGTGTTCATTTCGTCATTCGCTCTTTTCCTAACCTTGTTTTTTTTAATAGATAATAGATAAATAATAATAAGATAGAAATAAATATCCCCGGGAATTATAAGGGCAGGGGGGGAGGGAAGGGAGGGGAGAGGAATGGGGGGGGGGGGGTAGCGAATGCTCTCTTAGGAAATATAAGGATAAATATAAGGAGATGGGAAAGGTAGAAAGGATTAGATGGTATCTCGAGAAGTATAAGGATAATAAGTATAAGGGGGGAAAGATAAGGGATTCAGTTCTCTACCTGGAAGTATAAAAGGGGAGCGTAAATACACTCTTTGTTAATATAAGGATCAGTATTAGGGATAAGGATAAGGGGGGAAGGGTGTGTGTGTGTGACTGCCCTTTCTGAAAGTATAAGGATAAGTCTTTAAAAGTATCAGGATAAGTTTACGGGGTAAGAAAGAGGTTAAATGTGCTTTTTAGAAGTATAAGAAGGGTTAGTATAAGGGTGAGGGAGAGAGAGAAAGAGATGAGAGGGAGTGAATATAGTGAAGTATAAGAAAAATAAGTGGGAGGATTGAAGAGGTGGCACTAATTAAGCTTTCGTTACAGTGTTGCCACCTCGTCTGCTTGCTTTCCTTATTGCATGCGTCTGCTTGTCTGCTTGCTTGAGTATTTATCTGCTTGCTCTCTGCCGAGTTACGAGGAAGAAAGACAAAAAAAAAGTAGTGATTCTAAAGTAGCTGAATTTTTTTTTTTTTTTTTTTTTTTTGCAACGAGGTCAGTTTCTTGCAAGAATGATGACGAAAATCAATTGCAATGGAGACGAAGAGAGAGACAGAAGGATATAAAGTTTCAAAGACGATACATAGAGAGAGAAATTGAATGCAATAGTAGCCTGAAAAGAAATCTAGAATTTTAAGAAAGTTGAAATAAAATCATTGAGGAAAAAT
The DNA here is from genome assembly GCA_017312705.2 of Penaeus japonicus. Lineage (NCBI taxonomy): Eukaryota > Metazoa > Arthropoda > Malacostraca > Decapoda > Penaeidae > Penaeus > Penaeus japonicus. Next base: position 40,679 of record BOPN01000045.1, read on the forward strand.
AAATATTTTACGTACGTAGGAATTAGGAAAGGAGTGAGTTAGACCAACAATCTTACGTCGAGGTCCATAATTCAACGACGGAATGCACGGAAATGAAAGTAACAATAAAGGATAGCTTTTTGCAACAGGTGAGTCAGCGTTGTGTTGCAAGTGTTTGTTGCACGAGAGGAATTGAGTTCGAGAGTATTTACGTGAAGGGACAGTGCGAGAGAGTGAAAGGGGGGGGGGGAAGGCGAGAGGGAGAGGAAGAAAGGGGAGGCAAGAGAGCGAAGGCGAGTTGGAGGGGGAGAAAGGGGGGAAAGGCGAGAGGGAGAGGATGAAATGGAATGAAAGAGAGGGAGGGGGTGAAAGGGGAGGAAAGAGAGGGAGGGGTGAGAGGGAGAAAAGGAAGGAAAGAGAGGGAGGGGTGATGGGGAGAAAGGGAAGGAAAGATAGGGAGGGGCGAAAGGGGAGGAAAGAGAGGGAGGGGAAGAAAGGGGAGGAAAGAGAGGGAGGGGGAGAAAGGAGAAGGAAGAAAGGGAGGGGAAGGGTGAGTGAGTGAAAGGTGTAGTGTTATAAGAAAGGGGGGAAGTGAGAGGGAGGGGAAGGGTGAGGGAAAGAGTGAGCAGGTGTGAGATGCAATGTTACAAAAGGTGGAAGGGTGGTGAAAATAAGAAGGGGAGAAAGAGAAGGGAATAAAGAGAGGGTAAGGATGTGCGGGTAAGAGGTGCAGTGTTACGAGAGAAGAGAGGCGAGAGGGGAGGAGAGGAGGAAGAGAACGGAAAGAAGAAAGGAAAAGATTGAAGGAAAGAAAGTTGATGGAAGGAAGGAGGAGAGAAAGAGGAGGGAAGAGAGGGGGGAGAGAGGGAGTTGCAACAACCATAAGGACCGCCCCGTAGCCTTGACAACGTCCACAAAAAAAGGAAGATACAAAAACATAGACAAAGACCAGCTGGGGAGGAGTCCGACGTGATCACTCAGGTGGTTCCTCGCGCGTGCCACCTGCGAGAGAGAGAGAGAGAGAGAGAGAGGGGGGGGAGAGAGAGAGAGAGAGAGAGAGAGAGAGAGAGAGAGAGAGAGAGAGAGAAAGAGGGAGGGAGGGAGAGAGGGAGAGAGAGAGAAAGAGAGAGGAAGAGGGAGAGAGAGAGAGAGAGAGACGGCATTAGAGAGAGAGAGAGTATGAAAGAGAGAAAGAAAGAGAAAGAGACGAAAAAAAAATAGAATCCAAGAGATGTACAGTATATGAGATGTTGACGATATATAAAAAAATATGCCGATTCGCGGAGTATTTTTTCTTGTATAGTTCCTATAAAACCACTTTAATGCCCTAAGATCACTTTAACCTCCTAGTAAATATATTATACAAAAGCAAAATTCACACACGAAATCTCGATTATCACCGAACTTGTCACCTTAATAGAAAATATCTTACTAACTAGCCAAGTGTCTTTGATGTTAACGACTTGTACACAATGGAATATAAAAAAGGGAAGGTATTCACACAGCTCTTGATTTCAATAGCAAATTGCACCAGACAAAAGTAAACAAACCGACAAAAGAAAAATATCAAACGCGGGAGAAAATAAACAGAACCAAACAAAATACGAGACAGTTGCGTCAGACAACAGAAGGGGGGGGGGGGATCATACCGGAGAATTGACAAAGACAAAAAAATGAATAAACAGGATAAAACAAAACACGGGAGAATTGCGCCAGGTAATATTAACCAAACCAAACACCCGAAGGAATTACACGAGACAAAAAGTACATAAAACCGGACAAAACAAAACACGACAGAGTTGCGCCAGGCAAAAGTAAACGAGTAAAACAAAAGATATCCGAA
>BOPN01000045.1:57500-62500 GCA_017312705.2 Penaeus japonicus
AAACAACCAACATTCTCCGTTCCATTTATCTCCATAACAACCAATTTTCTCATTTTGTATTCAAAACGGTCATATAACTCCCACTTCCTACCCAAACAAGCAATAATACACACCAATTATATATATAATTAAAAAAAAGGAAAACCTGCATGGCATATCTCTCTCTCCAGAAAGAAAGAAAGAAAAGAAAAAAGGAAATAAAAAAAAAGGTACAAAATTTTACCCCCTCGAGGACGTCCGGCTGTTGGGCTCGTTCTTGTATCCGGATGGCGGGAATGTTCAGAAATTAGACGAACGGGTTTGTTTTTTTTTGTGTGTTTGAGGATCCAGTCTTTTCCCATCCCTTATCCCTTCTACTTTGCTTTTATTTTTATTTTTTTTATTTTGGTTCTTTTGGTTCTTGTTCTTGTTCTTGTTCTTGTTCTTTCTCGTCCTTTTTTTCTTCTTTATCTTCCCTCTTTCTCCTCTTCTCCTCTTCTTCCTCCCCTCCCCCCACCTTCTTCTTTTTCGTTTTCTTTTTCTTCTCCTCCTCCTTTTTCTTCTCTTCCTCCTCCTCCTCCTCCTCCTCCTCCTCCTCCTCCTCTTCCTCCCCATCCCCATCCACATCCTCCTCGTCCTCTTCCTACTTATCCACATCCTCCTCCTCCTCCCTCCTCTTCCTTGCCATCCCCTTCCTCCCCCTCCTCCTCCTCCTCTTCCTCCCCATCCATATCCTCCTCCTCCTCTTCCTCCCCATCCTATCCCTCCTTCCCCCTCCCTCCCTCCTCCTCCCTCCCCTCCCACCCTTCGTTCGTCCGGGACCATTCAAAAAATCACTATGAACTTTGACCTTTTTTCGGAGGCAATTACTACGGACAGAAGGTAAGACCTTTCATTTTTTTTGTCTTCTTTTTCTATCCATTATCGCGGTTCCTCTTGCGTCATAGCGCTTTGTTTACGAGGAGGATGAGGAGTAAGAAAGGGGGATGGGGAGGAGAAACCAGGAGGGGAGGGAGAGGGATGGGAGGAATAGGAGAAGAGGTGGGATGGGGGGGAAGAGGAGGAGGAGAGGAGGGGAGGGAGTAAAGGAGGGGGAGAGGAGTAAGAAGAGGAAGAAGGAGAAGAGGGGGGATGGGAGGAGAAGTAGGAGTAGAGGGGGGAGGAGTAGGAAGAGGGGGTGGGGGAGGGTAGAAGGAAGGGGTAGGGGAGGGGGGTATGGGGAAGGAGTAGGAGGAAGAGGGGGAGGGGAGGGGGAGGAGTAGGAGGAAGAGAGGGAGGGGAGGGAAGGGAGGAGGAGTAGGGGTAGATGATGGGGAGGAGTAGGAGTAGAATATGGGGAGGGGAAGGGGAAGGGGGGAGTAGGAGAGGAGGAGGAGGAGGGGGAGGGAGGAAGGGGTTAGTTAAGGCCCTTGTTTCCGGTCCGCGAGAAATGGCGAGAGATCGCGAGAAATTCCTGTGGTGAGGCGGTGGTTACGAAAAAAAAAAAAAAGTTGAAGATGATGTGACCTAAAAAAGTAAACAAGAAAATGAGGAAGATGCATGGAATTCTAAATTACAGTAAATTATAGTAAAAAAAAAAAAAATCTTCAACTTAATAAAGTCAATTATATGATTTTCAGCATTTTTTTCTCATTCATTAGCGGCCCTCATTTTTCTCCTTGTATCCCTCACTCTTTCGTCTCATATTTGTTTTTTTTTTCTATTGGTATTACTCATTCCTCACTCATTTATTCCTCTTTGTTGTTGTATTTGTCGCTTTGTGCTGCTTACACGTTCGTTTTTTTTTTTTTTTTTATTATTAATCCTTTTATATTCCTCTTTATTTTCCTCTCATTTTTCTCCCCCCTTTTTTCCCTCATATTCCTCATTCTTTCCCCTCATACTTCTCCCCATCCCTTTCCTAATCATATTTCTCACTCTTTCCCCTCAAATTTCTCCCCCTTTTCCCGCTCATATTTCTCACTCATTTCCCCTCATACTTCACCCCCACCCTTTTCCCACTTACATCCCTCACTTTCCTAATCATATTTCTCACTCTTTCCCCTCAAATTTCTCCCCCTTTTCCCGCTCATATTCCTCATTCTTTCCCCTCATACTTCACCCCCACCCTTTTCCCACTCATATGTCTCACTCAATTCCCATTAATTCACAAATTTATAGGATTTATTTTCATTAAGATTAATTGAGTGTTGATTTAACTCAATATGATTAAGCACAGCTTTTGATTTGTTAATAAATAACTCATGATTAATGACGGGGGTTAACTCATGGTCCAATTGGTCAATGATTTATTGCTAAACGCTAATTGACTCATAGTTTCAATTATTTAAAAATGGATTTAACGATTTTTTAAGAATTATCATTCGTATGAACATAACACATAAATGTCTATATTCTTTATCTCATTAACCTTTTATATATAAGTTAATCAAAAGGTACATCTCAATCTTCTTCACTAATTGACAAAGATAGAGAAGACACACGAAGGAGAGATAAACAAACAAACAATCAAACGAGAATGGCCGTTGGTATTTTGGAAAACCGTTATTCCGTTATTTGAATTTCCTTCTTTCTTTCTTTTTCTTTTTCTTATTTGTCTGTTGATTTTTCTCTTTCTTCTTCTTCTTCTTCTTCTTTTCTTTTCTTCTTGTTTTCCTTCTTGTGTTTTTCGTTTTTTTTTCTTTCTTTTTCCTTTTTTTTCTTTCTTTTTCTTCTTTTGTTATATTGAATTGATATGTATTTTACAAACTCTGCTTTATTATTATTATATCATTATTATTATTATTATTATTATTATTATTATTATTATTATCATTATTATTAACATCATCATAATTGTTACTATTATTATTATTATTGTTATTATTATTATTAGTTTCATTATTATTATTATCATCATCATCATCATTGCTGGAATTATTCTTATTTTATTTCTCTTTTTAGCGGATTTGGCATATAGGTTAGACATTCTGTTTTTGTTGCTGTTTTTTATTTTTTTTTGCGGAATTGACACACAGGTTAAACATTCAGTCGACCTGTAAAAATAAAGAAAAATAAATCTTATTAACAGGTTAAGTTAGGAATTTTCTTTTTCTCCTTCAGTAAGTGGAATTAACATATAGGTTAGACATTCTGTTTTTGTTGGTCCGCCCGTTCACGCCCATTCCCCTTATCACCGCCCATTCTTCTTATCACACTATATCGAGGAAAGTTCCAGGAAAATGTTCATTGCATAAGCTTTAATCTTACAGGTTTATTAAGACCAAGTGTTTATATTTCAAAGGGGTGAAAGTATGTGACATAATAGAGAGAGAGAGAGTGTGTGTGTGTGTGTTTGTGTGTGTGTGTGTGTATGTGTGTGCGTGTGTGTGTGAGAGAGAGAGAGAGAGAGTGTGTGTGTATGTGTGTGTTTGTGTGTGTGTGTGTGTGAGAGAGAGAGAGAGAGAGAGAGAGAGAGAGAGTGAGTGAGTGTGTACATGTGTTAAGAAAAAGTTTAAAAAAAAGTATGTATGTAACATATATATTACATGTCTCTTCTCGGATCTACATAGTCTCATATTAAAATCATATATTTTAGCCAGCTGGAAATATTTCTTTATGTAGATATTTTGCATATTGTATTTTTTTATAATAAGTTTAACTATTAGGTTATTTTCATCGTCCATACAGCTTGGTTTTATTTATCTTTTTCTTTCATATATATTTCTTCCTATCCACACTCTGTATGTAAAGTTGAAGTGAGTGAATGTGTGTGTGTGTGTGTGTGTGTGTGTGTGTGTGTGTGTGTGTGTGTGTGTGTGTGTTTATGTGTGCCTGTGTGTGTGTGTGTTTATGTTTATGTGTTGCGTGTGTGTTTATGTATGTCTGTGTGGGTGTATGTGTGTGTTTATGTGTGTGTGTCTGTGTGTGTGTGTGTGTGTATGTGTGTGTGTGCAAGTGAAATCATGTCTACCATTGTGTTTGGTCTCAAGGTTACGTCATGCAATCGAGCACCAGTTCTGGCTTTCAATGATTCCTCAACAGTGGGAAAATATTACTTTGTTTTTTCCCCTTTTTTGAAGACTGTTTATTATTCACAAACCGGTGGAGGTTAAATGCTGATATGTTTTATGTTTTCAGATTAAATAATAGGTTGTTTTTGTTTACTGGTGATGCATTCTGTTGATGGACAGAGAGGGAAAGTTAGAAAAAGATTATAGCAAAAAAAAAAAAAAAAGAAGGAGAAGAAAAGGCATGATTAAAAGACTGAATTAATCTGAATGATAAGTGCTGTTTAATTAATTCGATATTTCTATATTTCTTGGTTCAGAAAACCTTACGAAGTGTCATATTTGCCTAGAAAGCTGGATGATTTACATAATGTTAGTGAGGCACTTTTATCAAAATGAGTTAGATTGCTTCCAAGTTCTTATTAAAAGTAGTTTATGATAAAAATCCAGCATGGGTATGTTATACTTACACACAAATATAACAAACATATATATGTGTGTGTGTGTGTGTGTGTGTGTGTGTGTGTGTGTTTGTGTTTGTGTTTGCGTGTGTGCGTACGCATGCGCGCGTGTATGTGTGTGTGCGTGTGCATGTGTACGCATGCGCGTGTATGTGTGTGTGTGTGCGTGTGTGTGCGAGTGTGCGTGTGTATGTGCGTGTGTGCGTATGTGTCCCTCTTAATCGTGAGACCGGTACTTTCCCCTACGGTTGTTCCCCGGGTCGCGCTCATCCCTCCCCCTTAACCCGGTCCTTCGGCTGGTCCTCCCCCTCCGCCCCGAGCCCCGAGGCAGAAGTCCGTCCGGGTGGCGTCCTTCGCTAACTCGCGCTCGTCTGCCGCGTGGATGAGCTGGATGACGTGCTCGTTGTGGGTGACTCACGTTGGGTGACGTAATGTGGATGAAGTGGATGTATTAGAAAGGGTTTTTTTTCGATTATGATGTGGATATTTTGTTCTGATATTGGAGTGTTTTGCTGTTTATATGAACAAGTCGAATAAAGTTAAGTATTTGTTGTATTAGAAATCTGTTGTT
>BOPN01000045.1:67500-87500 GCA_017312705.2 Penaeus japonicus
TTTCCTGGCGTGAAATTCTGCTCTCTGGGGTTTCCCTTTCGTCTCGTGGTGACCTAGCATTCTCAACCCCTCTCTCTCCCTCCCCCTACCTTTCTCCCCCCTCCCCCTACCTTTCTCCCCCCTCCCCCTACCTCCCCTCTTTCTTTCCCCTCCCCCCACCTCTACCTTTCTTCACCTTCCATCACCTCCCCTCTTTCTTCACCTCCCCCTACCCCTCCCCCTTTCTTCCCCTCCCCACATTTCTACCTTTCTTCCCTCACCTCCCCCTTTTTTTCCCTTCCACCCCACCTCTACCTTTCTTCCACCCCACCTTCCCCTTTCTTCCCCTCTATCTCCCCCCTTTCTTCCCCTCCCCCCTCTTCTTCCCCCTCCCCCCACTTCCCCCTTTCTTCGCCTCCCCCCTTCTCCCCCCATCCTTTAGTCTCTTTACCCTCCCCACGACTTCTTACTTCATTCACAACATCCTTGCCCTTGTCTCACACTCACAACCTCACAACCTCACAACCTTACAACCTTACCCCCCCTCTCCTCTACTCCCATCATCTTCTAAGACTGTAGATCTGGTACCTCCAACCCCCCAACCTAACCTCCCAACCCCCTCCCCAACCCCCCAACCCCCCCCAACCTCAGCCTTGCCCCAGAACCTTACCTGGGTTCTTAATTTATACCCCAAATCTAACCTAACCGCAAACCCTAATATAATAGCTTCCAGAACCCTAAATACCCAGAACCCATTCCACTCACTCTACCCCATCCATATCTCTTACCCTACCTCCACCTCCACCTCCACCACCTCCACCTCCACCTCCACCTCCACCTCCACCTCTACCTGCACCTCCACCTCCACCTCCACCTCTACCTCTACCTCCATCTCCACCTCAACACCCATTTTACTCTCCACACACTCTCCCTACCTTACCCTCCACCCCACCTACACCACCCCACCACCCGTCTTATCCACACCCACTCTCCTACCCCACCCTAACCCTCCACCCACACCCACCTACCCACCTACCCACCCTCCACCTTATTCTCGAAACCAAATCTGACGAAGTTTCCTCTCTCTCTCTCTCTCTCTCTCTCTCTCTCTCTCTCTCTCTCTCTCTCTCTCTCTCTCTCTCTCTCTCTCTCTCTCTCTCTCTCTCTCTCTCTCTCTCTCTCTCTCTCTCTCTCTCTCTCTCTCTCTCTCTCTCTCTCTCTCTCTCTCTCTCTCTCTCTCTCTCTCTCTCTCTCTCTCTCTTTCTCTTTCTCTTCTTCATTTTCTTTCTTCCTTTCTTTTTTACCTCGAGTCTCCAGAAACATCTCTGTCGGAGAACCTAAGCTGACTCAACCTTGGTATTTACGAGAACACATCAGAAGAGAAGAACCTTAAAAGTTCAAAGTTGGACGAGTCAAGTTCAACTTTGATCATTCAGCCATTTTTCGTCAAAAGAAAAATAGCTTTTATTTTCACTATGTCTTCTTCTGCAGGAGAAAGTATTCGGTCTCAGAGATGTATTCGTAAGAATGAATGATGAAGATGTAAAAAAAAAGGATAATTGTTGGGTTTTCATGGTTCAGGTACCGTGAGTTTTTTTTGTTTTTGTTTTTATATATGTGAACTAGATGTGTATCATATTTCTGAGTATCTTGTGTTCTGGGAATAGATTTGGAAATGTTATATTCTCATCAGTATATATATATAAGTTGTATGTGTATATATATATATATATATATATATATATATATATATATATATATATATATATATATATATATATATTTATATATATTTTTTATGTATATATATATAAGTATATATATGTGTTTGTGTGTGTCTGTATGTATGATATATATAAATATATATACGCATGTATATATATATATATATATATATATATATATATATATATATATATATATATATATATATATATTCTCTCTCTCTCTCTCTCTCTCTCTCTCTCTCTCTCTCTCTCTCTCTCTCTCTCTCTCTCTCTCTCTCTCTCTCTTTCTCTCTTTCTTTCTCTCCCTCCCTCTCCCCCTCCCCCTCCCTCTCCCTCTCCCCCCCTCCCGCTCTCCTTCCTTCTCCTTCTCCTCCTTCTCCTCCTTCTCTTCCTCCTCCTCCTCCTCCTTTATTCTCATTTTCTCTATTTGTCTTCTTCTTTTCTTCTACAGAAAGAGTGAAGAAAACAGAAAAAAAGATAATTATATACGAACAATAACAATAACACCGATATTTTTTTCTAATATGATAATGATAATAACTATGAAAATGATTATGAAAATGACGATAATGAGTATGAGATTAAGAACTAAAATTGATAAAATACAACCTAAATTAGCATAAAAATTAATACGAGTATGGAAGAAAATTTTCAAAAAATTAATCAACACTGGAAATATTTAATCGTTTTTCCGTTTGTGTGCTTCCATTATGATTATTGTCTATTTTCGAAGTGATATTTATGGCATAAAAGAAATGAAGGATTGAAGAGAGTAATAAGGAAGTGGAAATGAGTGATTGATGACTTTATTACATGAATCCAAAAGCGTAAAGATATTATTTTGAAAACGTTTAGCTGAAAAAGATTTCGTCTTGTATTCACGCGAGATTGAAATTAACGAGACAACATATATCAAACGCTCTGTAAAAAAGAAAGAAAACATAAACAAAAAAACAAAAGAAATTCAAATAAAACTCCTAGTTTCATATTCCTTCATTCATCTTTATTATATTTCTCGCTTATACGCACACCATATAAGGAAATCCGACAAGAACAAACACATTTCAGAGAGAAAAGGGTTACGTTGTCGAGAGCTCCTCCTAATTCCGGGTTGGAGAGACGATACCGGAGTTCTCACATCGAAAAGATTGTTTTTTATTTTCTCAAAGCTTTGAATATTCTTTTTGATATTCGCGTTACAATTTGCATAATATCCCAAGTCCAACGAGGAAGATATTAAGGCGGGAACACAACGTATATGGAAACGATTAATGAAATATTGCGGTTGTATTTTAAGTTTTTTTTTCGTGGCGCGCTGAGACGCCTCGTATAAAGTTGATGTTTATAATCGGATTTTCTATTTCGAGTTCTTATGACGTCACCTCTTTGAGATCAAGGTTATGAAATGGTCGATATATATATGATATGTTTCAAATGAATAAGTTTTCTTTTTATTTTAATCTTTTTTCTTTTTCGTTTTAATTTCTTCTTGGATTTTAACGGAATCTCATCTCTCGAGAATGCTGGGATTGCCGCTGTGTCAGAAACCTTCATATTTTGACTTTTGACTTTATTCTTTTTTTTCTCTCTCTCTCTCTCTCTCTCTCTCTCTTGTTTTTCTGTTTCTGTTTCTGTTTCTGATTAACACCTAATGCCTAGAAGCTCTGCCTTTCATAATTCCTTTTTCATTATTGAATGTTTTTTTTTCCTTTCATAATTCCTTTTTCATTATTGAATTTTTTTTTTTTTTTGTTCTCTCATTACTTCTCGGAGAATGGCTGCCTCTCTCTCTCTCTCTCTCTCTCTCTCTCTCTCTCTCTCTCTCTCTCTCTCTCTCTCTCTCTCTCTCTCTCTCTCTCTCTCTCTCTCTCTCTCTCTCTCTCTCTCTTTCTCTCGCTCTCTCTCTCTCTCTCTCTCTCTCTCTCTCTCTCTCTCTCTCTCTCTCTCTCTCTCTCTCTCTCTCTCTCTCTCTCTCTCTCTCTCTCTCTCTCTCTCTCTCTCTCTCTCTCTCTCTCTCTCGCTCTCTCTCTCTCTCTCTTACGAAACCAATAACAAGAAATCCTCGCCATTTCCTTTTTCTCTATTTTATTCAACTCACTCCAATCTCTCAGCTTCTTATTCTTTCTTGCTTTTTTTTACTCTCCAACGAATTTCTATTTTTTAACCAATTATCTTTTTTTCCCCTTTATCCCATTTATCTCTATTTTTTACCCAATTATCCTGTTTCCCTTTCTCCCATTTATCTTTATTTCTTCCTTTTCTTTTCTTTGATCCCATTACCATGTGACAGCGGGTCTCCCACATTCCTGTCGCCGAAGGAAAACAGGACCATTGCAATTGCGTCTCGTAGAGGGAGGGGTTGGCAGGTGTTGCAATCAGTGGTCTCCGCCGGAAAGGTTTCCACATACAGGGAAGGGGAGTCTGATCCCATTTGCATCTCGGCTCGGTGAGGAGGGAGGGGAGGGAGGGAGGGAGGGAGGGGGGTTGAAGGAGAGGAGAGGGGAGGAGGTGGTAGGGGAGGGGGAAAAGGGGGAGGGAGGGAGGGAGAGAGGGAGGTTGACGGAGAGGGAAGGCAGGGGGAGAAGGGGGAGGGAAGGAGGGAGGGGGAAGGCTGACGGAGAGGAGAAGGCAGGGGAGAGGGGAGGGGAAGGGAGGAAGGGAGAGAGGTCAAAGGAGGTGAGAGGGGAGGGGGAGGGAGGGAGGTTGATGGAGAGGAGAGGGGAGGGGAGGAAGGTCGAAGGAGAAAGGAAGGGGGAGAAAAAGAGAGAGAGGAGGGGAGGAAGAGGGAGGACGAAAGAAGTGAGAGAGAGAGGAAAGGTCAAGAAAAGAGACCGAAGAAAGGAAAAAGGGGAGAAAGGAATTGAAGGACCCCGACAGACAGCAGGAAAGAAAGAAAGGGGGAAGGCCAGTGATGTGGGCAACCCCCCCCCACCCCCCACTCCATACAACCCAAGGACTTCTGGAAAAATCTAATCTTATCTCCTCCGCTGCAGATCCGCCTCGGAAATACTACTGATTTGTCCCCCACTTGTCCAGATGGGAGTAAATGCCAGGGGGGGGGGGGTGGAAAGCATGAAGTCACTTGCTTTGAGTTATGTGGCTGGCCTATGTGGCTGGGCTATGTGGCTCGGCTCCCCGTGTTTCCCAGATGGATGCCCTTTGACGGACCCGCTTTCGGAAGTGACATTATGAATGGGAAATTTCTTGTGCGGGGCTTCTGGAAGTGGAGGCTGGCGTATGGTTTATTTTTGTCTCATGAACAGCATTAGTAATCTTCCCTTTTGAATCCTCGGCTTGCAAGATTAAAAAAAGAACAAAAAAACATTGATTATTGCATATCCTCCCCTCCCCCCTAATTCTGAGGATCTATTTTATCACCGAAAAGGACAATTAATATATCCTTACTCAGGGAAAATTCTCGGATACCTCGCCCCCCTCCCCCTTCCTACCCACCAACCCTCCCATCCCCCCTCCCCCATCCCTACTCACCCACCCTCCACACTCTCCCATTACCCCCGACGTCTCCCAGACATATCCTACCAGCATCCCTTCACGATATCCGCTCGGAATGGTGATGTACAATCCCTTTGTGTCGGTGATTGGTGATGTACTTCGGTGATGTGGCATTTGGCCTTCGGTTCCGAGACAGAGGACGAAAGAGAAAGGCGGAGGGGAGGTTTGAGAGAAAGAGGGGGAGGGAGGGAGGGAGTGAGGGAGGGAGGGAGGTATAGAGAAAGAGACAAAGGGGAATGGAGGGGAGAGAGAGAGAGAGAGAGAGAGAGAGAGAGAGAGAGAGAAAGAGAGAGAGAGAGAGAGAGAGAGAGAGAAACAGAGACAGAGAAGGGGGGGAGGTTAGGTTACGATAACGATACATATATAAAATGATAGAGAAAGAAAGAGAGACACAGACAGACAGACAAACAGAGAAATAAAGCAAGAGAAAGAGACAGACAGACAAACAGAGAAAGATAGAGAAAGACAGAGACATAAAGTCAAAGAAAGAATAATATTCTATTCGCGTACCAAGACAGAGGTAGAAGTCCTTCCCAATCACCCATAGACAGGCTCAGCTTCTTAGCCAAGGTCATGTTGGTATTAAACATCATCACAGGAATTTCTGTTCATATATTCTTCCGTGTCCTTTCGTGTCTACGCTTACACGAGTCAAATAGACAGACGTAGAGAGAGATAACCTTATCATCATGAAATAATAAGCGATTGAATCCCTTTAATTAAGTTACAACTGTAGGAAGTACATGAGCTCCAAAGGTTGTTGAACCGAGAAACTGTATTTCTGGGCGTAATGTACAGAACGAATTCTCTAGCTTTGTTCTTACTCATTATTGTTGTGGTTATTATTGGATGTGTTTGTTATTACTACGATTTCGGTGTTTGTATGAAAGGGAAGATAGTGGAGTATTTCTTGATGTGATGTGCGTGGGTATTCTTAAACTTGAACTTATTTCTTGTAGCTGTGATTATTGTCAAATGTTATTGTCATTATCATTATTCATATCATTACGATTGTTCTTGTTGTTATTATTATTACTATTATTATGATGATGATAATAATGATGATGATGATTACTAAATTGTAATGGTCATACTCATAACTAAATCTTACAAATGCTAGTAAGAGAGAGCGAGAAATTATGAATACATCATGACGTTACGTACAAAAGCATCCCCAAACCCGCCCTCTCTTCTCATAGCCGTCCTTATCCTCGATTTCTTTTCCCAAAAACCTTTTCGAAGCTAAAATGAAAGTGAGAAAAACAACCGACTCGCCCAGTCCTGTGAGTCCTTCTTGCCAAGGGAAAGGACCCTGTGACACTTGCGAAGGAGGTCGGACAGCTGAGCGAACCCAGTAACCCCCAAGAACCTTCCTTCCTCAGAGTTAAGAACCTTCTTCTGAAGACACTTTCACGTGAGGGTCTTTTTTTATTTATTTATTTATCGGAATTGCTATACCTTCATTCTGATTTCTTTTTCTTTTTTCTTTTTTTTTTTGAGGTTTTATGTGTATTGTCTCTCACGTTGAGGTATGGTAACGAAAGAAGACACTTTCACGTGAGGGTCTTATTTATTTATTTATCAGAATTGCTATACCTTCATTCTGATTTCTTTTTTTTTTCTTTTTTTGAGGTTTTATGTGTATTGTCTCTCACGTCGAGGTATGATAACGAAAGGAGCTCAAGTGAGAAATGGGGAGTGAGAAAGGAAGTCAATTGGAAACTCCGTGGACACAAGGGCGTGGCCTTTTCGAGGTGAAGGGAACTTGTGGTAACTATTACACCACTGCATCCCCTGTGTTTGTAACACTGAGGCAACACTGAGACTTGATGAGTTTTGCAAAACGGGGGACTTAGCACATCATATAACTTATTATTTTTTATTATTATTATTATTATTATTACAGTAAAGGTGCGAGAATAAACACAAGGGGGCATACTCGTGTGTGAAAACCGACCGTTAACAATGAGTTTCGTTTTTTTTTTTCTGTCTTTCCTTTTTTTTTCTTTCTTTCCTCAATTGTGTTAAATCACCCTCGACGAAAGAGAGAAAGGTCGAGCGAGGGAGAGAAACGGAGAGAAAACCGGACGTGTCGAATCAGACAGGACGGTCACCTTCGGGGCAATGTGGATGTGGAAGTTCGACGTAATTCACACCCCAGTCACGACTCGGCTTCCACTCTGAAATTTCCACTCTTTTTCCTCGTCCGGTTTCGAGTTCGAAAGTCACGCTTCCTGCATTTCAACGCCACGTCCTATCCCAGCTCGACCCAGCTCGACCCGTCCAGACCCTCAGCGTTATTTATTCATTGTTATTAATTGTTGTTATTCATTGATCTCAGCTCGTCCCATCCAGACCCTCAGTGTTATTTATTAATTGTCATTAATTGTTGTTATTCATTAATCTCAGCTCGTCCCATCCAGACCCTCAGTGTTATTTATTAATTGTCATTAATTGTTGTTATTCATTAATCTCAGCTCGTCCCATCCAGACCCTCAGCGTTATTTATTCATTGTTATTAATTGTTGTTATTCATTAATCTCAGCTTTATTAATTGTTGTTATTGATTAATCTCAGCTTTATTAATTGTTATTAATTAATCTCAGCTTAATTAATTGTTGTTATTAATTAATCTCAGCTTTATTAATTGTTATTAATTAATCTCAGCTTAATTAATTGTTGTTATTAATTAATCTCAGCTTAATTAATTGTTGTTATTGATTAATCTCAGCTTTATCAATTGTTGTTATTGATTAATCTCAGCTTTATTAATTGTTGTTATTAATTAATCTCAGCTTTATTAATTGTTGTTATTAATTAATCTCAGCTTTATTCATTGTTGTTATTAATTAATCTCAGCTTTATTAATTGTTGTTGTTAATTAATCTCAGCTTTATTAATTGTTATTAATCAATCTCAGCTTTATTAATTGTTATTAATTAATCTCAGCTTTATTAATTGTTGTTATTAATGAATATCAGCTTTATTAATTATTGTTATTGATTAATCTCAGCTTTATTAATTGTTGTTACTGATTAATCTCAGCTTTATTAATTATTGTTATTAATTAATCTCAGCTTAATTAATTGTTGTTATTAATTAATCTCAGCTTTATCGATTGTTGTTATTACTTAATCTCAGCTTTATTAATTGTTGTTGTTGCAAGCAGATTAAAAAAGACGTCCCTCTGATTCGAATGCATCTCACGAGCTTCAAATCTCAGCGTTCTTACGAGCAGAGGTTCTTACGAGCAGAGGTTCTTACGAGCAGAGGTTCTTACGAGCAGAGGTTCTTACGAGCAGAGGTTCTTACGAGCAGAGGAGGACCACCGATCTGAGTTCTCGTCTCAAAAGCTAAAACGCATCTCGGTTAACTCGTCCCTTGTTATCCCCGTAAAATGCGTCCTCCAGTTTTTTGTAATCGGTGATAAGCAGCGCAAGGATATGATCTGGCAGGAAAGGGATGGCATGATCTATGTAGGAGGATGTACGTACGTAATTAAGGACGTTATTCTAGATCCTCTTGTGTCGATTTGCGGTGGAGAGTGTATGAAGGTCATTATTGTTGATAGAGGCACCATGACCCGTGGCCATCGTTGCTAGTGCCATCATAACTCGTGGCCACCATTACTAGAACTTTCCATAACCCGTGGCCATCATTACCAGAACCCCCATAACCCATGGCCACCATTACTAGAACCCCCCTATAATCCATGACCACCATTACTAGACCCCCCCCTAACCCATGGCCACCATTACACTCACAAGCACAGCCGTGTTACCATCCTCCCTCCCCATGACCTCATGCTGCTCACCACAACACCCGTCGCACAGGACGAAGAAATGCGTGGAGGTGCTAGGGGCAGCATTCGTCTTTCCCGCCCCACAAAAACTAGTCTTGTGGAAGTGTTTATGCGCGATTTGGCAGCAGCGCCGGCAGTCGGGAAGGTCTTCTTTCCAGTGTGTCTCAGGGAATTCACTCGCAGCCCCCGCTCCTCCTCCTCCTCCTCCTTCCCCCTTCCCCCTTCCCCCTCCCCTCTTCTTCTTCTCCTCCTCCTCCTCTCCCTCTCCCTCTCCCCTTCCTTCATCTTGCACCTTTTTTTCGTTTTTGCTTTTTTTGTTTACTCGAGTTATTGTGTTGCATCTATTTTGAGCCCAACGGAGAGGTCTGTCACTATCTGGAGGTCATGCACAAGTATGAGGGTTCATGGCATCCTCCAGCACGTCTTCTTGATATATATCCTCAAGTTCGTCCTCATTTCGTATCGTGTGGTGAGAGTCGTGTTCCGTGATTTGTTCTGGAGTTAGATCCTCTTTTAAGTGTGTGTAGCGCAGGGGCAGGATTCGAGTCCTTTACTCTTCAGTAGTCGATCGGGTTTCGGTGGATTCTGTACTTCGTAAGGCTTTTGGAATGTTAGATTAATTAAACGCTTATGGAATATTAAGTTCTTGTCTTACGGACGTCGTGGTTGATTTGCTGAGGTGTGTAGAAGTCTTTATAAGATTTCCTTTGTGAAAAATGTACGTATACTCAAGCTTAGAGGCAATGTTTAAGTTGTAATGTATAGATTTTACAGAGCTGGATGCACGGCGATTCTTATTTCTATCTCTGTCTCACTATAATTAGACCCTTGAACCGGTTTCTCTTTCCCTAAATTGAGGTATATTCCCCCTTGTTAGGCGAGTAGCATATTCCCGGATTCAAGATGCCTAGATCACACCGACCAGAACCACGGCCGCTTGTTTATAAAAACTCTGTGACGCACGAACTTCTCACAGGTGGGTTTCTCACGTACTCACACTTAGAACGCTTTTCTCGTACCGGTTAATCGCCTGCATTTCTTCTTTCACTCGCCAAATCACTAATGAAAATGTCCATTGTGTGTGAAAGGAGATATTTATTTATTTTGAAAAAAATCGAAAAAGGTCTTAGATGAGCACCTTGAAGAACGCACGTCTGGTTTTCTGTCTAGCGCTGGCAACTCGTGATGGGCGGAGCCTACCTTCTGGCGAGGTCCGTATAATAAAGGACTCGTGTGTAAGTTCTTAGTCACTGGAAGGTAACGATCGGGGGTCCTTTACGTGGCTTCGGCTGTGTGAGAGTTGGCGGAGCAGCACTGTGGGAGTGAAATTGGCGTGATATGACTACAGGTCAAATAAATTGCCCTGTACAGTCCGGATTTTAGAGATACATGGTGCCTTGGATGTATAAGTGCCGCGGAAGTGTACGGAGCATGTGAGAGATCTATCTAATCAATAATAATCAAGCAGTCCGTCGACCTGCCGATGATCCAAAGACAGACCTTAGCAAACATGAGCGCCCATCTTCGCCTGTAAGCCATATCACGAGCTCTGAAACACTCCTCTGTGGATCACTACTTGAGACCAGTCACCAGCGTTGAAATCACCATGGTGGGGCTGGTGCGAGACATTGTGATCCCAGTGAAGGGAGACCCTGTGTTTACCATAGTGTGTGAGATCCTTACCACTCCTTCGCAGAACACCCAACCTCAGCAGGAGGAAGAGGTTGAGAATCCGCACATAACTCGTCTGTGGAAGGTGAGGAGCGAGAGAAGTTAATCATACTTTTTAAAAAATAAAAATGTTTTGGAAATGGATAGAATAAAAAAAAAGATAGACCCTTGAAACCGCAGACCACTAGGGACCACTTTCAAGGGACAAGTTGATTTACATAGTGGCATTGGTCAAGTTGGTTTATTTAGGTCATTATTCACCCGTGGACGCGGCCGTTGCTTTCTTCCATGTTTCTTCTGTTCTCTTTATCATCTTTATCTTTTGCTTGTTGTCTCTGGGTAATCTCTCCCTTTTCGGACGGTTCTTTGTCACTGAAATGATCAATACTGTCTCTGACTTTTCCATTTATTTAGTTTTTCTTCAGCTTTTTCGTATAGATACTTATAGGAGGGGATATTTTAGATAATACAAAATACAACAAACTCTTGTACAAGGTAAGAATTACAACATAACTTGTCAATAAACATAAAGAATGACTCTATCGGCGATGGCAGTAAGTAAACTAACGAGAAATTGATAAATTGATGAATATTACAATATGAACGTTGATATGCTAATGATGATAAAACAATAGGGACAATTATCTAAGGAGATGATATACCCTTCGTTGAAAAAATAAATAAATAAAAATTAAAAAAACATCAATGAGGTAATGGAAATTAGATCTAAAAATCGTCTTTAATACCTATTAACGGAAGGAACAGACACCAAAGGAACAGACACTCGTTATTTATACCATTGTCTGTATCTCGTCATTGAGCTCATGGTGATGAGAAACAATAGTCACTTCGCAGTATATTCTGATGAAGACTCACTTCACTGGCGTTCTTGGAACTAACAGGATTATTCTGCTTTTTTTTCTTCTCTCTCTCTCTCTCTCTCTCTCTCTCTCTCTCTCTCTCTCTCTCTCTCTCTCTCTCTCTCTCTCTCTCTCTCTCTCTCTCTCCATATGTATATATATATATATATATGTCTTTGTCTGTCTTAATATTTGTTAATCTACTTATCTCTTTAACTATATCTACTTACAAATCAATCCATCTGTCTATCTGGATCTATATATCAATCACTCTATCTCACCATCTATTTTTATACATCCATGCCAATAAACCAACATCCTTATTACCGTTCTACCTATCATTTTAACAAGCTATCTATCTATCCATCCATCTCTATCCCTCTATTCATCAACCTATCTATTTTCATCGCCCATCCATCCATCCATCTCTCCATCCACCCACCCATCCATCCATCCATCTCTCCATCTCTCCATCTCTATCCCTTTATTCATCAACCTATCTATCTCCATCGCCCATCCATCCATCCATCCATCCCTCCCTCCACCCATCCATCCATCCATCTCTCCATCTCCTCCACAATCCACCCATCCATCCACCCACCCATCCATCCATCCATCCACCCATCCACCCACCCATCCACCCACCCATCCACCCATCCATCCATCCACCCCCCCACCCACCCACCCATCCACTCATCCACCCACCCACCCATCTCCTCCACAATCCACCCACCCACCCATCCATCCATCCACCCACCCATCCATCCATCCATCTCTCCATCTCACCATCTCCACAACCCACTCCATATAGACTGGTTGGCATCCCAGCCCTCTTCCGTCTGTGCGGATGCTGGAAAGCCCGATGGTATGTGAGGCTACACCCTCTTGGGTTGCCTGCATGCCTCCTTTTGGTTGAAACGACGACCGGGGTGGAGAGTTCGCCTTGTCATCTTCTTTGTTGTTGGGGTTGTTGCTGTTACTACTCTTTGGGTTGGATGGGGTTGTGTCTGTGGGTCTGTTACTCTTTTTTTTTTTTTTTTTTTCTTCTTGTTTTTCTTCTTCTTCTTCGTTCTTCTCTTCTTTGTCCTTCTCCTTTTCTTTCTTCTTCTTCTTGTTTTCCTTCTTTTTCTTCTTCTTGTTTTTTCTTCTTTTTCTTCTTTTTCTTCTTCTCGTTTTTCTTCTCCTCCTCCTCCTCCTCCTCCTCTTCCTCTTCCTCTTCCTCTTCCTCTTCCTCTTCCTCCACCCCATCCTCCTCCTCCTCTTCCTCCACCCCATCCTCCTCCCTTTCCTCCTCCTCCTCCCTTTCCTCCTCCTCCTCCCCATCCTCCTCCTCCTCCTCCCTTTCCTCCTCCTCCCCCTCCCCTCCTCCTCCTCCTTAACCTTTATTTTCTTTGCTCATGACCAATCCTAACAGTCTTGTCTTTGATGACTTCTCGAAATTATTATATAACTTTTGTCGAGTCGTGTTAGATAATCTTTTTTTTTTCTTTTTTTTCCCCCTTTTTTTTTACTTTTATGATCGTAATCGGATACGTGATGGGGACTTTATGATGATGAAACTAGGTTGTAAAGAGGAGGCTGTTGAGTTACGTACAAAGAAAAAATAAAAAACAGGTCAGGAAAATGTCTGTTTGGAGAGGAAGAGAGAGAGAGAGAGAGAGAGAGAGAGAGAGAGAGAGAGAGAGAGAGAGAGAGAGAGAGAGAGAGAGAGAGAGAGAGAGACACACACACACACACACACACACACACACACACACACACACACACACACACACACACACACACACACCCCCCCCCCCCCACACACACACACACACACACAAACACACACACAGATAGATAGATAGATAGATCTGGACATATTCTATGGCTACCACGTGCAGTTCGAGCCATTTCTCTTTGGCGTAAAAATGGCCCGGTGCCAGGAAAGCTGGTGGTTCGGGTTCGTGCTTTGGTGCCCGAGTGGCCTTCCTCAGGGCCCCAGGCAACCGCGCCCTCCCTCACTCCTCACTCCTCCTCCTCCTCCTCCTCCTCTGCCTATCTCTCATTCTTTTATTTCTTGTGCTTCTCCTTGTTTTTCTCCTTCTCCTTCCCCTTCTTGTTGTTGTTGTTGTTGTTGTTGTTGTTCTTCTTCTTCTTCTTCTTCTTCTTCTTCTTCTTCTTCTTCTTCTTCTTCTTCTTCTTCTTCTTCTTCTTCTTCTTCTTCTTCTTCTTCTTCTTCTTCTTCTTCTTCTTCTTCTTCTTCTTCTTCTTCTTCTTCTTCTTCTTCTTCTTCTTCTTCTTCTTCTTCTTCTTCTTCTTCTTCTTCTTCTTCTTCTTCTTCTTCTTCTTCTTCTTCTTCTTCTTCTTCTTCTTCTTCTTCTTCTTCTTCTTCTTCTTCTTCTTCTTCTTCTTCTTCTTCTTCTTCTTCTTCTTCTTCTTCTTCTTCTTCTTCTTCTTCTTCTTCTTCTTCTTCTTCTTCTTCTTCTTCTTCTTCTTCTTCTTCTTCTTCTTCTTCTTCTTCTTCTTCTTCTTCTTCTTCTTCTTCTTCTTCTTCTTCTTCTTCTTCTTCTTCTTCTTCTTCTTCTTCTTCTTCTTCTTCTTCTTCTTCTTCTTCTTCTTCTTCTTCTTCTTCTTCTTCTTCTTCTTCTTCTTCTTCTTCTTCTTCTTCTTCTTCTTCTTCTTCTTCTTCTTCTTCTTCTTCTTCTTCTTCTTCTTCTTCTTCTTCTTCTTCTTCTTCTTCTTCTTCTTCTTCTTCTTCTTCTTCTTCTTCTTCTTCTTCTTCTTCTTCTTCTTCTTCTTCTTCTTCTTCTTCTTCTTCTTCTTCTTCTTCTTCTTCTTCTTCTTCTTCTTCTTCTTCTTCTTCTTCTTCTTCTTCTTCTTCTTCTTCTTCTTCTTCTTCTTCTTCTTCTTCTTCTTCTTCTTCTTCTTCTTCTTCTTCTTCTTCTTCTTCTTCTTCTTCTTCTTCTTCTTCTTCTTCTTCTTCTTCTTCTTCTTCTTCTTCTTCTTCTTCTTCTTCTTCTTCTTCTTCTTCTTTATATAGATAGATATATTGATATATACATATATATATATATATATATATATATATATATATATATATATATATATATATATATATTGATATATATTATATATATATATATGTATATGTATGTATGCAAAATATATAGACAATATGTTAACATTTGCATATATGTTTCTTGTATATTTCTGACCTCTGACAAAAGCTCTTTCCCAGTAAGAAAAAAAGTGTCACACAAGGTGACAAAAATACTCGTGTTAATGTGCCAAGTGAAGCAAAACATAACTGGTTTACTTAGAGAGCAGACTAGATATAGTTTGCAAAAAAAAAGATAAATAGATAGATAAGAAAAAATAGAATATTTGAAGGAAGCGGCAGTTTAATCTCGTAATATTATCTTTGGTATTTTGGGAAGTCACTAATTCGGATCATATAATTAATTGCGTAGGGTTGAAATTAGTATTGTATCTGGAGTGAATTCTTGAACGAGTAGCTCGTTCTTGCAATTTCCAACTTGAACTGTGACATTTAGAGCGTCGCGGCGCAGTGTCATCCTTCCTTTTGTACTTAATTTTTATTATTTTGTCTCTTGAAGACTTTTCTCTCTCTCTCTCTCTCTCTCTCTCTCTCTCTCTCTCTCTCTCTCTCTCTCTCTCTCCCCCCCCCCCCCCGTCCTCCCCTCCACCCTTCTTTCTGTCTCTTTATATCAAGGGATATGGATTATGTGCTTGTTTATTGTTTATCGTCTGTCCTTCAAATCTTGAATTCCCTTTTTTTTCCCCTCGTGACCCCTATTAGCGTCACAATTGATATGCAATGATATGCAATATTGCACTCGTCTTCTTAGGGTCGTTTACTTACTCTTCCCAAGTTGTCATCCTTGTGTATGTATATGATCTTCCTGTTGGCATTTTGGCGCGACTTTTTTTTTTCCTTTTTTTTCATACGTTGCTTGGATAGGATCTCTCCGTGTCCCTTCGTCAGTGGGACATGGACAGTGAGAGTGTGAGGACGACCCCCCACCAGCCCATGCAGCTTTCTGGTCGTGTTGGCTGTCGTTTCCAGGCCGTCGTTGGTCTCACGGACCCGCGTGTGAGGTACTTTTGACTCGGAAGGACGGAGAGAAAAAATGGCTGTCGTTTCCTCCGCTGTGTGTTGTCGTGCTCGATTTTTTTCCGGAATTTTCGATTTTTTCCGATTTTTTCGATTTTTTTTCCGAATTTCTTACTTTTTGGTGGATGTGATGACTTTCCTTTCGCAAAGAGAGAGTCGGTCTCGTGGAATGAGAAACGATAGGAAATGTTTTATTTTTCTTTGGAGTGTTTTTCGTTGTTCGAGAGGAAGGAAGAAGAAGAAGAAGAAAGAGGAAGGAGAAGAAGAAGAAGAAGAAAGAAGAAGAAGAAGAAGAAGAAGAAAGAGGAAGTGAAGGAGTAGGAATAAGAGACTGGGTTTTTACGCTAGACTCCACGAGACATTTAGGTCACACGCCTGAATCACGTGGTTGAGTGAGAGTGATTGGGTCAGGTGGAACAGCTGAGAGGTGTGTATGGGACTGAAATCGGGGAGCAAGAAAATAGCTGCTGCTCTTTGTAACACTTTTTTTTCTCTTTTTTTATGGAGGTGGGGAGGTTTTACTCGAACCCCCGAAAAAATAGTGAAATAGTGAGTTTTTTCCACGCGTTGGTGGGTCTTTTTTTGAGTCTTTTCTGATGTTTATTTGCTGGATTTTGATTCCTAGGCGAATAGAAATGAAGAAAGGTGAGATAACCTATTCGATAAATAAGAAAAAAAATAGTTAATATAAGCCATAAATTGACATTCAGCGCCGCTCTCTACCTCACCCTAAAAATAAAAGTAAGCTCATTAATTGCTCGTTGATGAACCGACATTACGAAAAGGTTGTAAAAGGTCACATACGCACTCAAACGTCTCACTGATTTTGGTGTTCTATACATTCACTTTTAACAGTGAAAGTAAAGATACTCAAAATCATTGATGACTTGCACGACAGGAAAATTATATTCGTTACTGAATAACGGTGTCTTTTGATGTCACGTGTTACAGGTTAGACTGTGAGTGTGAGTGAGGTTTCTTGATAACACTACTAGATGTGTGAATTAAATATTCATTGTACAATAAGATATTTAAAAGTAGATTCTTATGGAAAGATTCTAAATAATACCAGGGATTTTCCGTAAGAACACCCTAAACCCAGGAAGATTTTTTTTTAATCATACAAGAAGAACACATTGAGACCTTGTTCTTGCACGATTAAAGAAAACGATTTATTTCTCTCCATTTATATTTAAATCAACCAGATTCCCTTTTTTTCACCAAATTCCAAGGTTGAACCAAACTGTTAGTCCTTATCGTCACAAAACTAGTTCTCAGAACACGTAGTTTGTCGGCTATTCTCTTTCTTTCTTTATTTTGTGTTTGTCTTTGTAGATTCCTTTGGTGAAGAAAACTTACGTCTGAATTTCTTCTAGATAGAATCATGATCATTTTGTATTTCTATTTTATTTTGGGGGGGTTATTATTAGTCTTTTAGTCATATGTACAATTTGCTCAAGTATTTGGAAACGCCTTTATCTGTAGTTCTTGTGTGTGTGTTTGTTTGTTTGTTTGTGTGTTTGTGTGTGTGTGTGTGTGTGTGAGAGAGAGAGAGAGAGAGAGAGAGAAAGAAAGAATGTGTTTTTCTTACTTCTATACTATTCTTTTGAGGCGCATATAATTAATTCACTTAAGAGTTTCCAGCTATATAAACAAACGTTCTTGTTACCAACAGGATGTTAATAAATCCCCAAATTAGGTTGTTAGGCACGTAAATATTCATGATTTCAGACTACGCCTTTTTCGACGTAAAATTACACAAATTCTTGCAGAATCCCCCCCTCCCCCTTCCCCCCACTCCCTTCCATCCCTTTTTTATACAATGATACTCATCTAAAAGCAGATTAAACGGACATAAATCACAATTAATATACATTGTTTATTCATATAAACCCAAATAAACACAAATTTTCTAACATAGTTGCATCTTAAACGCTTTTTTTTCTTCTTCTTTTTTCCTTTTTATTTTTTATTTTTACGCTCTACTCGTTCGAATTTCTTGCCAAAATCGTGCAAGATATAATTACTATATATATTGCTTCTGTGTTGAAATATTTCCTTCGCTAACTGCTTGTTAGATGTCACATATAATGACACTTGTCACGGAAGGAACAGTTTCAGGTAATTGTCATTGTCACGCTCGTTATGACTGTGACAAGGTGGTTGGTATCTCTTTTATGGGCTATTAGAGTAAGGATTATATTATTATATTGGTATTATAAAGTTTATAAATGTTAGTGGAGTATTTTCTTTTTATTTCACCTGGAGGTTTTACGGCTTTTAAGTTGTGTGTGTCTCTCTCTCTCTCTCTTTTCTTCTCTTCTCTGTCTTCCTCTCTTTCTCTTTCCCTCTCCCTCTCCTCTTTCTCTTTCCCTCTCCCTCTCCCTCTCCTTCTTCTCTTTCTCTTTCCCTCTCCTTCTCTTTCTCTTTCTCTTTCCCCTCTCCCTCTCCTTCTCTTTACCTCTCCCTCTCCCTCTATCCCCTCTTTCTCTCTCCCTCTATCCCCTCTCCCTCTCTTTCCCTCTCCCTCTACCCCCTCTTTCTCTTTCCCTCTATCCCCTCTCCCTCTCATCCCCTCTCCCTTCCATCCCAACCTCATTTTTTTCCCTTTTTTTCTTCATCATCATCAAAGTCTAACCTCGTCCGTTTCCCCGACAGATGGCTTCGGCGTGGCGGGTGATCTCCTTCTTCTTGGTGGTGTTCGTTCTGCCGACGGTGCTCATCTCCCTGCCGCTCTACGCCCGTTATCACCTCTATCACGCCCGCCATTTGCCCATGACGGAAACGGACACGAGGGCGCTCAACCACGCCGTGTCCTCGTTCTGGTGCCAGGTAGGCCTACATTCGAAGAACGTGCGAGCGAGCGAGCGTTCCTCTCTCTTTTTTTTTCTTTTTTTTATGGAGGGGTTCGTGTTTTTTTGTTTTGGGGGGTGGGTAAGGGGTGGGGGGGTGTTGGGGTGGGTGGGGGGTTTGTTTGTGTGTTTGCTTGTTGTGTGCGTGTTTGTTTGTTTGTGTGCGTGTGAGCGTTTGTGTGCGCGTGCGTGTGCGTGCGTGTCTGTATGCATGTGCATGTGTATATGCGCGTGTGTGTTTGCACATATATATTCATTCATGTATATTCATATCGATATACA
Organism: Penaeus japonicus; assembly: GCA_017312705.2. Taxonomy (NCBI): domain Eukaryota; kingdom Metazoa; phylum Arthropoda; class Malacostraca; order Decapoda; family Penaeidae; genus Penaeus; species Penaeus japonicus. The sequence continues at coordinate 86,304 of BOPN01000045.1, forward strand.
TACATATATAGTCAAAAAGCAGTGCATGTTTAAAAGCAATATCTCATATTCAAATTATAGTCGTTAGGCTCCAAAGCACACATGAAACAAGCTCTTCAACAGATGAGGTGAACTTCCAACCTTTTGCCTTGAAGTTCATGCTTAGTATAACAATTTTTGGGCATCGCTTCCATGGGTATAATTAATGTCACCCAGAAAATATTTTTTTTTCCTTTTTTTTCCTGCGTCCTGTTTGTCTGTCTCTCTGTCGAGGCCAAAGTGTGTGTCGAGGAGAAGCCGTCACGCTTGGGTTGGTGATGTTAGTTCAAGTTGAGGATACAGGAAGGAAAAAGTGTGTGTGTGTGTGTGTGGGTTGTGTGTTTGTGTTTGTTTGTTTGTGTGTGTGTGTTTGTTTGTGTGTGTGTGTGTGTGTGTATGTATGTATGTATGTATGTATGTATGTATGTATGTATGTATGTATGTATGAATGTATGTGTATGTGTGTATGTATGTATGTATGATTGTGTGTGTGTGTGGGGGTTGTGTGTATATGTCTGTGTTTGTTTGTGTGTGTATATGTCTGTGTTTGTTTGTGTGTGTGGGGGGGGGGGGTTGTGTGTGTGTGTATGTCTGTGTTTTTTTTGTGTGTGTTTGTGTGTGTGTGTGTGTGTTTATGTGTGTGTCATGTGTCATGTGTGATGTGTGGGTGACATCAGGAAGGAAAAAGTGTGTGTGGTATTGACATCTGTTACCATGTTCCCTTGGGAAGCATTTTCTGCTAATCTCATTATTTTAAAAAGACAGTATTTAATTTAAACTTGGTATTTTTTTTTTACGTATATTGCTCTTCATGGTAAAGCTCAGATTTAGGCTATTTTTATTATGTCGCTCTTTAATCGTTTTTTAATGATCAGTTCAAGTTTAAATATATTTGTATCACTTTCCTTGTTCCTACTTAAGTGGCTTTGAATTGGCCAAACTCGTTTGATTTCCCTCGCCACCTTTCTTCTTCTTCCTCCTCCTCCCCCCATCCCCCATCCCCCATCCTCCCCCAACCCCCTATCTTCATCCATCCTCCCCCCATCCTTCTATCCACCTCCTCCTCCTCCTCCTCCTCCCCCAACCCCCTATCCCCCCCATCCCCCAATCCTCCACCTCCTCCTCCTCTCCACCTCTCCCCATCCCCCATCCTCTTCTTCCTCTTCCTCTTCTTCCTCC
>BOPN01000045.1:95000-132500 GCA_017312705.2 Penaeus japonicus
GGGGACAGACAGCATGTTAGAAAACACACACTGAAAACTTGACTTCTTTTTTATCTTTTTTTAAACCATGGGGTTCATCTTAAAAAAAAATTCTTAAGAGCACTGCTTAGGGAGTAAGGAGACCCATGCACGTTCCACAGGAAGCCAGCTGAGGGCGGTGCTCTGTCTTCGATACAACAGCATAATTATGACGAGCCAACTAATGCTGTGCACCTTTAATAAATACTGCTCAAACATCAGATTCTGTGTATCATCACAATAAAAAAAAGAGAGAAAAAATATACATAACTCTGCCCTGTTGATATATTGTAGTTGTTTACACACGTAAAGACTACAACTAAATATGATGACCATAATGATAGCAGAAATATTCCAAAATGACGTTGAATTCATAATATTATTCCTGCAATGACACGTTGCATTTTATTTGTGCCTCTTAAAAGCACATAAAATCATTCTACAAAAAAAGGGTTAGCCGCTGAATGAACAAGCTTTAAGCCTATTCCTTCATCATTATCAATTTCAATATTATTATCAATTTCAAATCTAAATTTACTGAATAAATGGTGTTAAATAATGCATTCCAAACTTATCTACATATTAACCACAATTCTTAACTAAGGAGATTTAATCTATCTTAAAAAAAAAAAAAATAAAAAAAAAAAAAAAAAAAAAAAAAAAAAAAAAAAAAAAAAAAAAGTCAACATTCTATTTTTTCTTTCATTTCACACTTTATTTTTCTGGTCTAGAAAGAATTGAATATCTTCATTCTTTTTTCTAATACCCTGATGCAGGCCTTATATACTCTCCCTGCATGAAAAAAAATTATCTCTAATGACAGAAAGAAAGAAAAAAAAAGATTCCGCTCTACCTTAAAAATCAAGGTATTTAAAACGTAAATCTTCACACATGAAACGACGTGCCGTCTCTTTCATAACCTTAATTAAGTCATTCAGGAAGGCATCATCATCATCATCATCATTATCATCATCATCAGCAGCCTGGGAGATACACATATACACATTCAACGTGTCTTAACGAGTTGTCAGCTTCATAGGAGATGACAACTAGGGGGGTAGGGGGTAGGGGGAAGGGGAGAGAGGGGGGGAGATGTGACCCTGTTGCAAGGGTGCTTTCAGCTTCCTTTGTAGTGTTGTGAAGAATTAAAAACACGGCCCCTTTCAAAAGAGGGGTGTGGGTAATCTCGTTTAGAAAAAAAAAGAATAAAAAATAAAAGCTAAAATATGTTACATTGTGTGTAATATATATAATCATTAAATAAATCTGACCACAAACAGCTGATTGTGGTACTCCAGCAACAGATGAGATTACATTCCATCACTCATCTATACTACATATATTTCAGATTGTTTATACATATTGTCAATTAACCAGATACGTAAGAACACTTAAGTCATCTTTTTACATAATCGTACAATGTCGTGACATCATCTTTACAAAATTAAGTTTTCTAAGTGTTGTGCACACGAGAGTGAGCCTGCAAGACATACTAATATCACAAAAGATAAAGCAAATGATTGCTATTTTATAAACATGGCTTTCATCCGTCACTTAGGCTTTGTTGGCAAGACCTGAAACTTCTCTCTTATAGAAAAAAAAAGAAAAAAAAAAAATAATAAGGTCACTGAAATATATATATATATATATATTAAGTCCTCCTAATCAAACCATATGTTCCATGTTCATGCATCATCGACTGTGCATGATCCTGTATGGTGGAAAAATGAAGGAGAGTAAAGAAAAGGAAGAACAAAGTTACTTCTGTCATATTACTGACAAATACATTCATAAAAGACATCAACAAAAGGAAAGCATACAATGAAAAAAAATGAATGAGACAAACCACAAGCCCCAGGAACATTATGTAAAGGCCCTAAGCACCCATATACTGATCTCCTATCAACTCTTGGGCCGTGATATTCGTCTCTCGGAATACAATGGGTGCAGACAATTGCACGTGGCTGACCTCCGAATATACAATAAAATCACAAGACTAGCATTCACATCAAATCCCAACAAATTTGACAGTAGTATGCACATACCAATGACAGACTTCATGAAGGTGGAAAAGTTCAAAATCAAAAGAGCTACACATAATTAATCAATTGATAAAAAAATAAATAAAAATAAAAGTCTGCAGCTTCAAAATCAAATGGCAACCAACCTAGGCTACAAAAGCACCCACCATAATTTAACTTTTCATGCTGCCACCTTCAATTACGTTGATAATTCTTCTGGTTTTGATTAGAATTAACACACCAAATTTATTCTGCATGCAAAAAGCTACCTATGAAACTATTTGTTTACATAATGTACAAATAATTTTTAAAGTATCCTGTTTGTCCCTCTCCATTGTGAACATACCTGGCCAGCACCCCACAGTGTAGCCAAATCACAAGTATTCGCACTAGCATTCACCTTTTTTACACAGAATATATAGCGCTCTTGCATACTGGCAAACATGGAACACTTTTGTGGAATAGTTTGTGAAAAGTTCCTGTAACTTGTGAGCATTCAGTAACACCAGGACAAAATTTATGCTCCTTCAAAGGTAGGCGTTAGGCAGCAAATATTTTCCGAGTCACCAATCTTACAGCGTCTTTCTTTCCTACATCGACCAGCACATATCTTACAATGTTTTAAATGCAGGAGTATTGTCGTTTGCACATTCAGAATGAGAATCAACAGTGTAAAACTCCTCTGGCATCACCTCACGGCATGCTGCTCGTTTTCTGTCTTTTCACATAATCGTCTGGACTTGTGAGCAATGACTTTCATTTGTTTTTTCAACATCTTTTAATATATCACACTATTCTAAAAAGGATTCATCTTTTCAGATTTCTAAAAGGATGTTATGTTCGCAGTAAAAACGTCCGACTCAGAATATCTTATCCCATTACAGTCGCTAAAAGCCTAACGCTGAACTGTATTGGTCACGTCCCTCACTGTGCTCTCAATTTCCGCAAAGAGCTTTTCATTGTGTTCAATTGAGCGTCCCCCTGCTGAGCGCAGCTGCCTAGTCTGGAGCTCTAGACGGGTTAGAAGTTCTCGCATGTGAAATCGACTCTGAGGTGGAATGTTGTCCATGTATTCCCAACAGGCTTGGTAGAAGTCTAATACCCTTTGTGCTGACTGGATGCAAGCGGCGACCGTGGTGGTGGCACCCTCCGTTCGTAAGGTAGCTACCGAGGCCTCCACCCCTCGCCCTTGCTCCACTAAGCCAGCTTTCTCCGTACTGCTACTTGAGGAACCACTAACACTGTCACTTGGCAAAGTTCCGCCCGAAGAGGTCATGCTGGGAGGAGGGTTACCGGAGGCGTTGTCTTTCGACCCGGAATCCTTTGCTTCCTTGATACCTTTACTCTCCTTATTTTCGGAATCCTTGCCCTCCTTCTTCACGGAAATGACTGGCACCGAGGGAGGCCTGATGAGAGACGGGGTGGCGTAGATGCCCGCTGGCTTGGGTGGTGGAGGCTTAACTCCAGCGGGCGGAGGAGGTAATTTGAAACTCTTCACTACGGGCTTGACAGGAACGGAGGGTTTTCCGTCCACCGGCTTGGCGTCCATCTCGCTACTGCTGGGTGGAGGCCACACCCTCCGCTCCAGCTTGCCGACTTTGCCCTCGTCCTCCGGGGTCTTTTTCAGGACTGGAGTGTCCGTGGCCGAGTCTTTCTCACTTTTAGTTAACTTTGGCAAATCTGGCCGTTTGTTTATACTTGGAGCATATTTGGGACTAGTTTGATTAGGATCAGCCTTGGCCAGTTTATCAGCATCCTGCTTCTCCCACAACTTCTTTAAACTACTTATGCTACTTGAGCTAAAACGTTTGGCATCCTCATCTTCACTCACTTTCAAAGAATCACTCTGAACACTATCTCGCTTCTCACTATGAATACTCGTCACACTCTCGCTCATTATATCACTCTTGATTCCCGAGTCACAGCTCCTTTCGTTCTTCCCGGCATTATCACTCTTTCTGTTCACTTCACTTAGCACTTGCGAACCGTTTTCCTGCTGGTCGCCTGGAGAGGTGTCGTCTCCCGCAGCCTTGGAATCGTCCTCCTTAACAATATTGGTTTTTCTTAACTGCGCTCTGAAGTCCATCAAAGTACTGTGAGGATCACTTTCCAAATTAAAGTTATCTTCACCCTTACTCGTGTCAGTTTTCCGAAGCTGAGTTTTAAAATATATTTTTCTCTCCTCTTTCTCTGAACTGCTCTTTTCAAATGTGTTTTTCACTTTCTTCAAATTGGTTTTGAAACCAATTTGATTACTACTGTCTCTTAAATTACTATTGTCAGATTCAATGTTCACCGCATTACCATTATCTAAATGTTGAGTGTCCCCTACTTTGTTGGACTTTTGCCGTAAACTTTCAAATAATTCTGAGACTAGTTGCACTGCAGGGTTCTTCTGGCTGCCAGGCGATGTTTCTCCTCCAGTAACTCCATCTGGACTTGGTTCTTTCTTGTCATCTTTTTGTTCCTTCTTCTCGTCGGCTTCCTTCAGTTCAGAGACTAATTTCAGCTCCAGACTTTCTTTGACCTCATGGTTGATTCCCAAGCCCAGTACAACCTTGGGTTCTTCTGCCGACAGTTCTTCCACGCTACCATCTCTGGAGGCCAACGAAGCTGCATCAACGGATGGTGGACTGCCATCCACAGCTGCTGGAGAAGATGGGGCTTGTCCACCTTCTCCCACTGGAGAGGAGGGAGTGTGCATCCCTTCTGTATCAGCTGACGACGATCCTGGACTCTTAGCTGCAGCGGAACTGGATTTCCCCTTAACTTTTGCACTAGCAAGGCCTGGACGAGGAGACAGATTCTCTGTGGACTTGAAGCTTTCGCACGAATCTGAGGACTGATCTCTGTGCCTCAGGTTGACTCCAAATCGAGATGCTGGACTTCCTTCACTAGCTTCGCCATCCAGACTTGTATCTAGATTAGGCTTTGCTCGCACTGGGGGCTTATCTGCGTCCGCATCCCTCATCCTACACCTGGTTACACTTAGTGTAGCCCTGTCTGCCTGCGGGGATTCAGACCCTTCCCCTCCACCCTGCTGGGAGTCCTGTGCCGCAGAACTTGGCAACTTTTGTGGACTGACATTGGCAAAGTCTGCCTTTCGTCTGGCTCTTGGCGAAGGAATAGGTTTCTGCGCTAAGCGTCTCCTTGACTCTGGGGAGGAGGTTCCCAGCCAGCGGTCAGAACCAGGTGGTGGAGGGAACTCCATAGTAGCTGACTGGTTCTCCTCCATAAAGTCATCTGGCGGCGGAGGCAAATCTAGTGGAGGCGGTGGGAATTCCAGGTCAGCAAGACTAGGCTCTTTGTTCCGCTTGTCTGACCGCAAGGGCTGCAAGCGCGGGCTCAGCCGAGATATCAAAGGCGATTGCGGCTGGAAACCACTCTGGGTCGAATTGCTGCGAATCATGGATGCGGCATTCTTATCCAAAGTGTCCTTGTGGTCCTCTTGATCACCATGCTCATCCTGGTCATCCTGTTGATGTTCAGAAGACTGTTCATCTGCCGGAGGAACGCCCTGAGACAGGCCACTCTGGCGGAGAGATTCGAGGTAGGCACCAATCCTCGCACCCTTGGGAAGAGTGCCGTAGCGATTGATGGCCCTCTTGACGTTATGGACTTCCAACGCTGCAACGGTGATGTGTCTGCTGCCAATGGTGCCGCTCTGACTCTCGGATTTCTCCATCCTCCCTCGCCGTATTCTGTCTCCCCCTGCCTTGGGGTCACGCAATCCACCTGACTTTTGTCTGAAAAATGAAAATAAGCTTTAAAATTTTGCACTGCATTATTCAAAATATTGCAAAGACAAAGGTAATAGAATGTGAATTCCTGACTTATTTTAATACATTGTTTATGCTATTGGTCGCGCTTTTAATAAAATATGTATACAGTCGTGTGGCGGGTTTATGTTGTTTGGTATGGTGCCATCTGCATCTACAACCGACTCTGCCTTGGCAGCAAATCATGCCATCCTCTGTCAATGGGTTAAGCTTGACCTGATAATGATATATGTCATCATTATGAAAAAACTGAAAACAATGGATATTTCCAGACCAAATCACCATTACTTTCCTCTAACATTCAATAATAATTTAACAGCAGTTTCTGAAAAAAAAAGTAAGGACATAGCAGATTAAAAGCAAAACGTTTCTTGACTCCTCTCCACACTATATGCATTCTCCCATCAACGCCATCTGCTACGAGGACCAACCCACCTAAAGGACTGCAAATGCGGAGGATCGGATCTGAAGGTGGAGTGCGTGGACGTGAGGCCCTGAGTTGTGGGTAAGGACTGCGCCCCGGAGTCCTCGGTGTCTGGCGTCCGCTCTCTCAAATCGCTCTCGCTCTCGGCATCGTTGCTACTCGCCAGGTCGGCCAGGTCCTTCTGGATTCCTGGGGGTTGAGAGGACCCTCGCGTCAAGGGAAATACGCGCTTGGCAGAACTGGGGTTAGGTTAGGGAAGGGTTGCTTTAAGTGTGGGTCCCTTTTTTGTTTAAAGATTGTGGAGATAGAAGTGGCACTTATGGAGCTATGAGGTTCATGGTTTAGATTCTACTCTGTAAGGGTGTGAGTATGAGTGTGTAGTAAGAGTCTAGTCTGTGGTATATGGTGTGGTGTGGTATGAGTGGTGTGGTGTGATATGAGTGTGGTGTGTGGTATGAGTGGTGTGTAGTATGAGTGTGGTGGTGTGGTATGAATGGTGTGTGTGGTATGAGTGTGGTGTGTGGTGTGGTGTGGGGTGTTGTGTGTGGTGTATGGTATGGGTGTGGGTGCATGATGTGACAAGTGCATGCATGTGAGGGAACATATATACTGTGCATGTTTGAGTTTGTGTTTATATGCTTGCCCATGTAAATGTGATATCCTATAAATATACCTGTCCCATACACCTGTCCCTTACTTTAATGTGCATCTTCTCATAATTCATGTAATTAATAAACAAATATTTTTTGTTTGGTCTTGAATATTTTTAGTATCATTATCTTCTTAATTTTACATACATTATCCACTGCTATTGAAACCATTCAGTCATTAAAACATTAAATGAAACAAAAGGAAAAAAAATGATTAGAGAATATTCCTTCTGGTTAAAAAATAATACTTAACTGAATAAGAAGTAAACAGAAAGAGAATGGGTACTTAACATGTGAACTGTAAAATATAAGTATGAGTTCAATTAAAATCTAACTTGAATTACAAGCATACTGAAAAATACAGAACAAAAAATGAAAACACAGTAATATGTGTACAAAGGTGAAACACAATTGCAATAACACAAGAAAATATATTGTGATGTTTCAAATCATACTAGATTTCTTATCAGATCGTAATAAAGCAAAACATATTGCGTTTCACTTCAGTTTATCATCTGAAGAGAATTCTTGTTTGACTTAAAATGTTACAATCTATTTGTTCCTTTATCGTTGTTTTATTTCCACTCTGTCTCACTCTCTCACACAGTTTTCAATTGTCTCCGATGGAGTAAGCAGTGTCTCTTTTTTATAAGCAGTTAAGTTTGTATCTTTTATATAAAGTCATGCATGTATACAGGGACAGGTGTATGCCTTTTATATGTTATAACCAAGATGCAGATTATCATGACTATAAACAAGCTGAGAGTGTGGCACCTGGGTCTTCTTGTTCCCTAATGACCTGAAAGTTGCTTAACCCAATGATGACGGTGTCACACCCATGTGACAAGGCTAAATGCCTGATGACGGGGCGACACACCAGTGTGACGTTCCCGATGCAATATTGCATAGGCCCAGCGTAGGGGGTTGCCACTTCTCGCCGGGCCCGTCGGGATTGGGTTAAGAGGTCATAAGAGGTCAGGGATAGCCCAGGTGTCATGCTCTGAACTTGCTTGCAATGACACATGTAAATGGCCTTAAACCTTTTATGGTGATCTGTGACATGTTTATCTTGCAGGGAAAAATAAACAAGAAAACATAAACTAAAGCAATGGATTGATCTAATGAGAAATACTAACTGTATTTAATAAAACTTGACATATTCTAAACATCTCTTGGGTACTAATTTATCATGTGAAATGCATTTATTAATACTTGTAACAGTATTCATTAGCAAGCACAGATTAACAGGGTATTCCTTTTACATATTCTAAAGTAATCCAAAAATCATTTTTATTCATTACTTGATAAACAACTCTTCTTCTATTTCATAGGCCTAGACTAATGCAAATAATCATACATGTGATTAAGACAAATAATACAAATGACAAATAATCATGAAGGTTGCCTCAGTGAAAGCGAGTCGAGACAACCTCGATTTCCTCTTTAGAAAAAGGTTCAAACATTAACAAGGTACAACAAAAGTCAAGCCAAAACAGAGAGAGTTAAGTAAAGCAAAAGTCAGGAAAAAAAAGCACAGCAGAAGAAAACACAATGAAAACAAAAAAAACAAAAAAAGAAGAAGTATATTAAAACACCAAAAGCACAAAGAACTTGCCTGTGTTGTAAGGAAGTGCATAGTGGTTGTAATGTGGTATGGTAAATCAAACAGGTCATTTACTGTACTGGACAATGATAAGTGGCATGTGCTCCGTGACCCATCACTCCGGGAACGGAGAAGAGTTGGTTTTGGACACAGCCAAACTGTAAAATCCTTGATTACATTTGAAAAAACAAGTCACACTATGTTAAGGTGTCCTCGTAGTGCTAACTAAAGAAACTGGACGGTTGGATTTCCTTCTTGCTTTTCAATTAAGAAGAAAATTACAGCTATTGTTCCATTTTTTTCATTTCTACACAATGCATATAAATATGTAAATATATAATATATGATACATTATATATATATATATGTATATATATATATATATATATATATATATATATATATATATATATATATATATATATATATATATATATATATATATATACATATATATATATATATATATATATATATATATATATATATATATATATATATATATATATATATATGTATATATATATATATATATATATATATATATATATATATATATATATATATATATATATATATATATATATACATATATATATATATACATATATATATATATACATATATACATATATATATATATATATATACATATATACACATATACACATATACACATATACACATATACACATATACACATATACACATATACACATATACACATATACACATATACACATATACACATATATACATATATACATATATACATATATACATATATACATATATACATATAAAAGTAAAAATGAAGCAAAATATTGAAGTGAACATTAAATCATAAATGTAAGCCACCAAAAATATAATAAAGCAATAACTGTTCAAAAAGAAGACTCGGGAGAGCTAAATCTTCTAGAGAGAAGTGGCTCCAGCAGTCAGTCATGCTAACATTGCTGAGTGTAGCTCTGAAAACTCAAGGGGTAATGTCACCACATGACCTACTCGCAATTGCAACTGGGCTTTGTATAAAGAGTAAAATCATGTGCATATCTTTCTCCATCAATTCAGCCTACTACTGACTGGCTATGAGAGGCAAAAACTATCGTATTTAGCACAAGGCTATATATATAAACCTTAGCTAATGTCAAATCCACAGCAAAAATAATAAATCAAATTATAAAAAAAAAAAAAAAGTACTTATATACGTATATATATGTAAATATATATATAGAAAAACAAAACTTCCTCATCAGGCAAGTCAAAGTCGGCAAGGGAAATAAAGCAGAAAGGCAGAGGAGAGACAGGGACGAAAGACGAGGTACCTTCAAAGATTTTGTCTATACCATTGAATTCATTGAGCTCATCCCCTGCCATCCCGGCTGGCATGTCTTGGTCGGTGCAGGTACTGTCACGGAATGAACTGGAAGAGGAAGCGCGGGGTAAGTATTCTTTGAAATTCGATTCTTGTTTTGTCTAAAATTCTCGGAGGTTGGTACTTCTTGAATTTTACTTTCATTTTTCCGTCTCTTTTAAATTTGATGAAGAGATTGCTTCAGAAGTTCCAAAATATCCAACTACATATAGCAAAGCAAATGTTTTTATCAGGACTTAACAACTACCACAATTCAAAAAGGCCCAACACTAACGAGACGCTAGAGAGCAATCTCAAGAGACGACAAAAGCACAAAACTCACCTTGTTCTCTTTGGCGGCGCTGGTGCCTGTTTCCCCTTCTTGTTGGTGGTGCGGCGGAGTTGAACTACCGTGGAGCGGGCAGAGAGGATGCCGGGGCTTGGTCGCACGTCCCTTGGCAGATTGGGACTGCTACCTTCATCCATCATACCGTGCTTGTTTTTAGTTCTCCTGGAAAGAGTATATTTTTAAACATACTGTCACTTGTTTCTGTCATGCACTAAGATACAAACTGGATATCACAAACTCAGCTTCATGAAAGAACATATATATAATAAACATCTATCTATATATCTATTCATCAATCTCTTACTCTAACATTATTCATATTCCAATCAAAACCCAATATAATGACAACAAAACCTCCCACATCCCCAAAATCCATACACAGAATCCAAAGAATAAATCAGAGAAATAACTCTCACAAACACATCACCAAAATAATCCTAACCCCATCAACCAAATCCTAAAATGACTGATCTCCCTTCAACAGGAATGAATGACCCACTTACTGTTTGGTGGAGGATGTTCTTGGACTAGTAGGAAGCTGTTCCTCATTCCACTGTTGGTGTGTGCCGGTGGAAGTCCCTCTGACCTTCCGTCCTCCACCTGCTGCTAACTGCTGCTCCACCTCTGTTGATGCAAAGTGAGTGAGTGAGTTTTCCTTCTGTGCAAGTTTGTGTGCGGTGTTCCTCCACACACATGGTTAAACCTAAAATATCTCTCTAATCTTGCAATTACTTCCGGAGAGAAAAAGACTATAATCACAACTTCCTCTCCCTTTTTTCGTTTTAACTATTTCCTAGAATAAAATGATCTCTACAGTTAAATAAAAGCAAACTTAAAGAAAATTAACGATATCCATTCTAGCTATCCGTGCATTCCGACGCACCCTCAGTAATAGAAGTCTCCTGGAACATGGTCTCGAGCGCGTGATGGATGTGGGAAAACGTGGGCCGGTCGGAGGGAATCCAGAGCCAACACTGCTTCATCAATTCGTACACTCGAACTGGACAACCTTGAGGACAGTCCATCCTGGAAGATTTAGAGTTCCAATATGAGAAATATGGATAATGCATCATCCTGTTATGTGAACCATAAAGCAGGGAATATAAATAATGCTCAACAAAACTTAAATCAAGACAAATCCATCATTATCTAAGCATCATTAAGAGGAATAATCTATCACACTTTATGAATCAATACATCCAAAATAACACTTCTATTAGACTTTCCACTTTAAGGCAACTTCCTGACAAAACAACTTCTCTTACCTATAACCCGACTCTAAAAGGTGATATACATTGGTCAGGTCGACCCCTGGATACGGTGATACTCCATATGTCGCAATCTCCCATAGCAATATGCCAAACGCCCAAACATCAGACTGAAAGTAAAATGTTCAGCTTTGTAAAGTACTTGAAAGACCATAAGATATATCACACATTATATACCAACACTATAGAAGAACTTCATGAAAAGTCCTGAACTGAAGTTAATCTCCATGGAATCTTGAAAAAAGATTTTAAAAATTATATACTTAAATACCACCATTTCAATATTCATACCTTTGTAGAAAATTTATTATAAGCTAGACCTTCCGGTGCAGTCCACTTGATCGGGAACTTGGCTCCAGCATGAGCAGTGTAGGTGTCGTCTCGCATGAGACGCGCCAGCCCAAAATCAGCCACTTTGACTAAGTGGTTTTCCCCGACTAAACAGTTGCGAGCTGCCAAGTCCCTGTGTAATTCAAAGCATTTGTCTTAAAAATCTGTTCTGTTGAAGAAGTCACAGTACCAAATTTGAATTCATTATTACTTCATTATATTGTAATTCAAAGCATTCATTTTAAAAAAAATAATGCATTTCTAAAAAAAAAAAAAAAACACTCAAAAAAATCTAACATTTGAGTTCTTCTTTTGCAATATGACCCTCCAGATCAATAAAAAAAACGTAAACATAAATCGTACCTGTGAATGAAACTCCTGTCCTCTAGATACTCCATCGCTGCAGCCACCTGAGTTGCCATGTACAGCAAAGTTACCTCGTTGACCTCGTCGTGACTACACGTGCGCAGGTAGTCCAGGAGGTTGCCTCGGGTCATGAACTCCGTCACGATATAAAAGGGGGGTTCCCGAGTACACACCCCTAAGAGCTGCACCAGGTTGGGGTGCTTCATTTCCTTCATTATTGACGCTTCTTCTAAGAAGTCTTTTAGGGCCATCGTGTCTTCCTGCGATTTCAGAACAAAATTAATTAAACCAGAGATACCTTTTACAAATGGAAGCTAGAATAACATATACATAATAGATTGTTGGTGTATCTACATGTTCAATCATAGCATCAGTATAGGTTGATACTGGAGAATATAGCATAAGAATATAGCATATCATCATTCAAATTCTCTTTTGACATTCCTTCTCCCCATTTACTTGGCATTTCTACACTATTACCTTGAGAGTCTTCACAGCGACGCAGATGTTGTATCTCTTCCAAACGGCTTCGTAAACATCCCCATACTGGCCTCCTCCGAGTTTATGCTTCATCGCTATGTCAGTCCTCTCGATTTCCCACTCATCCGGCTCTGCGAAATCACCGCGAGGATTAGGCTCCCTCGCCATCAACCCCCACCCATATCTATACGCACACACAATATCCATCTTGTACACACACGCAAAACAAAAAAGGTAGAGACAGGGAGAGAGAGAGAGATCTTTCGACATGAACCAAATATTTCAAAATAAGGCACAAATCCAAAAAAAAACAAGAAACAAAGAGAGAAAACATATATATACCTTCAAAGGCAAACATGGATACTGTACCTGGAGTGAGACCAAACACAGTGGGTTTATTTCTCTTAGGGGCAGGATATAACAGCTGGGTGATAAGCCCATCGGCATGTTGCGAGTGGTGGTGTACCAACTCAGCCAAGGTATTGAACCGAAATTCTGATGACACGTACAGCTGTGGATGGGGAGGAAAGAGTCAAGTTCTTGTTGCTTTTTAAAGCACATCTCTCGGTGCTTTACAAGTTTGTCAGGTTTGCGAGTAAGATCTTTAAGTTAGGTATATATTTATACATATTGTTTATATATTTATATGTTTATATATTTATGTGATTGAAGATATGTAGTTTACTACTAAACAAATACTGTAAAGGTATTTCATTAATTGCTAGACTTTAAAAAACACCAACCAGACACAGTAAGTTCAAGTATGTTATAAATGAAGCACAACTCAACATTAAATTTTGTAATCAAGTGACAGGTCACTGTTGACAATTTGAGCAGAGTTGTCAGATCAAAAAATGAGGAAAACCTTTTTTTTTAAGATTCACATTCTGGATGAGGGTGAAATCATGGTGAAAGTTTCTATAAAGAGCAGCTATGAAGGAAACTAAGGGCAAAAAACATATTGGCAACAACCTAAATTTTAGTTATATAGGTAAATATAGAGAGATTTCATCTCCTAAATATATTAATATATATGTATATATATATATATATATATATATATATATATATATATATATATACATATATATACATATATATACATATGTATGTATGTATATATATATATATATATATGTATATATATATATATATATATATATATATATATATATATATATATATATATATATATATATATATATATATATATATATATATATATATATATATATATATATATATGTATGTATATATATAATATATATATATATATATATATATATATATATATATATATATATATATATATGTATATATATATACATATATACACACACACACACACACATATACACACAAACACATGCATATGTATATATATATATATATATATATAAAATACAGCACCAATTAGTTTATTTAGTTTAGTCCTCTGTTTACCAAAATTTAAATCCTTAATTAAATAGAATGGTCACATAGCTATAACCTGAGGTTCCAGACTATGAGTTTCAGCATATTCTTTTGTTTACCACCCTGACTAACTGCACAAGCATAAGCATATTTTCATGCACTCTGCATATGATTGTAACATTATATCATAACATTGCATAACATATTGAGGATAAAACAACTGCAAAAAGCTCCCTACACACATCTTGCAAGTTCTCTATTGCAAAAATCCCTTCCCTATGCTATATCAACGGCAAAAATTCCCTCTCCTAAAGATATATCAATAGGAAAAAAAGTCCTTCTTAAAAATATTCTAACAGCAAAAAGTCCCTCTCAGAAATATTCTAACAGCAAAAAGTCCCTACCAAGGATGTGATAACAGCTATAAGACCCTTCCAGATATATACTAACAGGAAAAAGTCCCTCTCAAAAATATTCTAACAGCAAAAAGTCCCTCCAAAGGATATAACAGCAAAAAGTCCCTTCCTGATATATTAACAGCATAAAGTCTCTCCAAAGGATATTAACAACAGCAAAGATATATTAATGGCAAAAAGTCCCTCCCAAAGATATGTTAACAGGAAAAAGTCCCTCCCAAAGATATGTTAACAGGAAAAAGTCCCTCCCAAAGATATGTTAACAGGAAAAAGTCCCTCCCAAAGACATATGAACTGGAAAAAGTCCCTCCCAAAATATATATGAACAGGAAAAAGTCCCTCCCAAAGATATATGAACAGGAAAAAGTCCCTCCCAAAGATATATGAACAGGAAAAAGTCCGTCCCAAAGGTATATGAACAGGAAAAAGTCCCTCCCAAAGATATATGAACAGGAAAAAGTCCCTCCCAAAGACATATGAACAGGAAAAAGTCCCTCCCAAAGATATATGAACAGGAAAAAGTCCCTCCCAAAGATATATGAACAGGAAAAAGTCCCTCCCAAAGATATATGAACAGGAAAAAGTCCCTCCTAAAGATATATGAACAGGAAAAAGTCCCTCCCAAAGGTATATGAACAGGAAAAAGTCCCTCCCAAAGGTATATGAACAGGAAAAAGTCCCTCCCAAGGATATATGAACAGGAAAAAGTCCCTCCCAAAGATATATGAACAGATAAAGGTCCCTCCCAAGGATATAATAACAGGAAAAAGTCCCTCCCAAAGATATATTAACAAGAAAAAGTCCCTCCCAAAGATATATTAACAGGAAAAAGTCCCTCCCAAAGATATATGAACAGGAAAAAGTCCCTCCCAAGGTTATATGAACAGGGAAAAGTCCCTCCCAAAGATATATTAACAGGAAAATGTCCTTGCCAAGGACATGATAACAGCTATAAGCCGCTTCCAGAGATATAATAACAGGAAAAAGTCCCTCCCAAAGATACATTGATAGGAAAAAGTCCCTCCCAAGGATATTAACAACCTAAAAAAATCCCCGCCCTAAACCTTACAGAGTCCTTCCTCCTACACTTCGAACATAACAACAACCCTCCCCCTTCTCCCCTCCCCCCCCCAAAAAAAAAAACACCCCACACACACAAACCTTCGAGTTCTCATCCTCGTTGATTCTGTAGTGGTAGACGCGACCGTCATAGCGGAGGGAGATGGACCTCTGGCCGGGCGAGCTCTCAGACTCCCGCACCAGGAACGAGCCGTTGATGCCCGAGGACAGGAGGTACTCGGCGGTGTTGCGGGAGATGGGCCCGTGGTACCACGAGTGCTTCTCCAGGGAGTTGACGGGGGTGATGTAGTTGGAGGGGACCCAGCCCACCTCCCCGGAGCCCGCCTGCGCCTCGCACCATTCGCCAGACTTGTTGTAGCTCAGCACGCGCACCTGCTCGCCTGCGGACGGAGGGGAAGGGCCTTTAGTACCAGTTGGTGGTATTATCATTATCATTATTATTATTATTATTATTAGTAGTAGTAGTAGTAGTGGTAGTTGTATTAGTAGTAGTAGTGCTAGTGGTAGTAGTTGTTGTAGTGGTGGTAGTAGTAGTAGTGGTAATAGTAGTAGTAGTGGTAGTAGTAGTAGTGGTAATAGTAGTAGTAGTGCTAGTGGTAGTAGTTGTTGTAGTGGTAGTTGTAATAGTAGTGGTAGTTGTTGTTGTAGTGGTGGTAGTAGTAGTAGTGCTAGTGGTAGTGGTTGTTGTAGTGGTAGTTGTAATAGTAGTGGTAGTGGTAGTGGTAGTTGTGGTAATAGTAGTAGTAGTGCTAGTGGTAGTAGTTGTTGTTGTAGTGGTAGTGGTGGTAGAAGTAGTAGTAGTAGTTGCTGTTGTTGTAATAGTAATAGTAGTAATAGTAGTAGTAGTAGTAGTAGTAATGATAGTGGTGGTACTATAAGTCATTACTTTTCTTTCTTTTTCTTTTTTAGGAAAGGTCAACGAATTAATCTGGAATGAAAGATGGGTGACAACAGTCTGCCACGGAACGTAATTACTCATTATTTCACATAGGGAATGGTTCATTTCGAGGGGAAATAATGCAACAAATATAACACCTTTAAAATGCAATGCAACATTTCATGCTTCAAAAGATACAAACAAAACAAAAAAAAACAGCGTGATTATACAAATCTGCAAATAAGGGAGACTCGACTGTACTCCACACAAAAGGGGCAGCAAAACTTTCCGCTAAATTCTAAAACTATTTCGGAATAATGAAATAGCCTTTCAGTATACCCCTCCCTCCCCCTACCCCCCCCAAAAAAAAAAATCTTTCCAAGTACATAAAGTTTCCAAACAGCAAAACCAATTACAATTTCCCTGATTACGCAAACCTTAAAAAAAATGCGGAAACTCCATTCAAACTTACTTCAATCCGCTTTATAATACAAGACAAAAAAAATATTTATATATACATACACGGCGACGCAAACCACACTCCCCTCTCCCCCCATCCCCACCCACACCCCACCCCATGCCCACCCCCGACGTGAACTAATCTAATTCCAACCCTTTTTCTCGTATAACTCCTACAGCAAACACCAGCAAAAGAAACCCCAAAATTATGATTCGTAAGTCAACATCAACACCAAAAGCCCCCCCCCCCCCCACCCCACACACACATTTTCTTTCTTTCTCTTTCTCTCTCTCTCTCTCTCTCTCTCTCTCTCTCTCTCTCTCTTCTCTCTTCTCTCTCTCTCTCTCTCTCTCTCTCTCTCTCTCTCTCTCTCACTCACTCTCTTTTTTTTTCTCTCTTCTTCTCTCTCTCTCTCTCTCTTCTCTCTCTCCTCTCACTCTCACTCAATTTCTTCTTCTCTCTCTTCTCTTTCTTCCTCTTCTCTTCTCTCTTTCTCTCATTTCTCTCTCTTCTTCTTCTTCTTCTTCTTCTTTCCTTCTTCTTCTTCTTCTTTCCCTTCTTTCTCTCACTCACTCTCACTCTTCACTCACTAATCACTCACACACTACGTAAGGCTAAGAGAGTGACGCAAACATCCCAGGCACGTCAGGCACAACTCCGGAGTAACTTCCTGACTTCCGGAGTAGAGAGAGAGATTCGAGTAAACACACAGTGGGAAACAGGAGTCGAAATTAAAAAAAAACATATAAATAAATTAATTAATTAATCAATAGATAATTTGATAAATACACCATTAAAAAATATATATATATATATATACCTGTTTCATGTTAATTATCACTTCCTGACAGTTTCGAGTAAGCGAGCCGAAATTTGAAACAATATGGAATAAGTAAATAAATAAATAATAGATAAATAAATAACACCTATCTATCTATCTATTTATCTATCTATCTATTTATCAATCTATCTATATATAGTTGTTTCAGGTAAGTTACAACTTCCTGACTTCCGGAATACGAGTAAACAGACAGTGGAGACGAACGGGAATGAGAAAGAGTGAATGAGAGAGAGAGAGAGAGAGAGAGAGAGAGAGAGAGAGAGAGAGAGAGAGAGAGAGAGAGAGAGAGAGAGAGAGAGAGAGAGAGAGAGAGAGAGAGAGAGAGAGAGAGAGAAAGAGAAAGAGAGAGAGATAAAGAGAAAGAGAGAGAGATAAAGAGAGAGAGATAAAGAGAGAGAGAGAGAGAGAGAGAGAGAGAGAGAGAGAGAGAGAGAGAGAGAGAGAGAGAGAGAGAGAGAGAGAGAGAGAGAGAGAGAGAGAGAAATAGAGAGAGAGAGAAATAGAGAAATAGAAAAAAAGAAAAAGAAAAAATAGAAAAAGAGAAAGAAAGAGACAGAAAAAGAAAAAGAGAAGAAAGAGACAGAAAAAGAGAAAGAAAGAGACAGAAAAAGAGAGAGCGTGCATGTGTGCATATCCACTTTCCATCCCCGAATCAAACAATTACGATCAAAACCGAAAGTAAAACAAGCAACAACCACACGACAAAAAAAAAAATCTAAAAATAAATATAATTGGAACATAAATTGCGCCGTAACCAGCACCCCCTCCCCCCTCCTGCCCCCTCCTCCCTCATCCTCCTCCCCCCATCCCCACCCATGTTGCTACCAGGTGTTGCAAGGATCTTCTCTGTACGGGAAAGTGACGAGAAAGTGAGGGGGAATGGGGGGGGGGGGAAGGGAGAGGGTAGGGGGAAGGGAAAAGGGAGAGGGATAGGGGGAGGAAAAAGGGAGAGGTGAAGGGGAGGAAAAAGGGAGAGGGATAGGGGGAGGAAAAAGGGAGAGGGGGAGGGGATGAGGAAAAAGGGATAAGGGAGGGGGAGGAGAAGGAGAAACGGAAGAGGAGGAGGAGAGAGGAGGGAAGAGGGAAGAGGCGGAAGATGCGGAAAAGGAGGAATAAGAGGATAAGAAGAGGTTAGGGGGAGCAAGGGGGAGGAAAGGGAAGGGGGATGAAGAAAAGATGGGGGTGAGGAAGGAAGGGGAAGAGAGGGTGAATGGAGGAAGGAGGAAGGGGAGAAGGAGAAAGAGGGGAAGGAGGAGGAGGAGGAGGAGGAGGAGGAGGAAGAGGAGGAAGAGGAAAAGAAGAAGAAGAAGAAAAAGAAGCAGAGGAAGAAGGAAAAACAAAAACAAACAAAAAAATAAGAAAAGAAGAAACAGGCGAAGGAGAAGGGCGGAGAGGGTGGGGGTGGAAACGGGGAAGAGGGGAAGGACACTTAAAACCCCGAAACGACTGCACTTTCAGGTTTCCAAATGTGGCGGCTCACTCACGCCAAAACACCTGCTGCTAATTACTCTGGCGAAGGAAGAGAGCGTGGGGGAGGGAGGGAGGGAGGGAGGGAGGGAGGGAGGAAGGAAGGGAGGGAAAGAGGGAGGAGAAGGAGGGGGGGGAGAGAGGAGAGGGAGGAAGGGAGGGAAGGAGAGATGAGAGGGAGGGAGGGAAGAAGGCAGGGAGGGAGGGAGGGGAGAAGTGAGAGTGGGAGGGAGGGAGGGAGGGAGGGAGGGAAAGATGGATGGAAGGGAGGGAGGGAGGGAGGGAGGGATGAAAGAAAGGGAGTGGAAGCGAGGGGAGGAGTGAGGAGAGCAAGAGGGAGAAAGAGTAAGTCAACCCCCCCCCCAAATATATATTTATATATAATAAATATCATGTTTAAGTTATACACCATGATAAATAACATAGAACGAATTAAGTATAAGACGTAATTAATAATAAAATAAACATAATTCATATATAAACAATATAACAAACATATAAACATATATCACACGACGTTTAGAGAGTCGGAGAGAGTGTGAGAAAAATATTCGACGGAGAAAGAGAACTGGCAAAAGTGTGGCGGAAAAAAGAGAAAGGCGAAAGTGTGTGTGAGAGAGAGAGAAAGGCGAGAGAGAGAGAGAGAGAGAGAGAGAGAGAGAGAGAGAGAGAGAGAGAGAGAGAGAGAGAGAGAGAGAGAGAGAGAGAGAGAGAGAGAGAGAGAAGGAGGAGGGGGAGGGGGAGGGGGAGGGAGAGATAGATAGATAGACAGATAGATAGATAGATAGATAGATAGATAGATAGAGTAAGAGAGAGACGACAGTGTGAGAGACAGAAAAGCGAGAAAAAAATGTGTGAGAGGGAGATAGGCGAGAGAGTATGAGAGAGAGATAAAAAAAGAAAGAAACAAAAGCAATAAACAACCAGACGCTGCCACCATCAGCGACAAACAGTGCCATGTGCGTCGCGGGGAACCGAGTGCCAATAAAAACTGTTAGAACTGTGTATGGCAACACTGCTCGGTAGTTGTTACACATTGGCAAAAGCGAAGAAGTTCAATCAAATTAAAAGTATATAAATACGAACCCCCCAAAAAAAATCACAAACTTTATAAAAAAAAAAAGGATATTTTAGAGCGTGCATATCTATACATAATATATCCACACACATTCTTCAAACTCCTTTATTTCTAAAAGAGTTTACCGATCTAATCGTTCCCGAGACGAGGGGGGGAAAACATAAACTTTATATTAATACATTAACGGCATTTGTCTCAATCAAGTTCCCGCAGCCTTGCAAATGTCAAAACCACCTTGCAACTCATTCCCTGAGCGGACTAACTTCCGGGTTATGTAATGGCTTATTCACTTTGCCTTTACCGATTCCTCATCGTGTTTATCCACATGCGTGCGAACCCATCTTCTCTCATTGCGGGGGGGGGGGGACCCACTGAGCCCACTAGACTCTCCCACCCAGCTGTCAAACTCCGCGACCATACCCACACTGCGACGCCCCTTCCTTCCCACCACCATCACTTGACGATAGCGCAGATAAAGCCACATCCCTAACCCCCCCTCCCCTCCCCTCCCCGTACAACCCCCGTCAACCCACCTCGATCCATCTCCAACCCGTTATACAGACTCACCACCTCAGCCCACTGACGGCAACACAGACAGAATCACGTCAATTTATCCCCCTCCTCCCCCTCCCTCAATCCCCCCCCGCCAACATATAACCCGAGATCGCCCCTTTCCCCACACCCCCTCCCCCTCCCCCACACCCTCCCCACACCCCCTGTCACACCGACTGTAGCACACACGTCCACTTAGCGAGTCGCCACCTGTTCAATCAAAACAAAAGGATCCTTCGACACGTGGACAAGGCTGATGCGGCCTTTCAATTGACCCGACCCGACCCAACCCGACCCAATTACTCACTCCATGTCTACGTCATCATCAACACTTTATCCCCCTATCCCCTTCTCCCTCCCTCCCTCCCCTTCCCTCCATCTCCATGTCCCCCATTCGCTTCATAACTCTTCCTCCTTCACCTTAAAGGAGATGAGGGAAGGGAGGGATGAGAAGGATGTAATATTTAAAAAATAAAAAAATAAAAAATAACGTGCGGACGTTAGTGTGAAGAGTACAGCGTTTTCACCTCCTCCTCCTTCCCTCCCCTTCCCTCCCCTCCCCTCCTCCTTCCCCCTCCCACACCTCCTCTCCCCTCCCCTCCCCTCCCCTCCGACTCCCACACCTCCTCTCCCCTCCCACACACCCTCCCCTCCTCCTTCCCCTCCCACACACCCTCCTAACACACCCTTCCCTTCCCTTCCCCCTCCCACACCCCCTCCCTCCCCTCCCACCGCCAGCCTTCCTTCACAAGCGAGTGCGCCAGACAGCAAGGGTTTGTGTGTGCATCAAACGTAAGTTGCTTGAGGCAGTGCTTGATATGCCGGGACATGATGCATGAGCTCGTGCCTGGCGGTGACTGGGGAAGGGGGGGTGGGGGGCTGCTGGGAGTGGGAGTGGGGGAGTGGGAGGGGGAGAGGAAGGGTGACAAAAAGGAAGGAGAGATGAGGAAAGTATAGAGGGAGGGGGGAAGGGAGGGAGGAAGCGAGGGAGGGAGGGAGGGAGGGAGGGAGGGAGGGAGGGAGGGAGGAAGGGATAGAGGGAGGGAGGAAGGGATAGAGGGAGGGAGGAGGGAAGGGAGGGAGGGAGGGAGGGAGGGAGGGAGGGAGGGAGGGAGGGAGGGAGGGAGGAAGGGAGGGAGGAAGGACAGAAGGGATATCGTGAGGAACGAGTAGGTGAGTGGGTCATTGGGTCTGAGCGAGTGGCAGAGAGAGAGAGAAAGTGAGAGGGGAGAGAGAGAGAGAGAGAGAGAGAGAGAGAGAGAGAGAGAGAGAGAGAGAGAGAGAGAGAGAGAGAGAGAGAGAGAGAGAGAGAGAGAGAGAGAGAGAGAGAGAGAGAGAGAGAGAGAGAGAGAGAGACAGAGAGAGAAAGACAAAGAGAGGGAAAGAGAAAGACGAAGAAAGACAAAGATAGAGAGCGAGAAAGACAAAGAGACAGAAAGACAGAAAGACAAAAAGAGAAAAAAACAGAAACACAGAGAAAATACTCAGTTCTCACAGGTCTTAAACCGCACCGAATCGACTTTATTCTTTCCCATTCTCTCTCCACAACCAGGGAAACATGACGAAACATGCACCCCAATATGACGTAACCAGCGTTGACTTAGAGACGGTCGTCAATCAGGCGAAATTTACTCTGCTGAAGTAACCACATATTCCAATAAGAAAGTAGAGGGAGGGAGGAGGGAGGGAGGGAGGGAGGGAGAGAGGGAGGGAGGGAGAGAGGGAGGGAGGGATGAGAAGGAGGGAAAGGTTGGGGGAAGGAGGGATGGAAAGGGCGGGAGGGGAGAGGGGGGGACAGGGAGAGATGGAGAGAAAGAGATAGAAAGAGAGAAAAAAGAGAAAGAGATAGAGAAAGAGAAAAAAAGAAAAAGAAAGAGAAAAAAAAAGATCAAGAGGAAGAAAAAAAGAAAAAGAAAAAAAGAAAGCAATAGAAATAGAAAGAGAGAAAGAGAGTGAGAGAGAGAGCGACAGACCGCCGAGGGCCATAATAAAGACGAGGCTGAGGTGCGTTCCGAGCATCCCAAGCCGCGTCCTGGCGGCTGTCTGCTCCGCTCCTGCGCTATGCTAATGAAGGCTCGTCTCTCGCTCCTACTCCTACGAGGCTCATGCTCATGCTGCTCCTCGTCCTCCTGTTTGTCATCGTTATCAGCTCTCTCTCTCTCTTATTTAGTTCCTTATCCTTTGTCCTCTTCTCGGTTTTCTATTTCTACTATATCTTCCCCTTTCCCTTCCCCTTCCCCTTCTCCTTCCCCTTCTTCTTCTATTCCTTCTCCTCTTCCTCTTCCTCTCCCTCTCCCTCTTCTTCTTCTCCACCTCCTCAATTTCACTCCCATACATATTTCTATTCACTTCGTCTTCCTTTCTCTTCCTTCCCACATCTTGTGCGACCGGGTGAGTGGGTGGGGTGGGGTGGGAAGGGGGAAAGGTGGGAGGGGGGCAAGGGTAGTGGCAACGTGACGAGAGTACTACATCTCTAACTAGCTTCGGTTGAATTAAAAGCAGGCAGCCAATTAAAAAAAAACGCATTTACATATCAAAAAGACGTATTCATGCACCAAGAGATGCATTCGCTTATTATAGACGTATTATTAAAAAAAACACGCATATACGCATCTAAAAACGTACATACGCATTAAAATCACACCCACGCATAAAACTACGCACCTCCACCCAAAAGCTCACACCCACGCACTCACACACACCTCTCCGCACAAAAGCTCACACCCACGCACGAAACAACATACCTACGCACTCAAAACTTCAGATGACAATAACCCCCCAAGACACCTAACCAACTTCACCGGAATTGAATGAATGCCCGACCGACCGACCAGGCATAGATAGGCATAACCTACTCATTTACATTCCCCGGAGCTCCACTCGGGCCCGAGGAGCTCCTTGCTCTTGACAGGTAACTTAGGGCTAAACCTGTCAAGCAGCTGACAGGGTATATGTATGTATGCCTTTACCCCCCCCCCCCCCCCCCCCCCTCATTACTGCCCTTATTTCGTGTGTCAAGAGGAAAAGGGGAGGCATGTGTGTCATTCCATGCGACCAATCACGAGTCAATAAATATATAAATAAATCAATAAATAAAACAGATAGCTGGTTGAATAAATAGATGGAATAGCAATTCAGGTTGTTCAGTTCTCTCTCTCTCTCTTATTTATTTCTTTATCTTTTGTCTTCTTGGTATTCTATTTCTTCCCCCTTCTCTGGCTTTGTCTTCTTCTTCTTCTTCTTCTTCTTCTTCTTCTTCTTCTTCTTCTTCTTCTTCTTCTTCTTCTTCTTCTTCTTCTTCTTCTTCTTCTTATATGAGGATAATAAAAAAGGGAAAAAAATAAAATGATAATAAAGATACTGCCAATGATGACAACACCAACGAAATAAAATAACAACAATAATAAAACAATGATAACAAAGAAAATACTAATCATAACAACCACCACCACCACCACCAACAACAACAACCCTCATCATCAAAACTGCAATCTGAAACGCGTGACCATCCGATCCAGCAAAAGCAACCCCACAAAATCATCGAAGGGGAAGAAGAGAAATCTGGAGTAAACTGCAGATGCAAATCGCCATTGCAAATGATCGATGCTTGCGAGAACCCGTGGAGCGAGTCCCGGATGTTGCAAAATGGCCCTCCAGTGGTCTCAGTTTAGTGTCAAGTTAAACAAGTCCCACAGGAGAGAGAGGGAGGGAGAGGGAGAGGGAGAGGGAGAGGGAGAGGGAGAGGGAGAGAGGGAGAGAGGAGAGGGGGAGAGAGAGAGAGAGAGAGAGAGAGAGAGAGAGAGAGAGAGAGAGAGAGAGAGAGAGAGAGAGAGAGAGAGAGAGAGAGAGAGAGAGAGAGAGAGAGAGAGAGAGGAGAGAGAGAGAGAGAGAGAGGGGAGAGAGAGAGAGAGAGAGAGAGAGAGAGAGAGAGAGAGAGAGAGAGAGAGAGAGAGAGAGAGAGAGAGAGAGAGAGAGAGAGAGAGAGAGAGAGAGAGAGAGAGAAAAGAAAAAAAAAGAAAAGAAAAAAGAGAAAAGAGAAAGGAAAAAAGAAAGAAAGAAAAAGAGAATGAGAGAGAAAGAAAGAAAAAGAGAAAGAGAGAGAAAGAGAGAATGACAGACACAAAAATAACAAAACTCTCCTTTCCTTAGTCCGTTCCTTTTACTAACAGCCGCGATAGGCCTATCACATTAACTTTATAAGTAGGACTCGACTAGAAGTGACTGTGTATCTAGTTCACAGTGGCGGATGTACAGGGGAGAGGGGAGAGGGGGGAGGGGAGGATTGTCGGACTCCCCACACTCCCCCCACCCTACCCCACCCCCGTTCAAACAAACCCTTCAGATCCTAAGTCTGTAATGACGACCCCACGAATCCTCACTGTACCCCAACGATGGGTGCCCGAATCACTTACACAAACGATAATCGATTACCGCAATCACTCCATGCACGGTACGTAACGTCAAGAATTCGCATTCTTTAATAAGTCTGACTATAGATAGACAAAACGTGGGCTAAAAAGCAAACACGCAAACAAACACAAACACATACATACATACATACATACATACATCATACATACACACACACACATCCTAAAAGGTTAAAAAATCTCTCTCTCTCTCTCTCTCTCTCTCTCTCTCTCTCTCTCTCTCTCTCTCTCTCTCTCTCTCTCTCTATATATATATATATATATATATATATATATATACTTCTTTACCCAGAAACAGAAGTCAAACGAGAACGATTTATAAGAAAAGGAAAAAGAAAGCAAGGCACGGAGAGGACAAAGGGGAAGATTGTCTCTCGATGGCTTGTGGTTAACTGAGAGGCATGGGAGGGGGAGGAGGAGGAGAAAGGGAGGAGGAGAAAAGGAGGAGGAGAAAGGGAGGAGAAAGGGAGGAGGAAGGGAGAAGGAAGGGAGAAGGAAGGGAGAAGGAAGGGAGGACGAAGGGAGGAGGAAGGAAGGAAGGGCGGACGAAGGGAGGACGAAGGGAGGACAAAAGGAGGAGGAAGGGAAGAGGAGGAGGAGGAAGGGAGGAGGAAGGGAGGAGGAGGAGGAAGGGAGGAGGAGGAGGAAGGGACGAGGACGGGAGGAGGAGGAGGAAGGGACGAGGACGGGAGGAGGAGGAGGAAGGGGGGAGGAAGGGAAGGAGCAGGGAAAGAGGAAGAGGAGAGGGGAGATTGTCTGGGAGAGGGAGATAGATGCCTGGGAAAAGGAAGGGGGTAAGGATGGCGAGAGGGGGGGAACCAGGGTAGGGAGGGAGGGAGGGAGGGAGGGGGGGAGGGAGGGAGGGGGGATGGACAAGGAGAAGGGAGATCACTTCCCTCTTCTACCGCGGATGGAGAGATTGCGGTGAAGGCAATTTGCTTGCACGAGATGAAGGTGATGGTGGCGGAGCGGAGGAGGAGGAGGAGGAGGAGGAGGAAGAGGAGAAAGAAGAGGAGGAGAGAGAGAAAGGGAGAGGAAAGAAAAGGAGAGGAGGAGATATAGAGAGAAAGAGAGAGAGAGAGAGAGAGAGAGAGAGAGAGAGAGAGAGAGAGAGAGAGAGAGAGAGAGAGAGAGAAAGAAAAAGAAAGAGTAAAGAAAAAAAAAAAAAAAAAAAACGAAGACACAAGATAAAGAAGAAGAAGAAGAAGAAGAATAGGAAGTAAGAGGAACGGCGATGGTGATAAATTGGGGCGAAGAGTTAGAGTGATTGGCTCCAATGCAAGTTCTGATGCATGGGCCTGGCCGCGTTCCGTTAACACTTCTTAAAACTTATCACTATTATATGCCTTTGAGTGTAGGGGAGGGGAGGGGGGAGGGATTGAGGGGAGGGGGGGAGAGGGTTGAAGGGAGGGGAGGGGGGGAGAGGGTTGAAGGGAGGGAAGGGGGGAGGGGTTGAAACGAGGGGAGAGGGGCTGAAGGGAAGGGAGGGGAGGGGAGGGGAAGGGTTGAGGGGAGGAGAGGGGTCAGAGGAGACAGAGACAGAGCGAGAGAGAGAAAACGAAGAGCAAAGAACAAAAGAATAAAGAAAAATAAACAACCGAACACAAGAATATGAGAGCATAAGCGGTAGCAGAATCCGAGAGAGAGGGAGAAGGAAGGGGGAGAGGGAGAGAGAGAGGGGGAGAGAGAGGGAGAGGGAGAGAGAGAGGGAGAGGGAGAGAGAGGGAGAGAGAGAGAGAGAGAGAGAGAGAGAGAGAGAGAGAGAGAGAGAGAGAGAGAGAGAGAGAGAGAGAGAGAGAGAGGGAGAGAGAGAGAGAGAGAGAGAGAGAGAGAGAGAGAGAGAGAGAGAGAGAGAGAAGAGAGAGAGAGAGAGAGAGAGAGAGAGAGAGAGAGAGAGAGAGAGAGAAAGAAAAAGAAAGAGAAAGAAAAAGAAAGAGAAAGAAGAAAGAGAAAGAAGAAAGGAGAAAGAAATAAAAAAAAGAGAAATAAAGAAAAAGACAGAGAAAGAGAGAGAGTACACAGTGGCACAGCGAGCGGCGGTGGCACTGTGGCACAGGAGACAGAGAGAGAGAGAGAGAGACAATGCGTGACCTATAAGCCGGCACCAGCAACAATAACCCACAATGACTTAACAACGCCAAATACCACCACCGTCACCTAAGCGCCGTCACAATCGCACAATACCAGAGAGGGAGTTATGTCACCATTCTTGTGATGCCGTCAAAACCGCACAATCCCCGAGGTATGTCACCATTCTTGTGATGCCGTCAAAACCGCACAATCCCCGAGGTATGTCACCATTCTTGCGATACCGTCAAAACCGCACAATCCGCGAGGTGTCACCATTCTTGTGATGCCGTCAAAACCGCACAATACCCAAGGCGTTAGGTCACCATTATTATGAAGCCGTCACAATCGCACAATCCCCGAGAGGGAATTAATTAAGTCACCATTCCGAGAACAAGTACACGTCACTATACCCCCAAGAACAAGTATGTGACCACACTCCCAAGTATGTGCCACCATCACCCTCGAGAGCGAATCAACGTCACCATAACCCTTTCTTACTCACACTAAATACCACCATGGGATTCTCACTAACCACCATGGTATTAGCACCGTCACCATCACCGACACTATCGTCCTCATCACCACCATCCCAGGATACACAATACCATACCTTGGCTATCATTACCGAAATGACGCAACCCAAAAAAACGCTTCAATTATTTTTAAAAAACGAAAATAATAATAAAAACAAAAACAACCAAACAACCATATATCCTAAAACGATCTAAAATCCCAAACAACCGAAAATCTACCCGAAACAACCTTAAACAACCTTTAAAAAATCCAAAAGAACCAAAAATCTATCTGAAACAACCTTAAACAACCTAAAAAAAATCCCAAACCGAAAATCAATCCTAAACCCTAAAAAAAATCCTAAACCTAAAACCCACCACAAATCAACCCCGACCAACCTAAAATCAAAAGGAAATGAAAACCTACATATAAAACGCCTCTCCAAAAAAGACCAGAAATAATCCTAATAAGAGAGAGAGAGAGAGAGAGAGAGAGAGAGAGAGAGAGAGAGAGAGAGAGTGAGAGAGGAATGCCCCACCAAACACACTCTCGAGGGGGGGGAGGGGGGGAGAGAGCCAAAGGGAGGCCGTTAAAGAGATGTTTTTGAAACCCTGGACTCCGTGATGAAGATAATAATTCCGAGCCGAAGCAAGCACCTGGGGCGGTTGTCACACCCTCCTCCCTACCTCTCTTCCCTTCCCCCTTCCCTTTCTCTTCCTTCCCCATTCCCCCTCCCCTTCCCCCTTCCCTTCCCCCTTCCCTTTCTCTTCCTTCCCTTCCCCCTTCCCTCTTCCCCCTTCCCTTTCTCTTCCTTCCCCATTCCCTCCCGTCCATTCCTTAATATATTCTGTCATTTTCCTTTTAACTTCTCTCTCTCTTTCTTTCGTTTTTTTCTCCTTTATTCATTTATTTCATTCTTTCTCAATTATTTATTTATTGATCTTTTTCTTACGCCATTTCCTTCACTTTGCCCTCCCTCCCTCTCCCACCCCTCTCTATTCCTCCCATTCCATTCCCCTCCCCTCCCCCCACCCTTCCTCTAACACACCTCTCCATTACTCACCTAGCCTCCCCCCCTTCCTCCCCCCTCCTCCCCCACCGATCCTCCGGACCAAGAACGTGACGAATAACTCCTTATGGTAATCCCGGCGAAGGAGTATTTGCTCTCGGGTAATCTGCCCAAGATGGGTTACCTTCCCTTCCCTCCCCCCACCCCCCACCCCCACCCACCCCACCTCCCCTTCAATTACCGTCCTCCCCCCCTCCCCTCTCCGCCCCTACTTCCCCCTAGGCCTATCCCTCATCCTAACCTTTCCCTTCGTGAAATTAGCATAGGCTCACCTGTACCCCCCC
Organism: Penaeus japonicus; assembly: GCA_017312705.2. Classification (NCBI taxonomy): domain Eukaryota; kingdom Metazoa; phylum Arthropoda; class Malacostraca; order Decapoda; family Penaeidae; genus Penaeus; species Penaeus japonicus. Next base: position 124,193 of record BOPN01000045.1, read on the forward strand.
ACCCCACCCTACCCTTTACCGCTACGTCCTCATCTCTAAGGACTTGGGGGCACTTGGGGCACTTGGGCATTCATGGCACACAGACAGCGACAGACCGAGACAGACAGAGATAGACTGACAGACAAAAGCCAATCCATCTAGCGAGTGAGCGAGTAAGTGCGCACATACATACATACATACATACACACACACACTATAAGAGAGCGAGAGAGAGAGAGAGAGAGAGAGAGAGAGAGAGAGAGAGAGAGAGAGAGAGAGAGAGAGAGAGAGAGAGAGAGCACACACAAATGGCTCACTCTGAGACAGAAAGAGAAAGAGAAAGAGAAAGAGAAAGAGAGAGATAGAGATATATAAATAGAGATAGAGATAGATAGAGACAGATAGAGAAAGAGATAGATAGATAGAGAGAGATGGGGGGAGGGAGGGGGTAGGGGGGACCGAAGGAACAGCTCACGCGCGCGCCTTTAAAAATAAATCTTCCCCCGGATCAGAATCCTGCTGCTACTGTATATCATATCCCTTTAAACACGCCCCTCTCTCTCATGCTCCCCTCATGCTCCTCTCATGTTCCTCTCATGCTCCTCTCATGATCCTCACACACAGGCGCGACTCATCATGGCGCTCTCTCATGGCCTTCCCCCTCCTCCTATGACATTCTCATGGCTCCCTCACATGGTTCTCTATCACGCCCTTCTCATGGTTCTCGCTCGCTCATGATCCCATCCATCACTCATATCCCAGGCTTCCCTCATGAGTCTACTCACGGTTCCCTCATGATTGTCCTTCTGGTCACCCCCCTACCCTCTACCCCCACCACCCTACCCCTACGTCTCTCGGCCCTCCCTTAGGATCCCCCCCCTCTCCCCTCTCCCCTCTCACGCCTCTCTCCCCCTCACGATTCCCACTCATAACCCTACCCTCACCGGCATCCTCTGCCGCCGCCACCGCTACCGCTACCCCCGCCACCGCTACCCCCGCTACCGCTACCGCCCCGGGTCTGTTTACCTCCCACACCCGCCTGCTCCCTTGCAAGCTTCCTGCAATCCTTCTAGCAACTTCAAAGCCCCCCTCCCCACGCCTCACGCCTTTGACCTCCTCCGTTTGCTTGCTCTCCGCACTTCCTCGGTTCCTCGGCCCCGCGAATCGCAACAATGCTTGCAATCATGCCGCCCTGCCCCGCCTCGCCACAAGATCTTTAAGGAAGCGCCGTGTCTGCTGGTGTTCGCTGGGGGTGGGGGGTGGGAGTGGGGGTGGGGAAGGGGGGTTAGGGGGTAGGATGAGGGGAGTAAGAGGGGGGGGTGTGGGGTGGGGGGTGGGGTGTAGGTAGGTAAGAAGGGGGGGGTAGGAAGGGGTGGGCTGTGGGAGAAAAATAAAGGGTGGTAGTAAGAGGGAAGGGGAAGGGGAAGGGGAAGGGGAAGGGGAAGGGGAAGGAGGGGAGAGACACGCCCTCCTCCCCCCACCCCCTCCCTTTCCATTCCTTCTCCCGTTTTTTCTTAACCCTCCCTCACTTACCCCTTCACCCCATTCCCCCGGCCGACTGAGAGGAAGAAGGGGAGGGGAGGGGAGGGGAGGGGAGGGAAGTGAAAGGAAGGGGAGTGGAAGGGAGAGGAAGGGGAGTGGAAGGGAGATGAGAGGAGGAGGAGAGGGATAAGGAGGGAAGGAAGTCTCCGCAAGCTATCACCACAAAAAAAAAAAACTTTAATTTACTTTTGCTTTAGCAGAGGAAGAAGAAATGAGAAGGGGGTGGGGGGTGGGGGGGGGGGTAGGAGTAAGCCAAGCGGGGAAGAAGACCGAGGAGGCTGGGGGTAGGGGGGGGGAAGATGATGGAGAAAGTGGGAGAGAGGGAATGGACGACCCTTAGGGGAGTGAAAGAGCAACATGAAGAGGGCAGGGATGATTGGCAGAAAAGGGAATGCGAGATGAATTATAAGAGAGAAAATACAGATAAATAAGTAATGGAGATCATATGAATTTGAGAAAAAAAAATATAAGAAAAATATGAAAAAGAGAAAGAGTACACACATACACACACATATATAGGAAATGTCAGAATAATTTTTAAAAATCAATAGAAAAAAAATATTATATACATAAATAAATAAATAAGTAAATAAATAAATAAATAAATAAATAAATAAATATATATACATATATATATATATATATATATATATATATATATATATATATATATATATATGTATGGATCAATGAGAAAAAATAAAACAGATAATCTTAAAAAATGAGAAAAATACAGATAGGTAATACAAAGGAAAAATCACAATAATAATAAAAAAAAACACGGTATAGAGGAATAGAGAAAAATATAGATAATTGAGCAAAATAAAAAATAAACTAATTACGGAAAATAAATGACAATAAAATAAAACGCAAAATAATCAAATGCAGATCACCAAGAGGAGAGAATCAAAGAGAGAAGAGAATCACAGAATAAAAGAATCAAGAAAAGAAAATAAACAGAAAAGAATCAAATGTAATTCATAAAAAACTCGAAAATCAACAGGAGAAAACCAAGAGCCGAGAGTCAAGAGAGCACCAACAGGCGAGAATCAAGAGGAAAAAAATCAAGAAGCAAGAATCAAAAGGCGAGCATCAAAAGGCGAGAATCAAAAGGAAAAAAATTAAGAAGCGAGAATCAAGAGAAAAAGATCAAGAGCACAACAAGAGAGGATGAACGAACTGTTGAAAGGCCACGAGATCTTGAGCGTCGCACCGCACGCCCTTACACACAAGCATAGAGTCCCCCCCTCTCCCCCCCCCCCTCCCAAGCACGAAACTATTTGTTGCATCATGTCACCTCAACCATTATCATCGGCCCTGCAACCGCTCAATCTCTGACACTTGTTTATTTATTTCTTAATTTCTTTTTTCTCTCTCTTCACATTCTTCCCCTTCTCCTTCTCTCTCTCTCTCTCTTTATTTTCGTTCTCCTTCCCCTCTCTCTCTCTCTCTCTCTCTCTCTCTCTCTCTCTCTCTCTCTCTCTCTCTCTCTCTCTCTCTCTCTCTCTCTCTCTCTCTCTCTCTCTCTCTCTCTCTCTCTCTCTCTCTCTCTCTCTCTTGCTCTCCCTCTCTCCTCCCTCTCTCCCTCTCTCTCCCTCTCTCTCTCTCTCTCTCTCTCTCTCTCTCCCTCTCTCTCTCTCTCCCTCTCTCCCTCTCTCTCTCTCCCTCTCCCTCCCTCTCCCTCTCCCTCTCTCATACTTCCTACCCGATACTCTAACTCTCCCCTTAGCTCCAAAATAACCCCCAACCCCATGCCACACCAACCCCCTCCCCCCCACTCCTAGCAACCCAGCAACAACCTCCGACAACACCCTGCGCCCACCCCCATCCCACTTCCTCCCCCCCCAACCCCCCAACCCCCACCCCATCCCATTCCACCTATACTCCTTAGCAAGGAAATAAATAAATAAATAAATAAATAAATAAATAAATAAATAAATACAACCTCCCAACCCCCTTGCCCATCCTACTCCTCAACCCTAAACCCCACCCCACATCCACCCCCATCCACCCTCTAATCAAAACAACAACAACAACACAGCAACAACCCCATTTCACCCGTCATGGCTTATCATTCAGTGCGCCGGGGGAAGGGGGGGAGGATGAAGGGGGAAAGGGGGGAAGGAAGGATGGGGGGAAGGGAGGAGAGGGGAAGAGCGGAAGGGAGAAAGGGGGGAAAGGGAGAAGGGAGGATGAGGGGAAAGGGGGGAAAGGGAGGATGAGGGGAAAGGGCGGAAGGGAGGATGGGGGAAGGGCGGAAGGGAGGATGGGAGGGGGGGAGAGGAGGAAGGGAGGAATGGGAGGGAAGAGGGGGAAGGGAGGAAGGGAGGAAAGGTGGGAAGGGCGGAAGGGGGGAAGGGAGGAAAGGTGGGAAGGGCGGAAGGGGGGAAGGGAGGGAAGGTCGGACGGGAGGAAGGGAGGAAGGGAGAAAGGAGAGAAGAGTTTATACAGTGGCACTGAGAACCTTTACTTGCAAGCGCGAGGTAAAAGGTCAGGCAGCGAGATGGGGGTTGGGGAGGTTGGCTGGCACTTGGCACTTGCACTTCGTTCGACAAGGGGAAGAGTACAAGAGGGAGAGGGAGAGAGGGAGAGACTGGGAGTGGAAGGGAGGCAAAGGGGGAAGGGAGGGAGAGGGAGAGGGAGATGGAGAAAGAGACGGTGAGAGTGGGAGAGGGAGAGGGAGGGGTGGAGAGAAGAGAAAGAGAGAGAAAGAGAGAGAAAGAGAGAGAAAGAGAGAGAAAAAGAGAGGGAGAGGGGGGAAAGGGGGGAGGGAGAGAGAGAGAGAGAGAGAGATAGTAATGAAAAGAGCGATCCCTTCCTTGTAACCAACCAAATACCAACAAGTTGTCTTCTTTCCGCCCACTGCAAATGACAACCCTAATACAACTTCAACCCTGCCATTACTATGGCACTGCCGGTCTCCGTCCTCTTCCCCTTCTTCCATCCCCTCCCTCCCTTCTCTTCCTCTTCCTTTCTCTCTTTCTCCCCCCTAGGCTCCTACCTCCCGACCTACCTACCTCCCCCTACTTACCCCTTACCTACATCCCTCCCACTCCCTCCCTCCCCTCCCCTCCCCTCCTTCCCTCCCCCCCTCCCTCTCTCCCTCTCTGTCTCGTCTCGTCTCCCCTCCCCTCCCCTCCCCTTTACTCCCTCCCTCCCCCTCTCTACCCTCCCTCTCTGTCTCCCCCCCTCTCTCTCTCTCTCTCTCTCTCTCTCTCTCTCTCTCTCTCTCTCTCTCTCTCTCTCTCTCTCTCTCTCTCTCTCTCCCCTCCCTCCCTCCCTCCCTCCCTCCCTCGTTCCCTCCCCTCCACCCCTTCTCTCCCCTCGCAAAAATGCAGCGAGCAGCTATTCTTGCTCAACAAATCAGGAAAACACGAGCAACAACCTATTACGGCCGTCTCGGGAGACCCCCCCCCCCCACACACACACCCTTACCCACCTCCTACCCCTGCCTCTGCCCCTGCTCCCCCCCCCTATCTCTCTCTCTCTCTCTCTCTCTCTCTCTCTCTCTCTCTCTTTCTCTCTTTCTCTCTTTCCCCTTGTTCCTTCTCTCTCCCCCTTCTCTATTTCCCCTCATGTTCTTCCCCTCATCACCCCTTTCACACCTTTCTTCCCTACCTGTCTCCCCCCTCCCTCTTCCACCCCCTCTCTCACTCTCTCTCTTGTCATTTCCCCGCTTTCTCCCCTCCTTATTTCCCCCGCCACCCTCTCTCCTTCCCACCATCCCCCTCCCCTCCCCCCCGCCCCCATCCTTGCAAACACACACGCACGTCCATTACTACTCTCTTATCAACCGCATAAAGTTGCATGTTGCTCGCTCGCTGGTCTTTCCCTCTCGGTTCCATTTCCTTTTTCCTTGTTTATCTGGTTGTCTGGGGGGGAGGGGGTGGGGGATGGGGGGAGAGGTTGGGAGAGGGAGGGGGAGAGATAAAGATTATATAGAGAGAGATATAGATAGATAGAGAGAGGGAGAGAAGGTGAGAAGGAGAGAGGGAGTGAGAGAGAGAGAGAGAGAGAGAGAGAGAGAGAGAGAGAGAGAGAGAGAGAGAGAGAGAGAGAGAGAGAGAGAAGAGATAGAAGAGAGAGAAGAGAGAGAAGAGAGAGGAAGATAACAAAAGACAGAGAAAGAGAGAAAGGAAGAGAGAGAGAGACAGAGACAGGAACCGAGTGAGAGACAGAGAGGGGTATAAGGGAAGGAAACCATCTGTCACAGCAATTGCACCTTCCTCCATACACCATGTTAACCCCCCTCCCCTCTCCCCCCCTCGTGGTCATGTTTCATCATCCTGGACTCACACTCACTCAATCTGTATCTTTTGCCTCGGTATCTGTGTGTATCTTTAAAGTCTCTATCTTTATCTTTATCTCCAACTCTATACGACCTATATCTTTATAAATAAGATAAAACAAATAAACAACGAATGATACGAAAAGAAAAGAAAGAGAGAAAATAAGATAAAAAAACAAATAGGGAGAAAGAAAAACAAAATAAAACAAGTAAAAAAAAAATAAAACAATCTACAAATAATTGAACAGCTCTAAAGAAACAAACAAACCAGAACAGACAATCAGACCGCCAAAAAGAACGAACGAACGAACGAACAGACGAAAGACAGAAAGAAATTAAAAAAGAAGAAGAAGAAGAAGAACAACAACAACAACAACAACAACAAAAAGAAAAAGAAGAAGAAGAAGAAGAAGAAGAAGAAGAACAAGAAGAAAAAAAAAAGAAAAAGAAAAAGAAAAAGAAGAAGAAGAAGAAAAAAAAAAAAAAAAAAAAGAAAAAGAAAAAGAAGAAGAAGAAGAAGAAGAAGAAGAAGAAGAAGAAAAAAGAAGAAGAAGAATAACAAGAAGGGTGAATCTCGAAGACGCCGCCAGCCGGAAGCGAGCCCGACGCGGCGAGCGCGGGGAAGGAATCCACAGCCGAGGATGGTTTAGTGGAATGCTTATCTGCCATCGCGGCCGGCGGAGAGGGGAGAGGGAGAGAGGGAGGGAGGGAGAGGGGAGAGGGAGAGGGAGAGGGAGAGGGAGAGGGAGAGGGAGAGGGAGAGGGAGAGGGAGAGGGAGAGGGAGAGGGAGGAAGGGAGAGGGAGAAGGAGAGGGGGAGGGAGAGGGAGAGGGAGAGAGGGGAGAGGGAGGGATAGAGAAAGAGAAAGAGAGAGAGAACTAGAAACCCGCAGAAACACTTGCGGAAAAAAAAGCCTTCACACGAACAAACACAACAAACAAACCTACACGTACAAGGACACATCGTCTACACCCTGAAGGAAATACACAATCAAGGAACTTACAGGACGCACGTACGCGAATAGAAACAAATATTCCGCGTTTCCTAATCCATACACTAAAAAAAAGAATAATAATAAATAAATAAATAAATGAATAAATAAATAAATACAAAAATTGAGCCCCATAACCTCGACCTTACTAACTAACATCTTAAAACACCTATTCCTTTATTTGTGTATCAATTTCTTAATCTGTTCATGCACTTTACACGTCCTATATAACCCATACATCACCAACTCCAAAACAAGAATAAAAATAAGAATAAAAGCATATGAAATAACGCCCATTAAAAAGGACAAAAGAAAAGGAGTAACTCGACCCGCGAACGATACCCATTCGACCCATCGAGTTTGAAGCTCATTGCAGCCGAAGAACAACAAACCTGCAAGGAGGTGCTTGCCACTGCAACACGCATTGATCAACAAACAAAAAGTCTCTGGGTAAATACACACACACACGCACATACACACACACAAACTCCGGGAAAGGTTTGCGTTTCCTTCCCCTTCTCGCTACGCATACCCGTGCAATCAACATGCAAGGCGATACTATTCAACATTGCAAGGAAGTGTGTGTGTGTGTGTGTGTGTGTGTGTGTGTGTGTGTGTGTGTGTGTGTGTGTGTGTGTGTGTGTGTGTGTGTGTGTGTGTGATAAAAGAAGAACAGCCGGGTCGAAGATGAATGGATAAAAACACACACGTCTATGTTAGATCCACGTATTAATATATTCTTCTAATATCAATAGACTTGTGCAATATCCCTGGGACCATGCAATATTGAGAGGAAAATGTTTCTTATACTTGTCATACTAAGCATATTCTAGACTTCGCCATCCCAACCAGACTGGACGCAGACAGACACACAGACAGACAGACTGCCTTCCTGCCTGCCATATATATATATATATATATATATATATATATATATATATATATATATATATATATATGTATATATAAACTCCCAACTCGACGCATTACCAAAATCCCCAACAAGAAGCAACAGCGAGCGGCTTGAGCAAACCCCCGCAACATTCATCTTTTAATGTGTTGATGAAGCGCGCGAGTCATCAACGAGAGGCAATTGCAAGCAAGCGGTTAGCGCGCCAGCTGACTCGGTAAGCTTTTCCTTTCTTGTCCTCTCCGCGTGTTTGAAACTTCGAGGGGAAGGGAGGGGGAAGGGGAGGGGGAAGGAGGGGAGGGGAAGGGAGGGGAAGGAGGGTAGGAGGGGGGAAGGAGGGTAGGAGGAGGGAAGGTGGGGGGGGGGAGGGGGGAAGGAGGAGAGAGGGCGAGAGAGGAGGAAGAAACATCGTAATTACAAAGTGAGAGATGAAGGGAGGAGGGAGGAGCGAGAAGGAAATGAAAGTAAGCCATTTGGGAAGAAGAAAAATATACACACACCGTTCTCCTGTCTCCCCTCTTTCTCCCTCAGCGTTCTCCGTTATCCACTATTTCTCCATCGGCGTTCTCCCTTGTCCCCTCTTCACCCCTCCCCTGCT
>BOPN01000045.1:135000-141254 GCA_017312705.2 Penaeus japonicus
AGAGAGAGAGAGAGAGAGAGAGAAAGAGAGAAAAAAATAGGAAGAGGAAGCGGAGCTGGAGGAGGAAGAGGAAGAGGAAGAGGAGAAGAAGAAAAAGAAGGAGACAAAAAGTAAAAAAGAAAAAGAAAAAAAAGAGAAGGAAAATGAAAATCAGAAAATAGAAGTGAAAGAGAAAGAGAAAGAGAAAAGAAAGGGAGAGAGAGAGAGCGAGGCAAAAACGCATCCGACTCACAGAAGTCCCACTACCAAGGCAGCCACCACACGAGCGCCATATACAACGCATAATGAAGCCTTCCATAAATAACAGCAATAATAACAACAACAAAGAAGAAATACGGCGGCCCTTCCTTCCACCCCCACCCACCTCGACACCAGAGAACCTCGCATCAAGAAGAAAACACATACATACATACATACATACATACATGCATACATACACACACACACAAACACTCCCCACACACATACAAACACCCCCCCCCATACATACAAACAACCCCCCCCCCTACACACACAAACACCCCCCCCACACACATACAAACACCCCCCCCCACCCCCTCACACACACACACAAACAACCCTCCCCCCCACCCCACGCCCCCCTCCCACCTCCCCCCCCACACTCAAAAAAAAAAAAAAAACTCGCACCGCTCGCCCTCATCCCCGTATCTTACTTTCCGAGTCGTCGTCCCACCCAATCGACGACCACGGGTTTGGATTCGTGGCAGTCATGCAAAGTAGGATTTTATCTTGGCCGTTCGTATCATTAATTGGAGGTTCCGGGAGTGAGGAGCGAGTGGGAGTCACGCCTAGCTTAGCCTTCTCTTCTCTTCTCTTCTCTTCTCTTCTCTTCTCTTCTCTTCTCTTCTCTTCTCTTCTCTTCTCTTCTTTTCTTTTCTCTTCTCTTGCCTTCCCTTTCTCCGCTCCGTTCTCCTTCCCTCCTTCACGACCTCCTTCCTTCCGCGACTTCCGTCTTCCTTCCTTCCACTACTCACTCATTCACTCACTCACTCACTCCCTCCCTTTCTTCCCTATCTCTGAACCCTTCCTCCTTCACTTCCTGTTTACCTTCCTCCCTCCCTGCCTGCCTATCTGCCTGCCTGCCTTACTGTTTGCTTACCTGCTGTCTATTAGCTTATCTACCTGCCTATTTGTTTACTTGCCTGCTTGTCTACCTATCTGCCTGCTTGCTTGCTTGCCTGCCTGCCTATCTGCCTGCCTTCCTGCCTGTTCCTGTTCCTGTTCCTGTTCCTGTTCCTGTTCCTCCTCCCTACTCCCTCCTCCTCCGCCTTCGAAACCCCCCAACAATTACCCGAAAGTTGAGGTCATGCGAGGGCGGTCGGGGGTCCGAGCGCGCTATAAATAAGGGGGAAATAACCCCCCAAGTGTACTGCATGACTTTGAGGGAACACTCCTTCGAAGGGCTGATTCCGTTCCTGCGTTTAATTTTTCGGGTTTCTCTACTAGCAACGCAAACGCAAATACACATACGCACAAAAAAAACATGCACACTCCATCACTCACTCACGTATTCACTCACTCACACCCACCCACCCACTCACCCATCCTCCCTCCTTCCCTCCTTCCCTCCCTCCCTCCCTCCCACCCATAAATACCCATCCACCCACCCACCCACCCTCCCTCTCTCCCTTTCTCCCTTTCTCCCCCGCTCCATCACCCTCTCCACCCACCCTCCCTCCTCCCCACCCACTCACCCACCCAACCACCCAATCCCACAAAAACCTCCCCCATCCCCATCCCCCCATATCCCCCCCTCCACACACACAAATAACCCCCCCCGACCCCACAGCCTCACTTACCGAGGGACCTGCGCGCCGTGGGTATCCTCATGACGGCAATATGGCGGGGAAATTCGCCCGCTAACGCTGTCACTGTCTCCCACCGCGCCGCCACGTGCGTCGCTTTCACCATCACACGGCTGTCTGTCTGTCGCTCTCTCTCTCTCTCTTTCTCTGTCTGTCTGTCTGTCTTTTTCTTTCACTTTTTTTTCTCTCTTTTTTCCCTCTCTCTGGGCTCGTTGTCGGTCTCTTTCTTTCTCGCTTTCTTCTTTCTTTTCTTTCTCTCTTTCTCTGGGCTCGTTGTCGGTCTTTTTCTTTCTCGCTTTTTTTCTCTCTTTTCTGTCTCTCTATCTCTGGGCTCGTTGTCGGTCTCTTTCTCTCTCGCTTCTTTTTCTTTCTCTCTTTCTCTGAGCTCGTTGTCTCCCCGCAAGCTACTATACCCGGGGGGATTACATTCTCTCCCTCACCCCCCTCCCGCCTCTCTCTCTCTCGGCTGTCAGCTGGCGGGATTACATTCCCCTTGGAGGCCGATTGCCGGGATTACAGTCCCTCTCTCTGTCGCGGCGGCTCTTCTTCGGCTGATGAGTCTGTCGCCAGGCGGTTGCCAAGACGAGAGCGAGAGAGCGAGAGAGAGAGAGAGAAGCGGTGTGATCTAGCGTCGGATGAAGGGGCACTGGGGGTATGGCTATGGGCACTGGGTATAGCTATGGGCACTGGGTATTGCTATCGGCACTGGGTATAGCTATGGGCACTGGGGTTATAGTTATCGGCACTGGGGGTATAGCTATGGGCACTGGGTATAGCTATGGGTACTGGGTATATCTATAGGCACTGGGTATAACTATACGCACTGGGTATAGCTATGGGCACTGGGGTATTCTATAGGCACTGGGGGTATAGCTATGGCACGGGGAGTATAACTATGTCCGCTGGCGGTATAACTATGGGCACTGGGAGATATAGCTGTAAACCCACGGGGAGTATACCTATGCCCACTTGAGATATAACTATGAGCGCTGGGATATAGCTCGCCGAACGGGGTTATAGCTATGGTCACCACGGTACAGCTAGTGTCACGGGGGTATAGCTTCGGGCACTGGTACAGCTTCGGGCACTGAGAAAGCAGCAGCAATCCGACGGCTTCACTGCCAGGAGCGTCACTGACGGGCCGACGGGGTTGTGTCGGCTATTATAGGGATCTTCGAAGGTGATCTTGCAAGAGATGCGAGTTCTCACGCCTCAGCGGGAGAGACAGCGCCGGGGAAAGGGTTGAGGAGGAGGCATGCAGTCAGGCAAGCAGGCAGGCACGCAGGCAGGCGACCTGTAGCCAATGAACTGGAGTGCCCCCTAAGAAAACAAAATACACGTCGAAATTTTCAAAACACCACGACGGGGACTTCGAAAAACAGCAACGACGAAGAGGACGAAGAAGAACCTGGGCGTCGCTCACAATGGCATCCCCCTCAGAGTGTCAGAGAAACAGACAGACACAAACACAGACGAACACAGCCTCGCAGCTCCTGGTGCTCCTCCGGCCGGAAGGTCCGAGAAACAATAGACAAAAGCGGGGGCGTGTCGTGGCAGGTGAAGATGGCCGTCAGATATCCCCGTAGCATCACATCCCATCGCCACCGCGACCTCTGTCTCCGGATTACGGAAGTGAAGTGACCCCGCGGAAGACGGCGATGAGGACTCGGTCTCGCGGTCGTCTCGAGGTCCTTCGGGAGACACGGGGCCTTAATTATACCCCGCTCGTCACGACGTTAATCGACCAACTTCGTCAACCTTTGATCATCTTGAAGACGTCTGCTTCCGTGGGAATCCAGGATATTTTTTTTTTTTCGTCACACTATTTTTTTTTTCTTTTTTTTTTATCTGGTCACGATGGATTTTTTTATTTTTTTTATCTGGTTACGATAGATTTTATTTTCTTGTATCTAGTCAAGACAAATGTTATTTTCCGTCGTATCCGGACACACGGGATCTTATTTTCGATGTATCCGGCTACACTGTATATCTCATCATTACATTTGGTCACATTGTATATTTTATCCGTTGTATCTGGTCCACCTGTACACAATATCCTCGTTCCTCAAGACCGTCCCGTCACGTCGAAGATATATTTTCTCTCCCTCATTGGCGCTCAGATGAAAAGTCAGTCAGTCGTCGCTTTCTTCCTCACTAATGTTTAAAACAATAAAACACTGAGAGTCATTTGTTATTATTCTGTGCACTTATTGCAAATAAAAAACACTTGTCATTTGGATCTTAAGTTATTTAAGTGTCGCTCTCTCCTTCCAAAAACTCGAGGCAATCGACCCCTCGTCCTTACTCGAGGAGGAGGAGGAGGGTGAGCCCTCGCTTTAGAAACACTTTCCAAACAATAATCCTTTCCTCTATTCACGATCAGAATCAGAATCGCTTTCGCTCCCCCCGAAAAAAGGAAGAAGAAAGAAGAACCACCAGCACCACTACGACCACCACCAGCGCTGGGAATCAGGTCGTGCGAATCGCAACCAATCAACAAAAATCCGCAATCAGAACCGAACGACGTCGAGTCTCGTTTCCGAATTGGGTTTTACGACTTATAATTTACACCTGCGATTGTCTCGTGACTGAGGTGTTCATACGACGGCATCAAGTCCCGTCGACGCCTCTCCTGGATGATGATGTACACTCGACACTGCTAGAGCCACTGGGCCTCCTCCTTCGCCAGCCATCGGGCCTTTTCCGTCAGCCGCTGGGACTTTTCTGAGAGCCTCCGGGCCTTATCCTTGAGTCACCAGGGCCAGAGGACCTCCGTGAGACACTGGGACGTCTTTGACAGCCGCCGGGCCTTCTCCGTGAGCCACCAGGCCTTCTTCGAGTGCCACAGGACCTCCGTGAGACACTGGGACGTCTTTGAGAGCCCCGGGGCCTTCTTCGAGAGCCACAGAACTTCCGTGAGCCACAGAGTAGTCTTCGTGAACCAACGAGCCTTCCCCGAGAGCCACAGGACCTCCGTGAGCCACCCGGCCTCCTTCGTGCACCCGCCTCGCGTGGCCACCAACAATAGACGTGTGGAGGGAGCAGCCGAACAGTGGACTGGCTCTGCGGCTGCGGCTGCTGGCGGCGGCGACGGCAACGACACAAACACGTGAAAGTTTAGCCCGGAGATACGCCCGTCACGCCCACATTCTTCAATTAGGCCACGCCCCCCTCTCACACCCCCTTCTTTTCCTCCTTCCCCCCCTTCCCTCTCCCCTCCCATCACCTCCGTCCCCCTGCACCATATATCCCTCCCACTCCCCTCCCCTGCCACCAAGCAACACATCCCCCAACCCCTTCCCCCTAACCTCCGCATCTCCCCCCTCTAGCCAACACCATCCACACACCCCCCTTCCTCCCCCCTTCCCCCCCACACCCCCAGCCTCCGAACTCCGTATCTCGATCGCTGATAGAAATTCCCAGCTAATCCCGGGAGGGTCCAAACGCCCTTCTCTTCCTTACGATCGCGACTCCTTTACGAGGCGAGGCGTTGAGACGGCGTTGAGGCGGCGTTGAGACGGCGCGGCGGTCTTAGCGACGTCAGAGGGCCGCCAGCTCTCTCGCATCCTCTTTCTCGATTTCTTTCTTTATTTATTTATTTCTTCCTCGCTTTCTTTATCTATGAATGTATTTCTTTCTTTCTGCCTTTTATCTTTCTTGCCTCTCATAACAATTATAATAAAAATAATGATGATAATAACGGTAAACTGATGATGATGATGATGATGATGATGATGATGATGATGATAGTAATGATAATAATAAAATACAAAAAAAAATAATAATAACAACAACAACAATAAAAAACAACTACGTCAATAACAATAACAACATTAATAATGATAATAATAATAATAATGATAATAGCACTAAAACCAACAATATCAATAACAATAACAATATCAGTAATAATAATAATAATAATAATAATAATAATAATAATAATAACAATAATAATTGTAATAATAATAAACAAAAAGCCACAGACAGGACCGACGAATACCACTCTTATTCACATGTAAATCAAAAGCTGTTGCAGACTTGGCGGATAAATCAAGTTGTTGCAAGCTCAACGGACATATGCAACGCGACGCGATTCGTTTTGGCGAAATTCAATTAAACAATGCAAGGCCTTTTGAGCGATGTATCTTTTCAATCCGTATGACAATTGCACAAATTCGGCTTGCACGTCCGGTAAGAGATATGCTTGCCACATTTGGGGGGAATTGAATGCAACGTGCCGGCACGACTTTCATTTTGATAGGAGAAAAAAAGGGTGGCGGCACGACCCAAAATAATGAGGAGGAGTGTGTGTGTGTGTGAGAGAGAGAGAGAGAGAGAGAGAGAGAGAGAGAGAGAGAGAGAGAGAGAGAGAGAGAGAGAGAGAGAGAGAGAGAGAGAGAGAGAGAGAGAGAGAGAGAGAGAGAG
>BOPN01000045.1:152901-165401 GCA_017312705.2 Penaeus japonicus
GAAGAAGAAGAAGAAGAAGAAGAAGAAGAAGAAGAAGAAGAAGAAGAAGAAGAAGAAGAAGAAGAAGAAGAAGAAGAAGAAGAAGAAGAAGAAGAAGAAGAAGAAGAAGAAGAAGAAGAAGAAGAAGAAGAAGAAGAAGAAGAAGAAGAAGAAGAAGAAGAAGAAGAAGAAGAAGAAGAAGAAGAAGAAGAAGAAGAAGAAGAAGAAGAAGAAGAAGAAGAAGAAGAAGAAGAAGAAGAAGAAGAAGAAGAAGAAGAAGAAGAAGAAGAAGAAGAAGAAGAAGAAGAAGAAGAAGAAGAAGAAGAAGAAGAAGAAGAAGAAGAAGAAGAAGAAGAAGAAGAAGAAGAAGAAGAAGAAGAAGAAGAAGAAGAAGAAGAAGAAGAAGAAGAAGAAGAAGAAGAAGAAGAAGAAGAAGAAGAAGAAGAAGAAGAAGAAGAAGAAGAAGAAGAAGAAGAAGAAGAAGAAGAAGAAGAAGAAGAAGAAGAAGAAGAAGAAGAAGAAGAAAAAAGAAGAAAAAGAAATATAAAAACAAAAAGAAGAAAAAAAAGACGACGACGAAGAAGAAGAACAGATACCACGACCCCCAGCATCACACAGTGCGCGATGGTGTACCTCAGCACCATAGGGAGCGGCGCCGCGGACAGAGGAGGGAGGAAGGGCAGATATCTAGTTAATGAGTAGATGGGGAAGGGATAGGGGTGGAGGGGGGAGGGGGCTAGGGGATGGGGGAGAGGGGGAGGGGGGAGGGGGGGAGGAGTTGCCACACTCGTTCCCCGGCAGCATCACCGTAAACATCATTAATTGTTCGTTCGTCTGCCGCGTCTCCAGCTTGTTCCTTTCTTCCTTTCTTTCTTTCTTTCTTTCTTGTTTGTTTGTTTGTTTCTTTCTTGTTTCATTTTATTTCTTTCATTCGTTTTTATTTTCTTTATCGCTCTTTTCCTCTCTATTTTGTTTTGTTTTTCTTTTTTTCTCTCTCTTTCTATTTCTCTTTCTGTCTATCTAGCTCTGTTTCTGTCTGTCTATCTGTCTGTCTGTCTGTCTGTCTGTCTGTCTGTCTGTCTGTCTGTCTGTCTGTCTGTCTGTCTGTCTGTCTGTCTGTCTCTCGCCTTCGGTCTATCCGCTTTGGTTTGTCTGTCTGTCTGTCTCTATCTACTTTTGTCTATCTGCCTGCACCCCTCTATCTATCTGCTTATCTGTGTGTCTGTGTCTGTATATCTATCGATCTATCTGCTTATGCTCCTGTCTGTCTCCCTACCTCTGTTTCTCTCTTTATCGCACATAAAAAAGTAAACAAAAAAATAAATAAATAAAATAACAATAATAATGAAAACAAAAAATCAAATATCCCTCCCCTTACCCCTTACCCCCCTCTCCCCACAGCCCCCCAACCCCCAATTGCCAACCTACCAAAGAAACTGCAATGACCAATCGAAGTCGATCCTTACCTGGAAAAGAGAAAATAAAACACATTAATAAAACACATTCAGAATGGAGGCGGATTTATTTTGTGTGTCGCAAAATGGAAGAAGATGGGAATGAAATGATGGTAACCAATACTTATATTTATCTCTTTCTCTTTCTCTCTTTCTCTTTCTCTTTCTCTTTCTCTCGCTCTCGCTCTCTCTCACTCACTCACTCACTCACTCTCTCTCTCTCTTTCTCATTCTCATTCCCTCTCTCTTTCTTTCTTTCTTTCTTTCTTTCTTTCTTTCTTTCTTTCTTTCTCCCTCTCTCTCTCACACATTTGCGAGAGCGTTGACATGAGTGTGAGTACGTCCCATATTACCATATCAAATACACTCATCACAGCCTAAAAAAAATACACAATATTCTTCAACAGTTGCCCGGATAATCACGCATATTTCAATTAAATACTTCAACGGCATGGCCTATTCGCCCTGCAATGGCCACAGTGCATGCACGGGATAAGCATTGCAAATTGCAAGAGCGCTGTTTTGGGACACCATTCTATCCTGCGATGAGGGCAGGTCTCTCGGGGCAAGCGAGGGGAGACGGGGAAAGAAAGAAAGAAAGAAAGAAAGAAAGAAAGAAGAAGGAATAATAAATGAATATATATAATAACAATAATAGTAATAATGATAATAATAAACCAATAGTAAGGTAAAATATGGTTGAAAAACTAGAGGTCTTGCAAAAAATAAAAAAATGAATTTTGTTTTCTATTTCCTATCCACTGTACACAGTATACAACAAGCAACATAACACATAACAATATATACACATACACATTCACACACACACGTAATCAAACACTAAATCACTCTCTCCCACCTCCACCCTCTCTCCCTCTCTCTCCCTCCCTCTCTACAACAACAACAACAACAACAACAACAACAACAACAACAACAACAACCAACCAACCATATCATCATCAAATCAATAAACACGTCCGTCGAAATATTGCGCATTCTACCCCCCCCCCCAGCTATGTAAAAGTAGCGAGACGAGGCATCGTAACACCACCACCACCACACGTCACCACACGTCAACTCCAGCAAAAGCACACCTGCCGTCAGCTGTTGTCTTCTGCTGTATCTCAACTCCCCCCCTCCCGCCTCCCACCTCCACCTCCACCTCCACCTCCACCTCCACCTCCACCTCCACCTCCTCCTCCTCCTCCTCCTCCTCCTCCTCCTCCTCCTCCTCCTCCTCCTCCTCCTCCTCCTCCTCCTTCCTCCTCCTCCTCCCCCTCCTCCTCCCCCTCCTCCTCCCCCTCCTCCTCCCTCTTCCTCTACCTATCCTTCCTCCGTCCGTCCGTCCGTCCGTCCGTCCGTCCGTCCGTCCCTCCTCTTCCACCCATTCCTCCTTCTTCCTCCTCCACTCCACCCACTCCCACCCCACTCCACCTACTCCCACCCCACTCAACCCCCCCACCTAAAAGATTTTGCACGAGTTAACTGTGCAAAACAACATCGCCAACCAGGGTGAGGGAGGGAGGGAGGGAGGGAGGGAAGCAGGGAGGGTGGGGAGAGAAGGAAGGGAGAGAGGGGGGAGAGGGAGGGAGGGGAAAGCGAGTGAGAGGGAGAGACGGGGTGGAAGAGGAAATGAGGAAGAGAAAAAGAGAGAGAAAGAGAAAGGGGGAGAGAGAGAGAGAGAGAGAGAGAGAGAGAGAGAGAGAGAGAGAGAGAGAGAGAGAGAGAGAGAGAGAGAGAGAGATAGAGGAGAGAGAGAGGAGAGAGAAAGAGCAAAGAGAAAGAGAAAGAAAGAGAGAGAGAGAGATAGAAAGAGAGAGAGAGAGAGAGAGAGAGAGAGAGAGAGAGAGAGAGAGAGAGAGAGAGAGAGAGAGAGAGAGAGAGAGAGAGAGAGAGAGAGAGAGAGAGAGAGAGAGAGAGAGAGAGAGAGAGAGAGAGAGAGAGGAGAGAGAGTGAGAGAGATAAATAGATAGAGAGAGATAGAGAGAGAGGAAGGGAGAGGGGAAGGCGAAGGGAAAGAGATAGATAGATAGATAGATAGATAGATAGATAGAGAGAGATAGAGAGAGAGGAAGGGAGAGGGGAAGGCGAAGGGAAAGAGATAGAGAGATAGATAGATAGATAGATAGACAGATAAATATGGAGAGAGAGAGAGAAACAGAGAAAGAAGTCGGCTGTGGGGGCGGAGAAACGGGAGGTTGGCGAGCCTTCCAGATGGGCGAGAGGGGAGAAAGAGAGGGGAAAATGGCGAGCCAGGGGGAGAGGGGGGAGAGGGAGGAGAGGGTGGGAAAGAGAGAGAGAGAGACAGAGAGAGAGAGAAAGAGGGAGGGAGGTGGAAATGGTGACGGACATTTTGTGCAAATCGATAAGAGTGAGGTTTCGGGGCTACAGGTTCGGGGAGGGAGGGAGGGAGGGAAGGAGAAAGGGAAGAAGGGAGGAAGGGAAGAAGGGGGGAAGGGAAGAAGGGGGGAAGGGAAGAAGGGGGAAAGGAGGGAGTGGAGGAAGCAAGGGAGGAAAGGAAGAAGGGAGGATGGGAGGAAGGGAGAAAGTGAAGAAGGGAGGAAGGGAAGAAGGGAGGTGGGAAGGGAGGAAGGAAGGAAGGAAGAAAGGAAGAGAGATTCAGGATGGTGGAAGATAGAGAGGAAGGGTGGAAGTGAGGGTGGGAGGTAGGAAAAACGGAGAGAGGGAGTGGGTAAAAGAAGGGAGGGATATAGACAGTGTAAGCCCCCTCTGCTGCCGGTGCCACCAGTTTGTAAGCCACCTACTGGCACTTGTTGTAACCCTCCACTGAGAGCAGTTGTTATAACCACTCGATGCCCTGGTTGTGATGCGGTGGTTAAAGAGACAGACGTTCACGTGCCATGGTCTTTATTGTGGACTGTTAATTACACTAGACCCTGGCCGAAGGCCAGAGGTCAGAGCGGTTCGCTCTAGTCTGTCTGTCTGACCTCTCTGTCCTGATCTGTCTGTCCCTGTGTGATCTTTACATGTCCTTAAGTACAAATCTTTAGTCACTTTCTTCGCCTCGGGGCTTCCGCTAGCAAACACAGCTGCCTAGAAAAGCTTGTGTTCCGAGGCGGAAACGAACACAGGAAGCAGGATGTGTCAGGTCAAGACACACTGCCATCGATATTGCATTAAATTAAGTAGACATACATGATCAATGTCTTATCTCACATAATATCAATATCAGTGCCTTACATCGAGGGGGCTTACAGACAGAGATAAGATAGAAGATAGAATAGAGAGCAAAGGAGTGGGTGTGAGTGAGTGAGAAAGAGGGAGGGAGACGAAGACAGAGAATAAAGAGAGAAAGAGAGAAAAAAAAACGAATGGAGACCAAGACGAAAGGAAACCAGATAATGCGGCATGGCAGACGAGGGGACAAAGCGAGTTACGATGAACGAGCGAACGAGCGAGAGAGAAAGAGATAGATAGATAGAGATAGAGAGATAGAGAGAGAGAGAGAGAGAGAGAGAGAGAGAGAGAGAGAGAGAGAGAGAGAGAGAGAGAGAGAGAGAGAGAGAGAGAGAGAGAGAGAGAGAGAGAGAGAGAGAGAGAGAGAGAGAGAGAGAGAGAGAGAGAGAGAGAGAGAGAGAGAGAGAGAAAGACAAAATAAGAGAAAGAGTGAGAAAGAAACAATAAGAGAAAGAGAGAGAGAGAAGAAATAAAAAAAGAGAGAAAGAGAGAGAGAGAAGAAAGAAAAAAAAGAGAGAAAGAGAAAGGGAGAGAGAGCGCAACGAGAGGGGCGTGGCTCAGGGGAGGACAACAGATGAGTACTTCAGTCGAGAATATGAGACGAAGAAATCTGGCGAAAACGTTCCTTAGATGTAGGAGATAGTAACCTCTTTTCATACGCTGTAAAACGTTTTCCTGACTCGAAATCTTATCATAGGCGTGCAAAAAAACGTTCCTCGGATATAACAGAACGTTTCTTAGGCGTAGAAGCGAATGTTTCCTTATTCCAGACGTTGGAAAAAAAAAATCTCGGACATGAAAAAATAATACTTTGACGTAGAGAGAGAAGAAGAAAAAAAAGAAAAAAAAAAAAAGAAAAGAAAAAAAGAAAAGAAAGAAAAAAAAACGTAAAAAAAAAAAAAAAAAAGATCAATAAAGCGTTCCTTAATAAGACCGACCAGCCATCAAGAGTGCAAGCAGGCAAACACTCGGCAAGGGTGAAAATGACGTTGCAGTTTATTATTAGCTGGATTAATCTGTGATGACGGATTTGAAAGTGATGACGGCGAAGAAATCCACAGCATCCGGATCCGGAATCAGCTGATATGATGAGGCGTTGTGGGAGGAGGGGCGGGGAGTATGACAAAACAAACAAATAAATAAATAAATAAATAAATAAATAAATAAATAAATAAATAAATACAACATATCTATCTCTGAGAGAGAGAGAGAGAGAGAGAGAGAGAGAGAGAGAGAGAGAGAGAGAGAGAGAGAGAGAGAGAGAGAGAGAGAGAGAGAGAGAGAGTGAGAGAGAGAGAGAGAAAGAGAGAGGGAGGGGGAGTTAGAGAGAGAGAGAGAGAGAGAGAGAGAGAGAGAGAGAGAGAGAGAGAGAGAGAGAGAGAGAGAGAGAGAGAGAGAGAGAGAGAGAGAGAGAGAGAGAGAGAGAGAGAGAGAGAGAGAGAGAGAGAGAGAGAGAGAGTGAGAGAGAGTGAGAGAGAGTGAGAGAGAGTGAGAGAGGGAGAGAGGGGGAGTTAGAGAGAGAGAGAGAGAGAGAGAGAGAGAGAGAGAGAGAGAGATGAAGGGAGGGAGGAATTGAGGGAAAGAAGGAAGGAAGGAGGGAAGGAGGGAGGGAGGGTGTAGGAGGCACGGGAGCAACGCACCAGGGATCAGGGGCAGAGCACAGAGGAACATCCAGTCATGATGAGCATGTGCCACGTGACTGTTCATGAAGGCATGTTTTCTCGGTCTCGTCGGCCATGCGGTGCCAATCTCTCATGCGACTCTCTTTCTCTTTCTCTTTCTCTTTCTCTTTCTCTCTTTCTTTCTCTCTCACTCTCTCTCTCACTTATTCACTCACTCATTCACTCTCACTCACTCACTCTCACTCACTCACTCACTCACTCACTTACTCACTCACTCATTCACTCACTCACTCTCACTCATTCACTCACTTACTCACTCATTCACTCACTCACTCTCACTCTCTCTCCTTCCTTATCTATCTTTCTTCTTCTGGGGGCGGGGGGGAGAAGGGGAGGGAGTGGGGAGTGGCAGGCAATAGGGAAGGGGAAGGGAAGAGGTGGAGAGGGAAGAGGGAAGCGGTGGAAAGGGGAGGAGTGAAGTGGCGGGGAGGGGAAAAGGGAGCGGTGGAGAGAGGGGAGAGGGGAGAGGGGAGAGGGGAGAGGGGAGAGAAGGGGAGAAAAAGGAAGAGGAGAGAGGGGAGGAGAGAGGGAAGTGATGCGAAATGGGGGAGAGGGGAAGCATGAAAGGATAGGACAGGACGGGATGGGGTGGGGGTGGGGGTGGAGGCAATCTTTACCCCGGTGCCTCCCCCATCCTTTACTTTGTTCTCCATCTTCCAAGATAGTCTCTCTTTCGTAGCTTCCACCGAGTTAGTACGGCATAACATTAAACATAATTGACCCAGGGAGAGGAAACAGTCGTGAACATCCGCCGTTAGTAGTACTGCCCCTTAGGGGATTACTCCGTCTCCCTCCCTCCCTCCCTCCTTTCTCTCTCTCTTTCTCCCTCTTTCCGTTCTTCTTTCTCTCCCTCCCTCCTTTTCTCTTTTCTTCCTCTCTCCCTTAACTACTTCTTTCTCTTCTCTCTCCCTCCCCATCCCTCCACCAACCCCCCCCCCCCCCCCCCCCCCCCCCCCTCCTCCCTCCCTCCCATCCCATCCCAACCCCTCCCCACCCCACCCCACCCATCCCCTTCCTTCCCTTCTCTTCCTTCCCCTCCCTCCCTCTCTCTCCTTTCCTCCCCTCCCCTCCCCTCCCCTTCCCTTCCCTTCCCTTCCCTTCTTTCTTTCTTTCTTTCTTCCTCCCCTCCCCTCTCCTCCCCTCCCCTCCCCACCCCTCCCATCCCCTTCCCACCCCAACAGCACGACACAATCCTAACCCTCATCCACACTATTGCAAAGGTCGATTAACAAGACACAGGCCGACTCCCACGTCCAAATTCCGAGAAAAAAGCAACGGCCGACGGAGCGAGTGAGTGTGTGTGTGTGTGTGTGTGTGTGTGTGTGTGTGTGTGTGTGTGTGTGTGTGTGTGTGTGTGTGTGTGTGTGTGTGTGTGTGTGTGTGTGTGTGTGTGTGAGTGAGTGAGTGAGTGAGTGAGTGAGTGAGTGAGTGAGTGAGTGAGTGAGTGAGTGAGTGAGTGAGTGAGTGAGTGTTTATGTGAGTGAGTGTGTGTTTATGTGCAGGCGTGTGCGTACGTGCGTGTGTGCGTGCGTGCGTGTGTGTTTATGGGGAAGGGTGGGTGGGGCAGGGGCGAAGGGGTGTCGCGTCACACACATCCTGACGTTAAAGACACGCCAGCGAGTCAGAGTGAGTGACTCGCGACTCGCGACTTGAAAGGTTGGGAGGCCTCGTTTCCTCACGATGAAGTAACGTGCCGGCGTCCCCCCTGACGTGTTTCGGTCACACGATTATGAAGAAAAAAAATGAACTTGGTGAAAATAGGCAATAAAGACCCCTCTCTCTAGATGTGTATTGATTGCATAATCATGAAGTAACAAAAAAATAATAATAATAATGAAAATTGGTAACACAGATCCCTCTCTCAAGATGTATATTGGTGACTCAATTATGAAGCGAAAAATACTTAATAGGCAATACAGGCCTCTCAAAACTTGTTGTTGTTGTTGTTGTTGTTGCTGTACGACGAGACGAGACACATTTCATAAATACTAAATTAACGAAAGAATTAACATTATGAAAATAAACGTTGCAGGCCTGGCCCCTACGATATGTTATTCCGTAATACAAAACCAATAAAATATACGAGCTTTAATCAAATAGCCAATATAGGCCTCTCTTAAGATACATACATATTAGTTACGCTACGGTGAACGAGACATTGTGAAGCAAAGGCGACACGGCACCAAACAATTTAAAACCCTCACATAACTAAATCTGCGCAAGCAATATAATTCCAAAACATAAAAAAAATAAAACCGATTACCCATACTAATCTAACGACAAATCAAAAACACTGGGACTTGTGTCTGAAGTATAAACAAGACATAAAACCGCACGCTTTAGACGCTAAAAATAGCATAGGAGTCGTGTGGTTTGTTTTCATGCGAGTTTCAACGCATTCTGCTAATGTCATGTCCTGCTGACCTGGCGCTGGCTACGCATTTGTTGAACACAGTCAAACGTTGTTCAACTAACCATAATGAGAGAGTATTGGCGAGTTAGTTTACTAGACGCTTGCACGCACGGACACTCTGCGACACATATAGTCTCTCTCTGTCTGTCTCTGTCTCTGTCTCTTACACACACACAATCACACACTAATACAAACACACTAACACGCACAGAGACACAGACAAAGATACAGATAGATACCCATACACACACACACACACACACACACACACACACACACACACACACACACGAGACCTAATACCATACATTCAAAGAGCCAAGACTGACGAAACATTTCTAGTCTCCCATAAATAGTTTTGCTTAGGCGACGAACGGGAGAGGAAGGGAAATAGAGATGGAAATGGAGATGGGGAAGAAGATGGAGATGGGGAAGAAGATGGCGAGGGAGATGGAGATGGGGAAGGAGATGGAGAAGAGGATGGAGGAGGAGAAGGAGAAGGGAAGAGGGACAGAATAATACAAGATGGCGAGAAATGAAAATAATGAAGAAAACGAGGAGGATGGGCGGAAGGGGGTGATGGAAGAGGGGGAGAAAGGGAGGAAGAGGGAGAGGAGCAAAGAGGGAGAAAAGGGAGGAAGAGAGAGAGAGAGAGAGAAGAGTGGGGAGACTAAAGAACGGGGAGAGGGAGGACAAGTGAGAAGGGATGAAGGGGGTGGGGGGCGACTGAACGAGGGAATATGAAGAAGGGGGAAGGGGGAGAGGGTAGCGGGTTGAAAGGGAGGAAGAGAGAGAGAGAGAGAGAGAGAGAGAGAGAGAGAGAGAGAGAGAGAGAGAAATAGGGGAGGGGGAAGGGGAGGGGGAAGGGGGGGGTAAGAGAGGGGAATTAGCCCATTTCGACGCCAACGGGACGCAATTGCGGTCGACAGCTGGAGAAGAAACCAATTCCTGGGCCCCGGTATCACACGATCTCTGACCCTTCCCTCCCGCCCGCCTTACCCTTCCCTCCACCACGCCCTCATTTCCCTTCCGGCTGCTCTGCCTTCTTGCATTCCACTCATCAGTCTTCCGTCTTCCACCTTCCCTTCCCTTCCCTTCCCCTCTCCCTCCCTTCCCTTCCCTTCCCTTCCCCTCTGCCTCCCTTCCCCTCTCCCTCCCTTCCCCATCCACCCTCTCATCCCCTCCTTTGCCCTCCCTTCCCCTCCCCCTGCTTCCCTCTCCATATATCATTGTTATGAAGGATACGAAGAACGGGAGGGGGGGGGAGTGAAGGGAGAGAAGGGGAAGGAAGATAATATTGATAGCGGCGATGATGATTATAACAACACTAATAATAACAACGACAGCAATAATGATAGTAGTAGTAATAATAATTGTAATAAAAAAGAAATATAATAACAATAATAATAATAATAATAATAATAATAATAATAATAATTATAATGATAATAATAATAGTAATAATAATAAGTTTAAATAAAATAATAATAATAACAACAACAACAAACATAAAAAACAGAGGAAAAATACAAGTAATAAGAAGCTAATTTTTTTTTTTTAATGAAGTAGGAGATAAAGAACAAGAACAAGGAAAATTACCTCAAAGAAAGAAAAGGAAAGAAGAAGAAAGTATTAGAAAAAAAAGGAGAAGTAGCAGCAATAGTAGTAGTAGGAAAAGAAAAAGAAAAAAATAAAAGAGGAGAAGAAACAGAAGAATAAAAAGGAGAAGTAGCAGCAGCAGCAATTGTAGTAGTAGGAAAAGAAAAAGGAAAGAGAAAAGAGGAGAAGAAACAGAAGAAGAAAAAGGAAGTAGCCGAAAAGCAGCAGTCAGTCAGGATCGATGTTACGTAAGTGGGATTTCCTGAGCGCTGCCGGGAGTACTTGGGAGGTTTCGTCGCCCTTCCGTTTCTTATGCAAGCAACACGACGTGCGTGTAGGTGTCTACAAACAAACAAACAAGCACACTGACAGACAAACAAATAAGACAAACTGACTGATTAACTGTCTGTCTGACTGACTGTCTGACTGACTGATTAACTGTCTGTCTGACTGTTTAACAGACTGACTGACTGATTAACTGTCTGTTTGCCTGACTGTCTGACTGACTGATTAACTGTCTGTCTGACTGTCTGACTGACTGACTGACTGACTATCTGTCAGTATCTGTCTGTCTCTTATGCTCGCTCGCTCTCTCTCTCTCTCTCTCTCTCCCTCCCCACAACAGGATCACTAGAGACTCTCAGAAGGGGAGGGAAATGAGGGGAGGAATGAGAGAAGGGGAGAAACGGAGAAGGGGAGAAGAGGGGAAGAGGGGAGGAGGGAGGGAGAGAGGGGGGAGGTGTGAGGAAGGAGCGTAAGGTGACACTCCTAATCCCCAAAGCCACTTGACTCGCTCCTTGCACGACCACCTACCCTTCGTCACTACCAACGCATGCGTTACCTACCATCGCCTTTCACACACCTGCGACCACACATACACTATCTACCATAACACCTCTGACCACACATACACTATCTACCATCACACCTGCTACCAAAAATGCGCCGTCTAATATCGCCATTCACACACCATCCACCGCACATGCGCCGCCTACCATCACACCTGCTACCATACATGCGCTATCTACCATCTCCACTCAGAAACACCTGCTGGCATCACCAGGCGACAGGTGAGTACAGGGAAGGTAGCGGACAGGTGCAGAGGAGTAAAAAGTCAATGGGTTCACGTCACGCTCAACTTGCCAATGTAGAGGAAGGAAATGAGAGGGAGAGGGAGAGGGGGTAAGAAGGAGGGGGGGAGGGGGAGGGGTAAGAGGGAGAGGGGAGAGGGAGAGGGAGAGGGAGAGGGGGAGGGAGGGAGAGGGGGAGAGGGGGAGAGGGGGAGAGGGAGAGAGAGAGAGAGAGAGAGAGAGAGAGAGAGAGAGAGAGAGAGAGAGAGAGAGAGAGAGAGAGAGAGAGAGAGAGAGAGAGAGAGAGAGAGAGAGAGAGAGGGGGTGTAAGGCAGAAAAAGAGAAGAGAGAGGGGGGGATGTGTATGTGTATGTATGTGTTTGAGTGGGTAAGTAAATCAGTGAGTGATCGAGTGAGTGTGATCGAGTGAGCGAAAGCAAACGCATGAATGAATATAAGACCGGATGAGTCTGCGCGCGGGCGTGTGTGTGTGTGTGTGTGTGTGTGTGTATGTAAGCATGCATGCATATCTCTGAATGTATGAACGTGTCTGTAAATATGTCTCTGCCTCCACGCCGCACGCCCGTGTCCGTCTGCATTTGCTTGTCTGCTTGTCATCCCACGAGTGAGAAGCAACAGACCCCCAGAGTGAGTCCTGCAATTGCTAATAAGCACAGACATCTCGTCAGTCACCTTGATCTAGTTGTTACTTAATCCCCCGGCGAGTTTTATCTTTTTTTTTTAACCACCCCCCCCCCTCCCCCCACCCCCTTTCCCCCACACCCCATCCATCTCTCTCCTGCATAAACACACAACCCTTCTCTGTGTCTGTCTCTTCATCTTGCCTCACCTTATCTGACTCATCTCTCGCTCTCGCTCTCTCTTACTCTCGCTCTCGCTCTCGCTCTCTCGTATTCTCTCGTTTCTCTCGCTCTCGCTCTCTCTCGCTCTCTCTTATTCGCTCTCTCTCGCTCTTACTCTCTCTTCGCTTTTACTCTCTCTCGCACTCGTTCTTACACACACTTACCCTCTCACTCTCTCACCCTTTCCTTTTTTTTATCTCTCCCTATCACTCCTATTCATTCTCCCTCTCTCACTCACCCCC
>BOPN01000045.1:170401-172901 GCA_017312705.2 Penaeus japonicus
GGGAGAGGGTGATGGTAGGTAAGGGGAGGTTGGGGGGAGGGGTGAGAGGGTAAGAGGAGGTAAGGGGAGGTAAGAGGAGGTAGGGAAGTAATAGGAGGGTAAGGGGTGGGTGAGGGTAAAGGGGGAGGTAAGTAAGGCGGATGGGAGAGAGGGTCGAAGGAGAGGGGAGGTTGGGGAAAACTCAGGGGGAGGGTAAGGGGAAAGGGAGGAGGAGATAGGTAGAAGAAAGAAGAAAGGGGGGAGGAAAGTAGAGAGGAGGTAGATAGAAAAAATAGGAGAAACGAGATGAGATGAGATAAATCGCATCAGGTTTACGAAAAGATATATGGTAGAAAAATAAAATAAAATAAAGAAACAAATGAGCAATCATCAATAACCACAACGTAGACGTCAACGATACACAGGTTGTACCAATCACAAAAAAAAATCATTTAGAAAATCAATATATCAACTTAAAAAATATAAATTAGACGCTTATGATCAGATAAATTTTATTCAGACACATTTTGACACACACACACACACACACACACACACACACACACACACACACACACACACACACACACTAAAAAAGATAGACAGACAGATACATATAAACACAGGCAGACAATACACACAGACAAGACAGATCAATACAGATACACAGACACAGAAATAATACTAACACCAGTAACAAATAATGAGAAGTCAAGAGGACACCAAAGGGCAGGAGAGAAAGAGCGGTCTGCTGCCTGCTTCCTGCTTCCCCCCTCCCCCCCCTTCCCCAGAGACCGAGGCTGACACGTGGTCGCCATAGCTTGCTCTTGCATGTGTTCTCGGTCTGACACATTTGGCTGTGTTCTGACACGTTTTGTTAAGTTCTGACATCTTTGGTTATGTTCTGACACGTTTTTTTATGTTCTGACACGTTTTCTTATGTTCTGACACGTTTTCTTATGTTCTGGCACGTTTTGTTTTGTTCTGACACATTTAGTTATGTTCTGACACGTTTTGTTATGTTCTGACACGTGTTATTATGTTCTGGCACATTTGGTTATGTTCTGACACCTTTTGTATTGTTCTGACACATTTAGTTATGTTCTGACACGTCTTGTTCTGTTTCGACACATTTCGTTTTGTTCTGGAACATTCATTAAGTTCCAACACATCTTTTTTATGTTCTGCTACCTTTCGTTCTGACATATTCAGACACATTTTGACACACCCGGCCGTGTTTTGACACACTCCTTTCTGACACTTCATGTTCTGCCACATCCTGTCATGTTCTGACACGCGTCACCATATTCTGACAAATCCCGCTGTGCTCTGATACACTTTGCCATCTTCTGATATAATGCTATGTCCGACACACTTTGGCCCGACATATTTTGCCACATTTAGCCACACACACTGCCATGTTTTACCGAAGTAAACCGTATTTTTGCCAAAGTATACCGATTATTTCCTTCAAGTATACCATATATTTCTCCAAAGTATATCGCATTTTTATACATTACTATTTTTTTTTTGAAGAGTAAGCAAGGAGCGGTCCTTCCTTGCAATCATATTATTCATCAACATGACCATGAAAGTGTTGCATCCAATTCGAAATAAGGTCAAAGTCAAAGTGGTAAGTTATTCTAACACGTTGAGAAACAAAAAAACAATAATAATAATAAATAAATAAATAAATAAATAATAAAGAAAAATAAATAAATAAAATAAAATAAAGGGAAAAGACACAGCTATAAATCACCATCAACACGAGGGCTTTCAACCATTTTACGAGACCAATTGCAACGTCATTCATCAACATCCGACCAGTTCCCGATGCACATCAATCTTGCAATAATCACTAAAAAAACAACAACAACAACAACGATACTAAACGGAGACTCATTCCGAGTTCCCAGTGCATATCAACCCCTGCAATTAACAACAACAACAACAATGCCAAGTATAAAAACTGATTTCACTCATTAACAACAAACCAGAGTCCCCGGTACATAAAAAAACATCTTACCATAATCATCAATTGCAACAACAGACAACAAAACCAAAACAGAGATCCCCTTCATTAATAACCAACCATGGTCCCATCCAGATGCATCATGAAGCTTATAATAAATAACACTTGATAATAACACACACGGGCAAAGAACGAAGACAACACCCAATGCACAATACCAATGAGGCCATCCAGAGATCACACACGAACAATAACAAAGACATAATAACGATACCTTACAGCTTATACACAGACACACAACGATAACAAATATCTATGCATCATACAATTTCCAATAACGATAATGCTATATAAAGATCATACACAGACAAACAAAGACAACAAACATCTAAGCATCATACACTTTGCAACAACAATAATGCTAGATAGAGATCATACATACACACACACACACACACACACACACACAACGACAATAAGAGACGAACAACGACTATAGCAATATTGCAAAGACTCCTGCAATGCAACTTTAATAAGGTGTGCTTGCTT
>BOPN01000045.1:177901-180401 GCA_017312705.2 Penaeus japonicus
ATAAATAATAATAATAAGGATGATGATAATAATAATTAATGGTAATAGTAACAATCATATAATAATTATGATGATATGATGATGATGATAATAACAATAATACTGATAATGAAGATTGATGGTTTGTTGTGTATAATAATGATGATGATGATGATGATGATGATGATGATGATAAGAACAATAACGTATGAGAAACAAACAGAAACAAATACAAAACCAAAGCGTATGTAAAATAACCCAGATAACAATAAGACATTACACAATCTCGTTCATAGACCCCCCCTTCCCCACTACCCCCTTGTCCACCCCCCTCCTCCCCCGGTTTGAGGTGGGGGAAGAGGAGAAGAGAGGAAGAGAGAGAGAGAGAGAGAGAGAGAGAGAGAGAGAGAGAGAGAGAGAGAGAGAGAGAGAGAGAGAGAGAGAGAGAGAGAGAGAGAGAGAGAGAGAGAGAGAGAGAGAGAGAGAGAAGACGAAGAAGAGAGAGAAGAAAAGAGAGAAGAGAGAGAGAGACAAAAGAGAAAGAGAGGAGGGACCGAGAAGATGTAGAAGGGATTAGACGCAAAAAGGAAAGAGAAAAAAGAAGGGACAAGAGAGAAAGAGAAGGGATAGAAAGCAAGAAGAAGGGAAGAAAAGGGAAGAGGAGAGGGGAGCTTACCTGGTGGTGTGTGCGGCGTCAGGTGTCGTGTCATACCCAGGTCGCCGTCACACACCAGGCGCTGCTCTCCACTCTCCCCTCCTTCCCCTGCCTTACCCCCTTCCTTCCTTCCTTCCTTCATTCATTCATTCATTCCCCCTCTCCTCCCTCCCTTTTCTCCCCTCCTTTACTCCCTTCCCTCTCCTTCCTCCCTTTTCTCGCCTCCTTTACTCCCTTCCCTTCTCTTTCTTCCTTACTTCCCTCTCCTCCATCCCTTTTCTCCCCTTATTTACTCCCTTCCCTCTCCTTCCTCCCTTTTATCCCCTCCTTTATTCTATTCTATTCCCTTCACTTCCCTTCCCTCCCTTTTCTCCCCTCCTTTATTCCCTTCCCTCTCCTCCCTCCCTTTTCTCTCCTCCTTTATTCCCTTCCCTTCCTTCCTTCCCTCTCCTCCCTCCCTTTTCTCACCTCCTCTGTTCTCTTCCTTCCTTCCTTCCTTCTCTCCCCTCCCTCCCCTCCCTTCCCTTCCTTCTCTCTCCTCCCTCCCTTCTCTTACCTCCTTTGTTCTCTTCCTTCCTTCCTTCCTTCTCTCCCCTCCCTTACTCCCTTCCTATCTTACCTCTCCACTCTCCCCTCCCTCCCCTCTCCCTCCCTTACCTCTTCCTCCCTCCCTCCCCTCTCCCTCCCTCCCTCCCTCCCTCCCTCCCTCCCTCCCTCCATCCATCCATCCATCTCTCCCTCTCACCCTCTCTCCTTCCATCCCTCCCTCCCTCCCCCCCCCCCCCCCCCCGTGAGTGAGTGAGTGAGTGAGTGAGTGAGTGAGTGGGTGAGTGAGTAGGTGAGTGAGTGAGTGAGTGAGTGAGTTTGTGAGTGAGTTTGTGAGTGAGTGAGTGAGTGAGTGAGTGGGAGGGTGAGTGAATGAGTGGGTGAGTGAATGAGAGAGAGAGAGAGAGAGAGAGAGAGAGAGAGAGAGAGAGAGAGAGAGAGAGAGAGAGAGAGAGAGAGAGAGAGAGAGAGAGAGAGAGAGAGAGAGAGAGAGAGGGAAATATAAAAGGCATCATAACCACAAAATCCACTCACAACTAACACCCAACTCTTTGCAACAAGGAAAAGCAACATAGCAACACCGTACGAGCAATTCACGGCAACCGGCACCACGTCATCCCACACAAACTCCAACCCCGCCCCCCTCTTCTTCTTCTTCTTCTTCTTCTTCTTCTTCTCCTTCTTCTTCTTCTTCTTCTTCTCCTTCTCCTTCTCCTTCTCCTTCTCCTTCTCCTTCTCCTTCTCCTTCTCCTTCTCCTTCTCCTCCCCCTCCTCCCATCCCCTTCCCAACACACAAGCATAAGAAACAACCAATACCATCCCTCCCCTTCCCCCCAAACCCACCCCCTCAAAACCACAGCATAGCACAGCATAGCACAGCACCAGAGCCATCGCCCTCATCGCCACCGCCTATGATTTCTGCCTCACGGAACCCACAATCTGCCCCCTGGTGACGGGTGGTGTGTGTGTGTGTGTGTGTGTGTGTGTGTGTGTGTGTGTGTGTGTGTGTGTGTGTGTGTGTGTGTGTGTGTGTGTGTGTGTGTGTGTGTGTGTGTGTGTGTGTGTGTGTGTGTGTGTGTGTGTGTGTGTGTGTGTGTGTGTGTGTGTGTGTGTGTGTGTGTGTGTGTGTGTGTGCATGTGTGTGTGTGCGTGTGTGCGTGAGTGTGTGTGCGCGCAAAGCATGGTGGTGAGGAGAGGCAGGTGGTGAAGAGGGGCGATGAGGAGAGGTGGGTAGTGAGGAGAGGGAGGTGGTGATGAGGAGGAGAGGGAGGTGGTGATGAGGAGAAAAGTTGGAGAGGAAAAGCGGGTGATGAGGAGAGG
>BOPN01000045.1:185401-187901 GCA_017312705.2 Penaeus japonicus
AACAACAAACAACAACAACAATTCAAAACGTCCAAACGAGCCCCGAGCATAAATCACGCAAGACAACAAACAACCAGCAAACCAAGTACGTGGTTCACAGCCTATACCGAACAAGCATTCCAACCTGTAAACCTGCCCACAAGCCCGCCCACAAACCCGCCCACAAACACCCGCCCACAAACAGCAGCCCCGTCGCCGTCCCAGCCGCAAGGAAGAAGAAGGAGTCCGAAGCCGAACTGATTATGCAGCACGTGAAGCACCGTTAAGCCACCGTATTCCGTATTCATCTGGTCGGGAAAATCCGTTCATGGGGGGAGGAGGAGGGGAAGGGGAGAGGGAGGAGAGGGGTGACTGTCAATCGGTCACTTAGTCAGTCAGCTACTCGCCCAGACAGACAGTTAGTTAGTTATAACACGTAGATAGTCATTCAGTCAGAGAGTTATTCAGTCTGGCAGTCAGTCAGCCAGATAATAAGTCAGTCAGTCAGATAATTATAATTCGATAATCATTGTCAGACAGATATACAGTCAGTTATATTACGATAATCATTCAGACAGTTAGTTATATTACGAGATATTACAAGATAATAGTCATTCAGTCAGTTATATTACGATAATAATTCAGTCAGATATTGATTATTCGATAATCATTCAGTCAGAGAGTCATTAAGTAAGTCAGTCATTCAGAGAGTCCTTCAGTCAGATAGTTATGACAGTTAGGTAGTAATTAAGCCGGCTATTCTGCAATTCAGTAGCTAGTCCGCCTTTCAGTTTGTCAACTAGTTAGGCAACTATTTGAGTAAAATGTCTATTCCGTAGCAGAACTTCTCGTCACTTCTCTTCACTTCTCTTCACTTAGTTACTAATACTTCCTTCCTTCCTCCTCTTTCTTTCTTTCTTTCTTTCTTTCTTTCTTTCTTCCTCCCTTCCTCTCTCTCTCCCCCCGTCCCCCTCCTACCTGTCCGGAACGCCCCCCCCCCCTCCCCTCCTTATAAACCTCACCGCACCCACCAACCAACCTTGCAGCAAATTAGGCTTACTCGGCCACTCCCTCCCTCCCCCCCTTCCCTTTCCCCCCTCCCCCCGCAAACCCTCTCTCGTAAAGAAGCTAAAAATCGCATAGGCCTATCCCTTCTACGGCCTCCTCGCGACGCCCGCCCGCCCTCTTCCTCGCCAGACCGTAACGAACGGCGGCGCGGCGCGGCAGCCAACACCTACCGCTTCGGAGACCGATCTCAGAACGCGCCGATACCCCCCTCTTCCCCCCTCCTCCTCCTCTCTTCCCCTTCCCCTCCCTCTCCTTTCTCACCCCCGTTACGCGCTGCCAAATACCTGCCGTCCTTTAACCGCCCGTTCGAGAGAGGTTTATTTACGAATGCAAAAAATACCTGTGGGATTCTTCTACTTTTCTCCTTCTTCTTCTTTTCTCCTTTTTCTTCTTCTTTCCTCCTTCCTCTTCTTTTTCTCCTTTTCTTCTTCTTTTTTTCTCCTTCTCCTTCTCTTTCTTCGTTTTATTTTCATCTTCATCCTTATATGAGTGACTAAATGGGTACACTTTTGTCTTTGTATTTTTGTGTCTATGTCTGCGTGTGTCCATCTATGAGTGTGTATCTCCATATGTGTGTCTATGCAGGTGCGTGTTGACGTACACGTGTATGTGTCTATGCATGTGTGTATACGTAAACGTCAATCTAAATACAATCGCACTGCCTTTACCTACACATGTTTACATAGGCCTAGAACATGAACATACCAACACCCACTTATATCCCCACATACATTCATACGTCCCCCACGATACTTAATACACGACCAAAAACCAAACAAACAAACAAAACAACACCACAGATAAGCCTTAAACACGGGAATAGGGAGAGGAGGAAGGAAGGCGAGCATTTGCCGAAGGAGACAAGTGTATGATGGAGGAGGGCGGAGGTTAAAAGCCCCGCGCTGATATTACGGCGTCTCCTCCTCCCCCGCCCACTCGCCCACTCGGCTCGCTCGCTCGCTCGTTCGCTTTCCGCTGCCGAGTTTACTAACTACATTTTTATCTTATGGTTTTCCTTTTTCTTCTTCTTCTTCTTCTTGTTTTTCTTTTTCTTGTTTTTCTTCTTCTTGTTTTTCTTCTTATTCTAGTTTTTCTTCTTCGTCTATTTCTTCTTCTTTCCTTCTTGGTCTTCCCTCTTTCCTTATTTTCCTTTTATCTTTTCTCCTTTCTTCTTCTTTCTACTAATCACGTGGGTATGGATCCAAAATTTTGATTTTGTATTGACTACATCCTCGCACACACACACAAACAAGCAAATATAAAGACATATATTCTCTCTCTCTCTCTCTCTCTCTCTCTCTCTCTCTCTCTCTCTCTCTCTCTCTCTCTCTCTCTCTCTCTCTCTTTCTCTCTCTCTCTCTCTCTCTCTCATAAATATAGATATAGATATAGTCATAGTCATAGTCATAGTCATAGAAATAGACGTGCTTATCTTTATATTCCACGCACACGT
>BOPN01000045.1:200401-212323 GCA_017312705.2 Penaeus japonicus
TGTCATACTTTTATTTACTATTTTATCGGTTGTTCTCCCTCTCGTCTCTCTTTCCTTCTCTCTCTCTCTCTCTTACCTCGTATCAATTATTCTTAACACGCGTTTCTCTCTCTTTTTACCGTCCCTTATAGAAGTTATCTCTTCGTCTCTTTTTGAAGTGTTTTTATCAAAGGTCTACTTCCTCGTCTCCTGTCTGTTTGCTGTGACACTTTTTGCTGTGGTGGAAATGGCGTTCCCGCTGGTTTCATATAGGGCATCTTGAGAGTGAGAGAGTGAGAGTGAGTGAGAGAATGAGAGTGAGTGAGAGAATGAGAATATGAGAATGAGAGAATGAGAGTGAGTGAGAGAATGAGAATATGAGAATGAGAGAATGAGAGTGAGTTAGAGTGAGAGTGAGAGTGCGAGATAGATAGATAGATAGATAGATAGATAGATAGAGAGAGAGAATATGTCTATACTTTTTGGTTGCCTGCCTGCCTGCCTGCCTGCCTGCTTACCTGCCTGCCTATATCTCCTATGTATTCGTCGGTCCAAATTTATGTTATGAATCAGGTTATAAGTCAGTCCCCAAGGGGCGTTGGGGAAAATCTGCCACGCCCCCTTCCCCTGCCCCATGCCCCCTCCCCCTCCCTCCTGATGCAATTGTTAGCGACAACCCGTCTCCGTCTCCACCTGCACTGCAGACTTTTTTGCAATTTGAAGATTGCGTTCAACAAGCACAACGCGCGAGAGATATATAATAATGCGTATAAAGAGATAAATGAATAAATCAATACAATAAAGTGATTTACAATACACTAAATGAGTAAAGGAAATAAAATAGNTATTCTCTCCTATCCTTCTTCTGACTCCTATTCTGTCCCTATCCTTCGAAGTCCTATTCTCTCCTATCCTTCTTCTGACTCTTATTCTGTCCCTATCCTTCGAAGTCCTATTCTCTCCTATCCTTCTTCTGACTCCTATTCTGTCCCTATCCTTCGAAGTCCTATTCTCTCCTATCCTTCTTCTGACTCCTATTCTGTCCCTATCCTTCGAAGTCTTATTCTCTCCTATCCTTCTTCTGACTCCTATTCTGTCCCTATCCTTCGAAGTCCTATTCTCTCCTATCCTTCTTCTGACTCCTATTCTGTCCCTATCCTTCTAGGTCATATTCTCTCCTATTCTTTCTAACTCTCATTATATCTTAATCCTTCTTCTGACTCCTATCCTTCGAAGTCCTATTCTCTCCTATTCTTCTTTATAACTCTTATTATAACTCAATCCTCATTCTGATTTCTATTCTATCCTATCCTTCTAACTCCTAATATATCCCTATCCTTCTTCTAATTCCTATTCCATCCCTATCCTCTTTCTGATTCCTATTTCATCCCTATCCTCCTTCCGATTCCTATTCTATCCCTATCCTTTTAACTCATAATATATCCCTATCCTTCTAACTCATGATGAAGGTGAAGATAATGATGAAGATAATGATGAAGTTGACGATAAAGATAAAGATGAAGAAGATGAAGATAATAATGATAATAACGAAAACAACGACGAAAACGACGACGACGATAAGGAAGTGAAAAGAGACGAAGAAAGGAAAAAGGCGAAGAGGAGGAAACCCTAATCAGGACGATGGATCCGAGCGAGCCGTTGCGTTGACCCAGTGAAGTCACACGGAGCTCGAGGAGGAGGAGGAGGAGGAGGCCAGCTGAGTCAGGCTCGCTCGCTCGCTGTCATGCGTCAACTCTTGAACATCGAGAGAAAGAGAGAGGGGGAGGGAGAATGAGGGAGGGAGAGGGAGAGGGAGGGAGGGAGGGAGGGAGGGAGAGGGAGAGGGAGAGAGGGAGGGAGGGAGGGAGGGAGGGAGGGAGGGAGGGAGGGAGAGAGAGGGAGGGAGAGAGAGAGAGAGAGAGAGAGAGAGAGAGAGAGAGAGAGAGAGAGAAAGAGAGAGAGAGAGAGAGAAAGATGGAGAAAGGGAGAAACATGGAGAAGGAGAAAGAAAGAAAGAAAGAAAGAAAGAGGCAGAGTCCTCCAGCATGTCAGTCACGTCAGCAGCACACAAACAAACCATGGTCCATATCTCCCCCTCCCCCTCCCCCTCCCTCTGTCATATGTCCTGTCACAGTCTCTCCGTTAATGAGACTTAGCGTGACCTTCTCATATCACACCCATATCGTCCATCTCTTATCTCGGTTTGGTGCTTTCAAATCAAATCACACCTTTTATCTTATCAATTCCTTTCGACATAAGATTCTTTTCATTAAATATTTATCGTTCTTATTTTTTATATCTTTCTTTTGTTCTATCAAATACTTAGCTATCTTGCTTCTTCAATATCTTGCTGTCTGTGTCTGTGTCTGTGTCTGTGTCAGCCCTGTCATCCTGTCTGTCTGTCTCATCTGTCTGTCTCTCCTTCCACTCTCGTTTTATCCTGCCTCCTTCCTCTGTTTTACTCTCTTTCTCCTTTCTCTCTCACCCTCTCCTCTCCCTCTTTTCTTTCTCTCTCTCTTTCTCTCCTCCCCCTCTCTCCATCCCCCTCTCCTCCCTCATACCCTTACCACCAACCGCACGCATAACACTCAGACTTCCACTCTGCCCTATCACGCTCATAGGCACGCACACGCACACACACACATATGCGCGCAAGCATAAATACAGAGACGCAGGTATATATAATTCAACACATACACATACACATACACACACACACATACACACAAAACTGCACTCCTACGCTCACTCACGCACCCACAAGCTCTCTCACACGCCCTCACGCACGCCCAAGCACACATCCCCCAAAGGCACCCTGCGCCTCCAAACTCAACTGGCTTCAACAAGCACGTGTTAATTACAAGCACGAAGCTAACTATTTAATAAAACAGTTGCGAAATTAAAAGCAAGGTTGTTGTTCAAGAACCATAGCGATGGCATAAGCATCCATTCAGCTCTCGGCGCACGCACGCACGCATGCACTCGGGCGCTCGATCCCTCTTCTTGGGCCTTGTCGGTTTCTTTTGTTCCTTCTCTCTCTCTCTGTCGTTCGTTCGTTCGTTCTTTTGGTGGTGTTCTTTCTTTCTCTTCCTCTCTCTCCTCTCTACTCTCTCTCTCATTCTCACCCCTATCACCCTCACCCTCACCCTCTCACTTCCTCACACTCTCCCTTCCTCTCACTCCCTCACCTCCACCTCATCCTCACCCTCACCCTCACCCTCTCCCTCTCTCTCACCCTCTCCCTCTCTCTCATCCTCTCTTTCACACTCTCCCTCTCCCTCACCCTCACCCTCTCCCTCTCCCTCCCCTCCCCCCCTTCCATATCCCTCCCCTTCCTCTCACACCCTCCTCTCTTTTCTGACCCGCCCCCTCTTCAGACTCACACCCGCTGCTTTCACACAACGATTAAAATCCCCCGTAGGCCAATCATAAGGCTAATAATATCTACAGGGTCAATGGCCAAGGTTGACTCGAGTTAAAGGTATAGAGTTCGAGGCGAGATAAGATAAGGATAAAAAAAGGGGAGGCGTGGAGAGGGAGAGAGAGAGAGAGAAGGGGAGGGAGAGGGAGAGGGAGAAGGGGAAGGAGAGAGAGGGAGAAGGAGAGAGAGAGAGAGAGAGAGAGAGAGAGAGAGAGAGAGAGAGAGGAGAGAGAGAGAGAGAGAGAGAGAGAGAGAGAGTGAGAGAGAGAGAGAGAGAGAGAGAGAGAGAGAGAGAGAGAAGAGAGAGAGAGAGAGAGAGAGAGAGAGGGAAGAGAGAGAGAGAGAGGGAGAGAGAGGGAGAGAAAGTATGTGAGGAGAAAAACGAACAGAGGGTAAGAAAGCACCTAATGAAAAGAGAGAGCAAGGGTGCATGGAGTGCCAACTGGAAGCAACTAAGGTGCGTTTCGGCAGGTGATGCCATTCCCCCTCCCCCTCCCCCTCGTGGGCTCTGGGAGAGAGGCAGAGAGAGGGAAGAAGGCAGAGAGGAGAGAGGAGGCGAGGCGGGAGAGCAGAGGCGAGGAGAGTGAGAGGGAAAGATTAGAGAAGAAAAACTGAGAATAAGAGAAGTAGAAAAGATGAAAGAGAGAGGAGAGGCAGAGAGAGAGATATGAGGACACGGGCAGCACAGAAGGGTGGGGGGAGGAGGGATATAATGAGTGCATGAGCCAAGGGGAGAGGACAGGGCCGGAGGGAAGAGGCCAAGGGCTTAAAGGGAAGAGAGAGGGAGAGAGGGGAGAGGGGGAGAGAGAGAGAGAGAGAGAGAGAGAGAGAGAGAGAGAGAGAGAGAGAGAGAGAGAGAGAGAGAGAGAGAGAGAGAGAGAGAGAGAGAGAGAGAGAGAGAGAGAGAGAGAGAGAGAGAGAGAGAGAGAGAGAGAGAGAGAGAGAGAGAGAGAAGAGGAGGAAGGAGAGCTCGTGCCGAGTGGCTGTTATACTTGGTTCTTCATAAGGGCTTCTCTTTCTCCTTACCCCCCCTCCCCCGTCTCACCTCTCCTCCTTCCCCCCTTGCACGCCGCAAAGACAATTCATGGGCCTTGTGTTGGCTCGGGGGAAACGCGCCCAAGATTTTGATTATATTTTGGGTTTATCTATCTTTTATCTCATTTATGTCTTTCTTTCTTTCTTTTTTCTTTCTTTCTTCCTTTTTTCTTTCTTTCTTTTTTATTTTCTTTCCTTCTTTTTTGTCTTCTTTCTTTCTTTTTTGTTTTCTTTCTTCGCGCACTGTCGCTTTACTTAACTCTTCTGTCATTATCAATATCCATGTTTTAAATGAATGCAAGGGAGCGATGAGGGTGGTGCAGAAAAGCGACAAAGAGGCGAAAGGAGGAACTAGAGGCAAGGAGAAAGGGAGAAAGAGAAACAGGGAGAAAGGAAGAAGGAGGGAAAAATGAAGGATAGAGAGCAGGGTATTTATACGCTTGCATTTGCGTGTGTGTGTGTGTGTGTGTGTGTGTGTGTGTGTGTGTGTGTGTGTGTGTGTGTGTGTGTGTGTGTATTTGTGTGTGTGTGTGTGTGTGTTTACGTGGCCGTGCGAGTAGGTGATTGACGAATTCGTGTGCGTGGTGCGATTTACGAATTCGTGTTATAATGTCTGTCCCGCGTCTGAAGAAAAACGAGTTTGGAACACAATACCGCGCCATATCCTCACACCTCGGTAATTTTCAACGGGGGGGGAGGGGGTAATGAGGGGTAATAAGGGGGTGGGGGGAGGGAGGATATGTTACGTCTCTATTTCAGGTAAAAATATGACTTGAGGCGCCAATCCGTCCGTCTTGGCAATATAACGCAAATCTACAGTAGATCTCTCCCCTCTTACTCCCTACCCCCCTACCCACCACACACCCCTCCCCGCCCTTTGTCCCGCTATAAGCTTTATACGCTGCATATTTCTACTCAACGATATTCATTTCACTACACAATACTCGCTCGACTGTATATTGGTGCCCCCCACCCCCACCCACCCACTCATCCCTGACTTTCTTCACTTCAACTCAATTCCCTTCTCTTTTCCTTCCATTTCTCTTTCCTTTCCTTTCTCCTTCTCTCCTTTCCCCCTTCCCCTGCTCCCTTCTCCCTTCCCTTTTCCCTCTCTCTTGCCTTTCTCTCTCCCATTCCCCTCCCCATTCTCTTTCTTCTCCCGTTCCCTTATCTTTCCCTTTCCTCTCTAGATCTCTTCCTCTTTCTCTTCCCTCTCTCGTTCTCCTTCCCTTCCCTATCCCTTCTCCTTCTCCTTATTTTCCTCTTTCCTTTACCTCACCCGTTTCCCTTCTATTCCCTTCCCTTCCCCTCCCTTCCCTCTGGTATCCCTTCCTTCACCTTTTGCCCACCTTACATACTACCCTCAGTGCAAGTCCTTCCACTGTGCAATAAGTTATTTTCACCCATCAATATCTATATTTTACGCAGCAACTTTTGTTCGAGTCACTTTTCCTTTGGCAACATTTCCACATTTTTGAAATCCGTTTCAAATCTCCGTCCGTTGGCATTCCAATATTTTGTGACCTTTTAACTTCTGTGTGTGTGTGTGTGTGTGTGTGTGTGTGTGTGTGTGTGTGTGTGTGTGTGTGTGTGTGTGTGTGTGTGTGTGTGTGTGTGTGTGTGTGCGCGTGTGCGTGTGTATCTATTTTTTTTTGTGTAATACTTTTATTTACTATTTTATGTGTTTGTTCTCCCTCTCGTCTCTCTTTCCTTCTCTCTCTCTCTCTCTTACCTCGTATCAATTATTCTTAACACGCGTTTCTCTCTTTCGTCCATATAAGAAGTTTATCTCTTCGTCGCTTTTTGAAGTGTTTTTATCAAGGTCTACTTCTCAATCTCACGCTCTGTTTGCTCCAGCTGACACTTTTTGCTGCAGACAGGAGAGCTATGGCGTTCCCGCTGTGGTTTCATATAGTTGCATCTTGAGGTGAGAGCAGGTGAGTAAGTGAGTAGTGAGGCCGGGTGGGAGGATGAGAACATGAGAATGGAGAATGAGTGAGTGAGAGAATGAGAATATGAGGAAGAACAGAGAGAATGAGAGTGAAGTTAGTGAGAGTGAGAGTGCGAGATAGATAGATAGATAGATGAATGGGCTATAGATGGAGAGACAATAATGTCTATACTTTTGGTTGCCTGCCTGCCTGCCTGCCTGCCAGCGCGCACCTGCGCACCTATATCTCCTATGTATTCATCGTGATTCATTTATGTTTATGAATCAGGTTGTAAATTCAATCCCAAAGGGCGTTGCGGAAAAATCTGCACGCCCCCTTTCCCTGCCCCATGCCCCCTCCCCCTCCCACTCTGATGCAATTGTTAAAAACAACCCGTACCTCGTCTTCACCTGCACTGCAGACTTTTTTGCAATTTGAAGATTGCGTTCAACAAGCACAACGCGCAAAGATATATAATGAAATATATATGAAGATAAATGAATAAATCAATACAATAAAAGTGATTTACAATACACTAAATAAGGTAAAGGAAATAAAATAGATAAACATTTTCATAAATAAATAAACAATAAAAACACTAAACGGAATAACAAACCTAATTATTCTTTTTTCAAACCATTTTATCGCCGAAGGTCGTTTTATCTAATTGTGCATTTGGCACCAGCACGCAACACGGGACGCAGCGTCTACAACAATAGAGGTGATTTTCCCGCGTTCTACTGACACTTCTTTGAGGCTGCCGTGTTGCTATTCTTGAGAAGATAAGAGCAGGGGCGTCCTATTGACACGTCTCGCCGCAGCACCAACGCGACGCAGCTGTGTTGTGTTAATATCATTTATCTGTTACATCTGTTTGTCTGTCTGTCTGTCTGTCTGTCTGTCTGCCCTACTTACCTATATCTTCAACATGCCTGCCTGTATCAACTAACAACGCCTATCTTGGGCTTTTTGTAATCGCCGCTCAACATGCCTGCCCATATAATGCCGCCTCCGCACCTACCCATACACTAACATACCTGCCTGTCAACCTGCCTGCTTGCCTGTCTGCCGACTTACCTAGCTGTCTGCTAACATACCTGCCTGCCTGTCTGCCTACTTACCTACCTGTCTGCTAAAATACCTGCCTGTCGAGCGCGCGAACTTTGTTACCCTTTCGTGTCGACCCGTCGTCCGCCTACCTTCAACACCTCCAGGCTGAAAGCCCATATATAACCCAATCCGAGCAATCCCACTCGTATCATAGAGAAAAAAAAAAAAACATAAAAAGCTTAACTTCCAGCCGCGTTTTTGCGTGCGCGAGATACCTTATCTCGGAGCCTTATCAATCGGCTCGGCGATAACAAAACCGCAATCTCCAGGGATATCTACCGTTATGGCAATGTCCCGAAACTCCCTTCATCCCGTTACGTGATCTGTTTATCCCGTCGTGTTCCCGTGTGTTTTGTTCGTATGTATTCCGTGAACTATTGCGGTGAGTCAATTAGGTGTAGGGTCTATGCCTATTCGTGTTTTCGTATTTTGTACTTGCGTTGAACGAAATCCTTCAACATCAACATCAAAATCAAAATCGGCGAAAGCAAACATCAATCTCGGCCCGTCACCGCCCTCTACCCCCCTCCCACCCCCTCCCTTTCCCATTCCCGCCCTTCTACCTCCTACACTCTCCTCCCTCCACCTCCCCCTCCCTCCTCCTTTCCACACCTTCTTCCTTCCTCCCTCCCACACCCTCCTCCTTCCTCCTCCTCCCTCTCCCCCACACCCCTCCTTCCTCCTCCCTCCCACGCCTTACACCCTACCCCTTACCCCAACCCTCTCCTTCCTTCCTCCCTCCCACACACACTTTCCCCCTTCCCCCCTACCACCTCCAACACACTCTTCCTCCCCCCCCCCCTCCTCCCTCCCTCCCCCCCTCCCTCCCCACTGGGCACTCCGGTGAACAATGCTCCCGTCCCCGTCCGCGTGTC
The DNA here is from genome assembly GCA_017312705.2 of Penaeus japonicus. Taxonomy (NCBI): domain Eukaryota; kingdom Metazoa; phylum Arthropoda; class Malacostraca; order Decapoda; family Penaeidae; genus Penaeus; species Penaeus japonicus. Next base: position 208,753 of record BOPN01000045.1, read on the forward strand.
CATCAGTGCCAGTTGACACACTTTCTACGACCATTTAATGTGGGTTTAAGACGCACGACACGAGCTGCGTCCGGCGGATATGTCACCCTGTTAGCGTCCCAGCGGGCTCCTTCGCCTTCTGGAAAGACAACCCCCTCTCCCTCTCCCTCTCCCTCTCTCCTTCCCCTCCTCCCCTTCTTTCCCTTCCCTTCCTCCCCTTCTTTCCCCTCCCTCTCCCATTCCCCTTTCGCCCTCCCTCTCCCCTTTCCTCCGCCCTCTCCCATTCCCCTTCCCCTTCCCCTTCCCCCTCCCTCTTCCCCCTTCCCTTTCCCCCCTCCTTCTTCCCCCTCCATCTCCCATTCCCCTTCCCCCCTCCCTTTCCCATTCCCCTTCCCCCCTCCCTCTCCCATTCCCCTTTCCCCCTCCTTCTCCTTTTCACCTAAAACAATAGGGCTCCCCCCTTCCCATAAAAAACAGAGCTTCCCTTCCCCCTAAAATAATAGGAATTCCCCCCTCTCACTCCCCTTAATAAAAACAGAACTCTCCCCCTAAAACACAAGACACCCTCCCACCTTGCCCCCCTTGCCCCTAAAACTCCCCCTTCCCTTAAGAAAAATAGGACTCCTCTATCCCTAAAACAAATGGATCCCTCCTCAAATATAAATTCACTCCCTCTCTCTGTCCCCTAAAAGCCCCTAGTCCCTTAAAAAACGAATCTCCCCTTTCCTCCTAAAAAAACAACAACAAAACTCGCCAACTCGTCCCTAAAACATGACCCCGCGTCCCTAAAAAAACGACTCCCTCGTTCCCTAAAGAAACGACCCCCTCGTTCCCCAAACCATGACCTCTCGTTCCCTAGAAAAAACGACCCCCTCGTTCCCTGAAAAAACGACCCCCTCGTCCCTAAAACAAAAAAAATCCCCCCCTCCCCCTCCCCCAATCAGCCATCCCATCCTATAATATTCCTCTTTTATAATCACTCCCACGCATATGGCGAGACCAACGCCGCGCGCAGTCCCTTGTTTCCCCTCCAATTTCAGACAGACTTGTAATTACCAAAGGGGGAGGTGAGGGGGGGGGTTGTCTCATGCAGCACACCCTCACTCCCTCACCCTTCTTTCCCACTCCCACTCCCACTCCCACTCCCTCCCTAAGCAGAGCACCGTGGCACGCCATCCGCCGCCAGACCGCGTGGAGAATGTTACCTCTCGACGTCACCCTTCCCTTTCTCTTTGCTCTATCTCTATCTCTTTCCCCTTCCCCTTCCTCCTCCTCCCCTGCTTCACCCTCGTCTTCTTCTTCTGATTCCTCTTCGTCTTCCTATTATGCTTCCCTTCCTGTTTTCCTTTTCTCTTCTTCCTCCTCCTCCTCTTTCCCATTCCTCTTCCTCTTCCCCTCTCCCTTACCCATCCTCTTCCCCTCCCGCCCCCTCCCCCCTCTCTCTCGCTCTCTCCCCTTCCCCTTCCCCTTCCCCTCCCCCTTCCCCTTCCCCCTTGCCTGTCCATCTTCCCAAGCCACTTCCTGTCTACGCGCCTTCATTCTTTCCTCGGTGCAACTGTTGTGTATCTCCTTCTAATTCATTATTTACCGCTGCTGCTTCTGCTGCGATGCCACTCACGCTATGATTAGGCACGAATGCCTCTAATAAGCAGAGCATTACAGCCTCGAATGATGACTCACGCCGCCCTTAATATAGCTCTTACCCTCCCTTAGAGAGTGCTCGTCCCCCCTTCCCGCCCTTCTCCCTCCCCCCGGCCCTACACCCCCGTGTGAAGAGTCGCGGCCGAGTACTTACCCTTCCTGAGAGTGAGCTGGTTTTCCCCCTGGGCTCGGAACTCGTAGAGCGCCACGAAGAGCTGCGGGTCGCCCTCCTCCTCGGGCGCCAGCAGGTTCTCGCGCGAGTGCCACTTGGTCGCCGCGGCGTTGGTGGTGTTGGCGTCGCCGAGCGGCGTCGCGGAGGTGACCTGCGCCGCGGCGACGGCTGCGGCGGCGGCGGAGACGGAGACAGGCAGCGGGCTTGGCGCGACATGGGCGGGGAGCGCGGACTGGAGAGTGCTGAAGGTGGCCACCACGTGTTGAGACTCCGGGGGGCCGGGCCCGCCCATGGGATCTAGGGTGCCACCCCCGCTCCCGCTCACCACGTCAGGCAGGTCCGGCAGCGGCCGCGCCGCTAGGAGAGCCTCTGCAACAGAGAGAGAGGGGCGTTAACTTTGGTCGCGGGGCAAGACTCGACAAGGCTACGAAACAGGGATCACGTGAATACGGAAAGCACTACGTCTAAGGGCACCGGGGGAGATCGAGTGCCAACTACTGGGTTTACTCTAGAAGCACTGACGGCACAGCACACTAACTACAAGCAAAGGGCCTGCCTCGAAGCCCTCGCCACCCACCTGCCTGCTTGCTGCGGGTGCCCACACAGGCGCCCATGTCATAGTGGATGAATGTGAACCGTGCACTTGCAGAGGACGCGTGTCACAGCCTCCACGCCCGCGGGCATGGCTATCCCACACTGCCACTCCGTTACGCGCGACCCACACCCAAATCCACATCCACACCCATACTCACACCCGCCCGCATCTATCGTGTGGCGGACTCGCCCGCCCGCCCGCTACACATGGCGAGTGCGGCCACCCATCACAGGCCCTGATCACTTATTTCCGCTGTGGGCGACTTGCTATGCCTAACACACACACGCCCGCTCACTGGTGCCCGCCCTTTGCCAACCACGACACGAGGGACGACCGGGCAACCATGGGCGACACGAGGCACGACACTCAAAGAGGTGGAAGCCGTATCACTAATGTCGCTTCTCCAGCTTCTCGCTATCACCTGCCTTCCAATCAGGTGCGTCTATCACCCACCCGGCCAGATAACACCATAAACACACACCGATAAGAATGAACAAACTCACTTCCCAAACACTTCACACACAACACACTTTAAATATATAAAAAAAAACAGTGTCTCCTCCTCCTCCTCCGCCTCGACGAACGACACCCTCTTCTTCCTCTTCCTCCGAAACACACTCGAGGACGACCACGACGACCTCGACAAAGCCGCGACGACCAACGACACTATACAATCCCACGACCTGTAGGAGTGAGTGAGGAGGGGGGGTGGTGGGGAGGGAATAGAGAAAACGAAGAAGAGCAATCCACTCCACTCCACTTCACTCCACTGCACTGCACTCCCTCACGCAAGAGACACGGGGGCGGGCCGGCCGGCGTTCCTCTTACTCCAGCGAGCGCGTGACATACAGTGAGTGGTGCGAGTCTCGGCTTATTGGTGGCGGTGGTGGCGGTGGCGGTGGCGGCGGCGGCGGTGGTGGTGGTGTAGTCACTCCCTCAGACAGCTGGGCCAAGTGGGGTTGTTCCTCCTCCTCCTCCTGCCAGCTGCGTTAAGTGCGTGTTTCTCTCTCTCTCTCTCTCTCTCTCTCTCTCTTTCTCTCTCTCTCTCCCTTCTGAGTGAAACACCAAAACGACACTAAGACGAGCTTCAAGAGACCGTGAAGGACGACTCAGGCGCACGACCGCACGACGACAAACCCGAAGAACGAGTACGAGAACGACCTCGGGAGGGAACACGAGGAACA
>BOPN01000045.1:227211-264711 GCA_017312705.2 Penaeus japonicus
AAAGTGTAATTGATACATCATCATCATCATTAAAGTGTACTTGATAAATCATCATCATCATCATTAAAGTGCACTTGATCACATTATCCGCGGGTAATATCCAACTCCCATAGGATCTCACAAACGAAGAAAATTTCCATTCACAATTTACCCTGCGGGGCTCAAGTGGCACTGCTTGAGGAAACAGGGTGCGCTAGTTGGCCCTTTGTTGGCTGGCCAGCACTTCCTTAATTCTATAAACTAAAAAAGCAAAATACATAAAAAAAAAATCGCTGCTACAAGACATCGATACTCTCAGTCGAAACATTCAGCAGATGGACTCAGTCGATCGATATACACAGTCGATACCCTCCTGTAAACATTTTTTTTACTATTACTACTACCATTATACTAACATTACTACTACTACTACTATTACTATCACTACAACTACTGCTACAATTATCACTACTACTAACTTTACTACTTCTATTATTACTACAATTACTACTAATACCTTTACTATTTCTATTACTAATATAATTACTACTATTACTACTACTACTACCACTACTACTACGCCGAAGGAATTGCCCCCTTATCAACAGCAAATCACATGTGCTTCAATCAACAAACAAAAAAAAAAAAAAAAAAAAAAAAAAAAAAAAAAAAAAAAAAAAGTTTCGCCGATAGGAAGGGATGATTCATCCATAAAAAAGAGCGAGAAAAAAAAGAAAGACAAAAAGATATAGAAAGAAACAGAGAACCAAAAGCGAAAAAAAAACGAAAAAAAACAAAGACGAACAAAAAACGAACCACAGTAAATCGCCATAAAACCCAACGAAGTAAAAAAATAATAATAATAAAGACTTAAGCCACCTCTTGATACCTCATGATACCTCATAACGCACGCACCGACGACGACGCCGCGCCGCTCAGACCGAGGATGACGTCACACCGCGTAGTCGGCGTCGCAAACGGACGGAACGCAATCACGCCGGTAACTCGATCCGTCAGGGACGTAAAAAGCAGTCGATTTTTTTCCGAAGCGGAACGTGCGAATCGGTGGAACTAATGGAATGAAAGAATGGACGAATGAGTGAACGAGTGAATGGACGAATGAGTGAATCAACGAATGAGTGAACGAGTGAATGGACGAATGAGTGAACGAGTGAATAGACGAATAAGTGAACGAGTGAATTCACGAACGAGTGAATGGACGAATGAGTGAACGAGTGAATGGACGAATGAGTGAATGAACGAATGAACGAGTGAATGGACGAATGAGTGAACGAGTGAATCAACGAATGCACAAATGGATGATTGAATGAACGAATGAATGAGTGAATAATAGAGGGGGCAAACGAATGCAAGACAGAACAAAATTAAACTCACGAACGACCTCAACGAAACCAAACTCACGAACGACCTCAACGAAACCAACCCAACGAACGAACGAACCAACTCACGAACCCCCACGACACGAATGAACGCCGCCGCGCACGTGAACACAAATCACGTGATATGTGTGTCTCTCTATCACGGAAACGCACACTAATAACCACGAACACACGCCGGGACAAACACACACACACAATTTCTTCGTCGTTTGTAAATAATACTCTTCGTCTGTGTGTTTATGTACGCACGCACGCACACACCCACGCACGGGCGAACACACGCGTACAGAGTACATTTTGTAAACGTGAAGAGGCATACGAGCGCGAAAGAGAGAGAGAGAGAGAGAGAGAGAGAGAGAGAGAGAGAGAGAGAGAGAGAGAGAGAGAGAGAGAGAGAGAGAGAGAGAGAGAGAGAGAGAGAGAGAGAGAGAGAGAGAGAGAGAGAGAGAGAGAGAGAGAGAGAGAGAGAGAGAGAGAGAGAGAGAGAGAGAGAGAGAGAGAGAGAGAGAGAGATTGAGAGAGAGAGAGAGAGAGAGAGAGAGAGAGAGAGAGAGAGAGAGAGAGAGAGAGAGAGAGAGAGAGAGAGAGAGAGAGAGAGAGAGAGAGAGAGAGAGAGAGAGAGAGAGAGAGAGAGAGAGAGAGAGAGAGAGAGAGAGAAAGAGAAAGAGAAAGAAAGAGAGAGAGAGAGAGAGAGAGAGAGAGAGAGAGAGAGAGAGAGAGAGAGAGAGAGAGAGAGAGAGAGAGAGAGAGAGAGAGAGAGAGAGAGAAGAGAGAGAAAGAGAGAGAGAGAGAAGGAGAGAGAGAGAGAGAGAGAGAGAGAGAGAGAGAGAGAGAGAGAGAGAGAGAGAGAGAGAGAGAGAGAGAGAGAGAGAGAGAGAGAGAGAGAGAGAGAGAAACAAATAAATAAAGAAAGAGACAGACAGATAGAGACGAAAAACAGCAGCCCGTCTTAACACATCCTGCCCCCCCCCTCCACCCCTTATTCTCTCCTGCCCTGACACCGGATGAATCGGTCAACCGGATGGGCGTGGGTGGGGGTGGGGGCGGCCGGGTGGAGGGGTGGCAGTGAGGGTCTCTACGTGACCTCACTCCTCTTTCTGACCTTGCCTGACAACCTAGCACTGGAGGTTGGCGGAAGGTCAACCCCATTCCTTCCTCCTTTCCACCCCCTTCCCTTTAAATCATCACCCTTCACCCCTCAACCCCATTCCCTTTCCATCTTCCTCCTCCACCCCCTTCTCTTTCCATCCTCACCCTCCTCCCCTCACCCCCTTCCCTTTCCATCCTCATCCCTCCACCCCCTCCCCTTCCCATCCACCCCCTCTTCCTCTCCGATCTCATATATCGATGCAATCCGACCTTCCATTGGTTGCACATCAGAATAAAAAAAACTTTAAAAAAACTTGAAAAAAACACAAAAATACAACATTTCATCTTCATCAAGACACACACAAGAAACATTTCATAAAAAAAATATATATATATATCTATAAACACACAAAAAAATCTTCATTTTAACACGATACAAGAAAGAAACATAAACAGACGCCAAATGCACACACACAAAAAAAAATAAAACAAGACAAGAGAGTAAATATAAACATGTAACAAAAAACATAACAAGAACAACGAGGAATCTTTTCAAGGCAGAAGATTGCGCTCCGAGTTAATCTAAACATGCAAGCTAAATATACCCAACAAAATGAAGAACAGGCGCAAACGATGGAGAACAACATACTCACAAAAATGAAGAAGATGGTCACAAACAATAAAGAACAACACAGCCACAAAAATGAAACAACATAGTCACAAACAATGACCAACATAGTCAAAATCATTGGCGAACTAAATAGCCAAAAAATTAAGAACAACATAGCCACAAATATGAAACAACATAATCACAAACAGTGGTGGACAACATAGCCACAAATATGAAACAACATAGCCACAACCAATGAAACAACCCAGCCACAAGAATGAAACAACATAGTCACAAACAATGGCGGACAACATAGCCACAAAAATGAAACAACATAGTCACAAACAATGAACAACCCAGCCACAAAAAATGAAACAACATAGTCACAAACAATGACCAACATAGCCATAAAAATGAAGAACAATAATTTCAACATATGTTTAAAAGTGCGGTGACGACGACAACACCAAACAAACAAATGCATAACCACTAACAAAATAAATGAACAAAAACTTTCCCAAACATAAATAATAGGTAACAGTGAATGTTGCAAAACACCGCAAAATGTATAATAATATCTATCAAAACGCAAGGTCTCAAGGAAAAAGCAAACATCGGCTTCTTAAAATTGATAAAAGGTAAACACATTTTTGTACTTCTAAAGCAAGCGTTTTATAGGTTAATATTTACCTAATTCTGTCTGTCTGTCTGTCTGTCTGTCTGTCTGTCTGTCTGTCAGTCTGTTTGTCTGTCTATATACCTGCCTGTTTGTTTGTTAGCTGGTTACTTAGTCAGTCATTTTGTTAAGTCAGTCAGTCAGTCAGTCAGTCAGGCAGTCAGTCATTCCACCAATCAGTCAGTCAGTAATTCCACCAATCAGTCGGTTTCTATCCCTTTCCCTCAATTGAACAAAACCTTTCCCCCGCCCACCTTCTCATGAATTCCTATACCCCGCCTCTTTCCTCCTCTTTCCCACCCCTTCTCATGAGCCCTTTCACCACACCCCCTTCTCATGAGTCCCCTCCACCACACCCCTTTCTCATGAGTCCCCCCTCACCACACCCCCTTCTCATGAGTCCCCCCTCACCACACCCCTTTCTCATGAGTCCCCCCCCACACACCCCCTTCTAATGAGTCTCCCCCTCACCACACCCTTTCTCATGAGCCCCCCCCCATCACACCCCCTTCTCATGAGTCCCCCCAACCACCACACCCCTTTCTCATGAGTCCCCCTCCACCCCACCCCTTTCTCATCAGTCCCCCCTCCACCACACCCCTTCTCATCAGTCCCCCCTCCACCACACCCCTTTCTCATGTACCCCTCACCCCACCCCACCCCACCCCACCCCACCCCACTCCCACTCCCACCCCCAACCCACCCACCCACTCCCCGACATTTCTTATTCAACCCCTCCTTCTCCTCTTAGCCTCCTGCATCTTTAAGTCTTCCTTCTGCTCCTTCACGGGATTTCTGTTAAAGGAGTTCGCCCCAAGAGGTCGAACTTTGCGAGGGACGCGATCGCTGCTTCCATCCCCACGGTTTTTTTGTTGTTTATTTGTTTGTTTTTTGTATGTTTTGGTGTGTGTTTGTTCTTTTTTTTTGTTTTTTTTTTCTTTCCTTTTTTCTTCTTTGCGAGGGACGCGATCGCTGCTTCCATCCCCACGGTTTTTTTGTTGTTTATTTGTTTGTTTTTTGTATGTTTTGGTGTGTGTTTGTTCTTTTTTTTTGTTTTTTTTTTCTTTCCTTTTTTCTTCCTTTTGTCGGTTTTCTGTGATTCTGTTTGAAGGAGGGAGGGGAGGGGAGGGAGGTGGTGGGAGGGAAGGAAGGAGGAGAGGAGGGTTGGAGGGATGGAGTGGGGTGGTAGAGGGAGGGAGATGAGCAGGGAAGAGAAGCAAGGAGGGAGGGGTAGACAAGGGGAGGGGTGTGTGTGTGTGTGCGTGTGTGTGTGTGTGCGTGTGTGTGTGTGTGTGTGTGTGCGTGTGTGTGTGTGTGTGTGTGTGTGTGTGTGTGAGAGAGAGAGAGAGAGAGAGAGAGAGAGAGAGAGAGAGAGAGAGAGAGAGAGAGAGAGAGAGAGAGAGAGAGAAAGACAGAGACAGACAGAGAGACAAAGGGGTATTTTACTACACCATATATGTAGCCAATCCTACGGTTCTCCCTCACCCTCAGTAGAGAATGAGGGAGAAAGAAAAGAAATCCCCATGGAGAGTAAGCCAGCCCCTCCCTCCCCCCACTCCCCCCTCCACTCCCCACTCCCCCAGCCCCCACCACCACAGCTTCAATTTCCTCCCTTCTTCCTTGGGCGGACAGTATCATATATATTTTTTTTATTCATCTTTTTAGCGGTCAAAATCTCCTTCCTTGTATATATATTTTTTTTTTGCAACAACTATACTTGCATTTGTTTGTTACTTCCCCATTTTTTAAATTCCAAGTCCCTCTTTCTTATACATCTTTTTTTTTTTTTCTTTTTTAATTATACTTGCATTCGTTTGTTCCTTCCAGCGCCACATCCCGCATCTCAATTGCAGAAGTTGCATTTACTAAACCGCTGTAGTTGCAACACCCACTCCACCTGCTCTACCGCTGCTACAATAGCCACAGGTTGAGAAACGCACCCCCTCCCTCTTTCACGCGTTTCTATTCGCCCTAGGCCGACCCCTTCCTCCTCCTCCTCCTCCTCCTCCTCCTCCTCCTCCTCCTCCTCCTCCTCCTCCTCCTCCTCCTCCTCCTCCTCCTCCTCCTCCTCCTCCTCCTTCCCTCCCCTCTACTGTCTATGCCTGCTCCTTCAGGCTAAGGAACCTCAAAGAACCCCACCCTCCTAGATTTCTACTTCTCAGAGTCTAGGGAAATACCCCCCCTCCCCTCCTTTCCCCATCCCCCATTTTCATTTCTCTCAGCCTGAACCTTCTCCCCCGCCCTTTCTCCCTTCCCCATCCGCCATTTTTACTGCTCTCAGACAGAACCTCCCCCCCTCCCCCCTTACCCATCTCCATCCCTCATCCTCTGTTTATATTCTTCTCAGACTGAACCTCCACTCCCCCCTCCCCCTATCCACCCACATCCAACCCCCGCGCCCGTTTTTTTTTCTACTTCTCTCAAACTGACACACAACCCTTCACCACCACCACCACCAACAACAACATCAGCAGCAACACCACCACCAACAACAACCCCCTGTATTTTTCCTTCTCACACCCTGAGACATTCCCCCTTTCCTCCCCTCTCCTTTTTTTTCTCCCTTTTCTTAGGCTGACAACCCCCATCCCACCCACACACACGATACACCCCCTCACCCCTACACGATACCCCCCCTCACCCCCACATACGATAACCCCCCCATTCCCAACCCCTATACCCCGTTTTCTACCCGTCTCTTATACCCACGACTGCGCCATGCCACTACTGCACAGAGGTGGGAAGAGGGGTGTGTGAGAGGAAGGGGGGAGGGGGAGAGGGGGCGGCAGACTCATCCACCATCGAATCATTAAAAATCACTAAGAATAATAAAAAATCATCAGCGAATCATTAAGAATCACTAAGAATCCTTAAGAATCATCAAGAATCACTAAGAATCCTTAAGAATCATCATCGAATCATTAAGAATTATCAGCAAATCATTAAGAATCACTAAGAATCCTTAAGAAATACCAAGAATCATCAGCGAATCACTAAGAATCCTTAAGAATCACCAAAAATCATTAAGAATCATCAGCGAGTCATAAAATGAGAAAAAATAACTAACTAATTCTAGAGACAAATGTCATAGTCAGCATCTCATAACAGGGTGCCATAACCTTAATGATAATAAAAATGCGGAAATATTTTTTAGGTGAAAAAAATCTAAATAAAAAGAGAAAGAACAAACCGCGAAGCAAAGACAAGCAAAAACAAACAAATAAAACCAAACAAACATACAGACAAGCAAAATGAAAGAAGTTGCGATAAAGAGGAAAAGAAAGACAAATTAAAATCATAACCACAACCAAAATAACTAACAATAAAAACTAAGTAAACAACAATTACAAAACCGAAAAGCTTTATCTATAAAAAAATACCGAACTACCAAGCGGATTAAAAAAAACAACAACAATAAAATGACAAGCTGATTAATTACCAAAAAAATAAAAATAAAAATAAATATATAGAAAGATAGATAGATAAATATATATATAAAGAAGAGCGAAATGAAAATACCGCCGAGCGTGATGGTGGTGGACGAGTATCGGGCGTGGTAGCCGTAGTGGGGCAGCTGGTGGGCGTGAGCGTGGGCGTGGGCGTGGTGCGGTGAGTGGGCGGCAGGTGAGGAGTCCGCCAGGCGCCGTCCCCCTCCCACGCCTCCGCCGCCACTCGCCGAGGAAGAGGAGGAGGAGAAGACCGACGCACCCCTCAGAACGACTCCCCGCTCCGCCTCGCCGCCGCCGCCTACGCCGCCACCTACGAGAGCGCCGCCCGCGGGAAAACGTCACGTGTCAAAAAAGAGACTTCTGGGAGGTCAACACACATGGGGGATGGGGGATGGGGGATGGGAGTTTGGGAGCTAGGGAGGGAGGGGGAGGGGATTGGGGTTAGTGAGGGAGGGGGAGGGGGGTTAGGGAGGGAGAGCGGAGGGAAGGAGGGGGATGGGGAGAGGAGAGGAGGGGAAGGGAGGAGGAAGAGAAGGGATAGGGGAGGGTACATAGGGAGGGGTGAATCGAGGAAGGGACGGGTGGATTAAAAAAAAAAAATCATGGCCTATAAACTGCACACCTCTAAATCTCTCTCTCTCTCTCTCTCTCCCTCACTCTACCTCTCTCTCTATTCTACCTCTACCTCTCTCTCTCCTTTCCTCCTTTGCAACGCCCCGATCAACAGCACGAATCCATCGGAAGACTAAAGAGCCGAGATTATTGTTATTGCAACTTCTTATCCTCCCTTCCCTCACTCTTTCGGCTCTCGTCCCCTCACCTCCTCTCCCCTTTACTCCCCATCGAGTCAATCAATCTGCGACAGAAGCAAGGAAATGTGGGAGGGAGGGAGGGGGAGGAGGGGGGACTTGCAGATCTGAAGATTGCCTTGCACATTTCGCCCCCCCCCCCCATCCTCTTTCAATCTCAGTATTGCAAACCACTTCTCCTGCAATCCTTCTTTGTCTCTATATATTTCTTTAACCTATTCCGTTTGCTCTGGAAGAAGGAGGAGGAGGAGGAGGAGGAGGAGGAGGAGGAGGAGGAGGACGAAGAGGATGGAGAGGGAGAGGGAGAGGGAGAGGGAGAGAGAGGAAAGGGAAAGGAAGAGAGAGAGGGAGAGGGAGAGGGAGAAGAAGGGCAGGGAGAGGGATGGCAGGAGGAGGAGGAGACGGAGGAGGATGGAAAGACGGAAAGAAGAAGAAGAAAAAAAAGGAGAAGAAGGATTGTGAAAAGGAGGAGTAGAATGGGTAGAAGGAGTAGGAGGAGAAGGAGCAGAAGGAGGAGAGGGAAAAGAAGAGGAGGAATGAGAGGAAGAAAGAAGAAGAAAAATAAGGCAGAAGTACCCGTAGCAGGAGAAACGGGAGAAAAGAGAGAGAGAGAGAGAGAGAGAGAGAGAGAGAGAGAGAGAGAGAGAGAGAGAGAGAGAGAGAGAGAGAGAGAGAGAGAGAGAGAGAGAGAGAGGAAAAAAGAAAATTGGGTAAGACCGGCAATAAAAAAGAAGGAAAACGAAAAAAGCCAGCCTATGAGTACCTCCCACTCGTACTCGTAACCTTGCAACGAATGAAAACGTCACGTTATGCAACCTTTCTCTGTCTTTTTCGCGTAATGAAATTTGATTTAATTTATATATATTTTTTTTCTCATTTAGGTTACGTAATTAATAAATATATAAATATATATATATATATATATATATATATATATATATATATATATACATACACACACACACACACACACACACTTCCTTCTTCTCGATTCTTCTCCTTCTCCTTCTCCTCCACCTCCACTTTCTTCATCGCTCTGCCTCTGTTCCCTCTAAACGGCCGCTCTTCCAGCAAATCTCCAGATCGCAAAGGCTTCTTGGAAGTTTGACAATCCGCCGCCATAATATATATACACTTTTTCTTATTCTTCTTCCCCCGTTTTCCCTCCTTTGAGAAGGTTTGGCCGGTTGGTGCTCTTATTTTCAACATTTTTTTTGTTTTTTTTTTTCTTACTTTCAAGTCATGTTGAGAACGGAGGAGGTCGAGGAGGAAGGGTATGGGGTAAAGGGAGGAGAAGAGCAGAGGTGGTGGTGGAGGAGGAGGGAGGAAGGGCAGGGGGAGGGGGAGAGGGAGAAGAGGAGGAAGGAGAAGAAGAGGAGGAGGAGGAGGAATAGGAATAGGAGGAGGGAGAGGAGGAGGAGATAAGAAGGGAGTGGGGAAGGGGGAAGAACAGGAGTAGAAGAAGTAGTAGGGCGAGAGGGGGAAAGGAGAAGAGGAGGAGAGGGGAGAGGAGGAGAGGACGAGACGGTGATAGGGAGAGGAGGAGAGGTAGAGGAGTAGGAGGAGTAGGAGGAGGAGGAGGAGGAGGAGGCGAAGGAGGAGGAGGAGGCGAGAACTAGGTCGAGTGGAAGAAATAATTCTACAACAGTGCGTCTATTTTTATCAAATGGTATTCACAACTTTTGAACCGTGTGTCGAAATATAAGACTCTCCTCCCGTGTGTGTGTGTGTGTGTGTGTGTGTGTGTGTGTGTGTGTGTGTGTGTGTGTGTGTGTGTGTGTGTGTGTGTGTGTGTGTGTGTGTGTGTGTGTGTGTGTGTGTGTGTGCGTGTTCGTGTGCGTGTGTTTGTGTGCTTGTGCATGGGCATATGCATGGGCATGTATATGTGTATGTGCGTGTACATGTGTATGAGTGTGTTTATGTGCCTGTGCTTGTGCATGGGTATGTGTATGTACATGTGGGTGTCCATGTGTGTACATATCCGTGCGCATATGCTTCGTGTGCGTATGTATGCTTGCGTGTATCCTTTAGAACTCCTCGTCCGTCCGCGAAGCTCCAAAACAAAGCCGGTCGCAAACCCAGGCCGCTCGCAGCTCTGGGGGAAGGCGGCCTGGCCTGACTCGGCAAAGCTTTGATCCCGACTGTAAACTCGGCTGGATTCGGCTAGCCTAACATTATATCATATTTTCTCTTTAGTCTGTCTCTCTCTGTCTCTGTCTCTTTCTTTCTCTGTCTCCCTCCCTCCTTCTCTCTCTCTCTCCCTCTCTCTCTCTCTCCCTCTCTCTCTCCCTCCCTCGCTCTCTCCCTCTCTCTTTCTCCCTCCCTCCTTCCCTCTCCCTCCGTCCTTCTCTCCTTCCCTCCCTCCTTCCTTCCCTCCCTTCCTCCTTCCCTCCCTTCCTCTTTCCCTCCCTCTCTCCCTATCCCTATCCCTCCCTCCCTCTCCCTCCTGAAATTCGTTAAAAATAAAAAACGAGACGTAGGCCTACATATCAAAAAGAAAACATTAAAAAAAATAAATTACCTGCATTCCTTTACTCTGCTTTCGCGTTATCAGAAATGAGAAGGAATGCCCGTGAAAGGAGGGGGGAGGAGGGGGTGGAAGAGGAGGGAGGTTGGGTGGGGTGGACAGGAGGGGGTTAGAAATGGAGTGGAAGAGAAGGGGGTAGTGTGGGGTGGAGAGGAGGGAGGGTAGGGTGGGGTGGAGAAGAGGGGGCAATGTGGGGTGGAAGAGGAGGGGGTAGGGTGGGGTGGAAGAGGAGGGGGTAGGGTGGGGTGGAGAGGAAGGAAGGTAGAGTGGGGTGGAAGAGAAGGGGGTTAGATGTGGCGTGGATAAGCAGGGGGTTAGAGTGGGGTGGAAAAGCAGGGGATTAGAGTGGGGTGGATAGGTAGGGGGGGCAGGGTGAAAAGGGCACTTCTCCCGCTCATACACAGTAATAACAAACCTTTAATACAGAACTTTGTCTTATTCAGCGAATATCCACAATTCGTCCTTGTAACAAAACCCGTTTGTTTGTTTGTTTTCCTTCAATATTATCATTGGTTAAGGACACGCGTAACTTGCATGAGGAGTATATAAAAACAAAACATTGCATAATCAACTCGAGAGATGTTGCTGCGGAATAACTCTGCAGGTGAAGAGAATCATATTGCAAAACAGAGAGGGTACTTCACCTACTAAACGGCAGTATAAAGAAAGCAAACTGCAGTGAAGAAAAGCAAATCAATTCGTTCCACAATAACATACCCTTCCCCCCCCCCCAAAAAAAAAAAAAAAAAAAAAAAAAAAAAAAAAAACATCAACTCGCTACCAAATATCACAAAATACCGCCCTGCTTAAGTACCAACAGTTAGTCCCGCTGGTATATAAATATATATATATAGGCCTGGCTTATACGAAGAGGGTACTTGAGAGCCAGTGCGTTTAGGCCTAGATCGGAAATCATAGCCGTCACAAGTCTCTCTCCACACGAGGCAACATATTTCACTTATAGCACTTGGCTGATTCCCATTCCCGCCCGTCGGGAATCAATGCCGCGACACTGACCAGCCAGCCCAGTCAGTCTCTTAAAGACCCGGCTACTAACCTCACCCCCCACACCCCTAAAAAAATAATAATATCAATACAAATAAGTTGTTTTAATGCTGAAAAATTAGAAAAAAAATATATATAAACGAAATGACACAACAAACACCGGATCGTAACACATCAGAAATACCTACACTCGTACCCACCTCACAACCGCCCCCCACCCCCAACCCCCCTTCGTATCCCCTCTTTCGCATCCCTCTCCATATCCACTTCACATATCCCCTCGCCCCCACTCCATATCCACTCCGTATCCACTTCGCATCCACTCGTACCCACACCCTCCTCGTCATCAACAAATCAACGCGGATCAATAAGACTGTTTGCAGACGAATCATCAGCCCCGGGTGTCGCTTCTCATCATACAGCGACGTGTCTTTACAGAGAGTGGATTTGCTGATCCAGGGCTAACAGTGTAGCCTACTCTATGGGCTTATATACAAGAGAGAGAGAGAGAGAGAGAGAGAGAGAACCGCCCGTTTTTTCGCTCGTCCACCTTCCCCGCCACGCCGGTGACTCATCCTCGTGTCCCATCATCTGCACGATGGCTTCATCACTACCTTCGTTTTGAATGTTTTAGCGAGGCAAACGGGTCTCTCTTTTCATTTTAATATATCGGGTTCTTCCGTACGAATTCTAAGGTCCACGTTGCCTTGCCAATCGGGGGGAGGGGGAGAGAGAGGGAGGGAGGGAGGGAGGGAGGGAGGGAGGGAGGGAGGGAGGGAGAAGAGAGAGAGAGAGAGAGAGACACACACACATATATATATGTATATGTATATATATATATATGTATATATACAGCGAGAGAGAGAGAGAGAGAGAGAGAGAGAGAAAGGGACAATTAAAGAAGACATAAACAAAACAGAAGAGAGAAAAACACAATAAAGAGAGACAAAAAGAACAAGAAAAAGATAAAGACATAGAAAGAAAGACAGAAAGAAAGAAAGAAAGGGAGAGAGGAGCGAAAAAAAACATACCAAAACAACCATCATGGGGCTCATACACAAGGCTTATTTATACAAGAGAGGGAGGGAGGAGGGGGGAATTGGGGATCAAATTACTATGCATATATACCTGTAAAGCGACATAGCTAAGAAATACCTAAAAGGGGATACGAACTCACCAGATTATAGTTATTATTTACATGGCCTAGTGACATTTTATAACAACAATTCATTAATAAATTAACTCAGGGAAAGTAATATTCAAGACACATGTTATCACTGTCAGAATAATATGCTGACAAATCGAGGTGAGTCTAATTGAGTCTAATTGAGTCTAATTCTAATTCTAAAGTGACGACTCTTAGAGGGGGGGGGAGTTAGTGTATATCTACCTACACCTACAGTTCCTCTTTTTGAATCAATAAATTATATCTCAATGGGGTTATATATATATATATATATATATATATATATATATATATATATATATATATATATATATATATATATACATTATGAGAGACTTACACCTACTGAGCATTATCCTGTAGAAAAAAATGTGTTCAGGCAAGAGTGGGTGGGTGGGTGGGTAGGTGGGCAAAGTGGGTGGGCGAGGTGGGCCTTGAGTGTGGTGGGTGTAGGGCGTGGATAGGTGGGGAGATGTGCGAAACAGGCAGTGCGGTGCGGTGCGGTGCGTTGGTGCACATAAATAAACAAACAAATAAATAAGACAAAACACGACCATACGACCTACTAACGACCGCCGAATAAGCGATAAAGAACAGCTGATGACGAAAAAGGGTCCACATTACTTAGTAATTTTGGACCCTACTGTTTTACTCTCTCTCTCTCTCTCCTCTGCCAAATCTATAGGTCATACCATGGCGTGTGTGTGTGTGTGTGTGTGTGTGTGTGTGTGTGTGTGTGTGTGTGTGTGTGTGTGTGTGTGTGTGTGTGTGTGTGTGTGTGTGTGTGTGTGTGTGTGTGTGTGTGTGTGTGTGTGTGTGTGTGTGTGTGTGTGTGTGTGTGTGTGTGTATGTCTTACTTGAAAATCTTTACCATTTCTTGAGTTAATACTTAAACACGAATATGTGACAAGAGAAAAAAAAGAATAAGAAAAGGGTAGGTGTGAAACGAAAAAGGAAGAACAAACTAAATAAAGAAGGTTGATAAAGAAAGGCATAATCAAGGAACAGAAAATCAAAGACACAAGGCCTATGGAAGAGCGAGAGAGAAGAAAGAAAGAAGGGGACAGGGAGGGAATGATAGGCCTACAGACAATATGAAATAAGTCACCAATCTTTTTTAAAGCAACTGACAATGCGACTCAGGTAATCCAAAATACCAAAAAATGATATCCCAAATTTTGAGGAAAAAAAAAACCTTGGCCAAAAAGAAGAAAAAAATAGATCAACCACAATCCACAAGAGAAAGCCACAAACACGAAATGTTGGAAAATGACAAACATTAAAAAAAAAAAAAGTTTGTCCACAACAATACAAAAAAAATCAACGACAAGATTTCGCGCGGTGCATTTCCCTTCGAATAAACTACATTTCTCATCCATTCGGTAATGGAAAAGGATAATCATGTTCACGCCGCCAGTAGCCAAAGCCAGTCCACGTTAGGCTAAAAAAAAAACTCCATGTTACGTTAAAAAAATTACATTACATAAAAAAAAAAACATGCGACGTAACGAGACATCGAAAGGTTTCCATCATCATCATCATCATCATCATCATCATCATCATCATCATCATCATCATCACCACTGCCACCGTCATCATTATTATTATTATTTTTATCATTATTATTATTATTATTATTATTATTATTATTATCATAATCATCTCAACCACCATCAAAACAATTACAACGATACCAACAACAAAGACACAACAACATCAACAAAAAACAACAACCACAACAACACCCTCAAATTGGAAACACTACTACCGCAGCCTCGAAACTCCAACCCCCTCCTTTTTTTGTCTATTTCGCAAAACACGAAAATGATCCCGTCGCTCCGTGCGCCCGTTCATCAGGCGAATGAATGCGACATTGTGTGCGAATTAAGAATGCGAATTAGGAGGAACAACACGCGCTGATCATACTAGAACACACACATTTACACCGATTCGAACTCACTCACTCATTCACTCACTCCTGCTCGTTCGCGCTCTCTCTCTCGTTCTCTTGCTCTCTCTATCTCTATCTCTCTCTCTCGTTCTCTTGCTCTCACTATCACTCTCCCCTCCTTTTCTCTACACCCTCTCCCTCTCACTCTCCCTCTCCCCCCTTTCTCTCCTTCTCCTCCGCTCTCTTCCCTTCCACTCTTTTCTCACTCCTCCCCTCCCCTCCCCTCTCTCTCCCTCCACTCCCTCACCTCCACTCTTTTCTCACTCCTCCCCTCCTCTCCCTCCCCCTCTCCCTCTCCTCCCCTCCTCTCCCCCTCCTCCCTCTCTTCCCTTCCACGCTTTTCTCACTCCTCCCCTCCCCTCCACTCTCCCTCCCACTCTCCCTCTCCTCCCCTCACCTCCACTCTTTTCTCACTCCACCCCTCCTCTCCCTCTCCTCCCCTCCTCTCCCTCCCCCACTCCCTCTCACTAACGAGGTCAGCGAATGATCCACGAGATCATATTCAAAGGAACTGACCTCCCTCGATCTTCATCCCTATCGTTCGTTAATTATTAAATCATCCAAAAAGCGACAGAGGCCGATTCATTAAACAACGACACGTGTTTTAAATCAAATATGCAATTCTGCAATTTTGCAATCTCGCGTCTTGATATACGACACGCGTACGATACAATAAACAAAAAAATAAGCTAACATTTCCAAGAAAACACTTACACGCGTACAAAATAGATACATAAATATTTAAAAAAATAAAAAAATATATAAAACATAAAAATAAATAAAAAAAACATTCGCTTTAACAGCCAAAAAAAAAAAAAAAAAAAAAAAAAAAAAAAAAAAAAAAAAAAAAAAAAAGACGAAAAAAAAAGATACAATCGCTTCAACGGTAATGCCAAATACTGATGGGATGTTATTATTCAAAGTACTCCCCGGGAACACCGTGGCTGCAGCACTTCGCATTTGCATACGGCAAAGCAATTACTTTTCCTTCGCGTGGCAACAAAGCAACGGCGAGATAGCACACTGCGTTTCATTTTCCCGCAGTTACTTTAAGGGAAAGAAAAGAGAGAAAGAGAGGCTCCGGCGGGGTGGGGAGTGAGAGGGAGAGGGTGAGATGGAGGGGGAGTGGGGAGGGAGGGAGAGGGTGAGATGGAGGGGGAGTGGGGAGGGAGGGAGAGGGTGAGATGGGGGAGTGGGGAGGGAGGGAGGGAGGGGAGAGAGAGAGAGAGAGAGAGAGAGAGAGAGAGAGAGAGAGAGAGAGAGAGAGAGAGAGAGAGAGAGAGAGAGAGAGAGAGAGAAGAGACGAGAGAGAGAAGAAACGAGAGAGAGAATATAGAGGAGAGAAGAGACGAGAGAGAGAGAACAGAGAGAATATAGAAGAGAGAAAGAGAAAACCCGAGAAGTAAGAGAAAGCGAAAAGTAAGAGAAAAGTAAGAAATCAAGAAAAAGAAAGCAAGAAAAAGAAAGCGAAAGAACGAAAGAAGAGGCGGAAGCGCGAGAAAGAGCGTGGGCGCGAACGTATGCCTGTATGCCAGCGTCCAGGCCCATCCCATCCCTCTTACCCAGCTGCAAGCAGACCTCGTACACAGCCGCAGAGGAGGAACATCAACAGGCCAATAACCTTATATGCCAAGGTATCACGTGCGGGAAAAAAAGGTCATCTCCAGAGTGTAGTTTCCCCCATTCGTATCGCCCCGCCCCCTCCCTCCCTCCCTCCCTCCCTCCCTCCCTCCCTCCCTCCCTCCCTCCCTCTCTCCCTCCTTAACATCTCCTTAACTCCCACCCCCTACCCTTCACCCCATCCTCGTTTCTGCCCCCCTCTCCCCCATTATAAACTCTCACACTCTCTCTCTCACCCCCACCCCACCTCACACTTTCCTCCCCAATCATCTCCCCTCCCCAACGCTCCTACTCCCACCTTTAACCCTTCCAGCCCCACAGTCCTCCTCCCACACACACCCTAACCAACTCCCCTCCCTCCTCCCAACCTCTACACCCCCAACCTTTCTCTTCCCCCCAACCCCCACCCCCGCCACAGTCCTCCTCCCCCACACACCCTAACCAACTCCCCTCCAGAACTTCATTTCCAAGTTTAAAGTGGCGAATCGAGACGTATCAACAGGAGACTGGGAGTGACGGAGCTTAAAAAAGGGGCGGGGAGGGGGAGGATGAGGGAGGGAGGGAGAGGGAGAGGGAGGGGGAGAGAGAAAGGAAGGATGAAAGAGAGAGAGAGAGAGAGAGAGAGAGAGAGAGAGAGAGAGAGAGAGAGAGAGAGAGAGAGAGAGAGAGAGAGAGAGAGAGAGAGAGAGAGAAAGAGAGAGAGATAGAGAGAGAGAGAGAGAGAGAGAGAGAGAGAGAGAAAGAGAGAAAGAGAAAGATACAGACAAACATCTAGAAATTGATACAACTGAAAACAACAAATCAATGCACCCATAACCTACGAACCCAACAGATCAAACACTTCAAAATCCGCGCTCCCTCAGACCCCTGTAACACACGCTTTAACCTTCCTCCAAACCTCCCTTTAAATCTCCCTAAAATAAAATTCCTCTCTGCCGCGTGTTTCCTTTACAAAAAAAAACACCATCACCGGAACCCTAAATGGTCTTTGCAAAAGCTTAAATAATAATACAAAAAATACAAAAAATACACCAAATTCCCGGCTCGGTCCTTTAGGCGAAAAGCGTAAACAAACACAAGAGGCCATTGCGCGCTCTATTAAACACGTCATTACAATCTCTCTCGCTACTAAAACCGCTGCGGATGATGCTATAACGTGTACGGTACGCCCCCCTCCCCCCCCACACACACACCCTCTACCCCTACCTGTATGCCAATGCCCTCTGTCGCTCTCTTCCCCTTCCCTGCCTATACCCCTACTCCCCCAACCCCTTACCTCACCCGAATTCCTTCCCTCAACTCCTTCCCATACCCCTCTCCCTCTCCCTCTCCACCTCCCATCTCACAAAGCCTTCTATCTTCCTTCCTTCCTCCTCTCCCCCTCCCTCACCCCCTCTCCCAACCCAACCCTACCCCTACCTCTCCCCAACCCCTCTACCTCTAAGCCACATCCTCTACACAACCTCCTCTCTAACGCAGAGTGCCGACACGACACGACACGACACGACACGACACGACACAACATAACATACGGGTTCTTTTACACATTCCCCTTTCCCACTTCTTTCAGCTTTCTCCCCCCTCCCCTTCCCCTACTTTTCTCCCAAGACAGTTTTCTCTTCCCAGTCAGACCTGCTTCTGGTAGAAGGAAAATAAACATGTTTAAATCATCAACAGGCAAGACACCTTTAGTCCAATAAACACTGGCTCAAGGAGGTGGGAGGTGGGAGGTGGAGTGGGGAGGAGAGGGAGGGGGGGGAAGAGGTAGGATGGAGAGTGGGGAGTGTGGGGGGAGGGAGGTCTACCTACTTACTGTATATTTCTTCTTTCTCTCTGATTCTGTCTGTGCCTCGTGTCTGTCTGAAGATCTGTCTGTCTCTCTGTTTGTGTCTGTCCCTGTATCTGTCTGTCTGAATATTTGACTGAATATATACTTGTCTGAATATTTGTTTGTCTGTCTCTGTCAAAGCGTCTAACTATTTCTCTATGCCTGCCTGCCTTTCTCTTTCTCTCAATTCATTTATTCAGAGAGAAAGAGAAAGAGAGAGAGAGAGAGAGAAAGAGAGAGAGAGAGAGAGAGAGAGAGAGAGAGAGAGAGAGAGAGAGAGAGAGAGAGAGAGAGAGAGAGAGAGAGAGAGAGAGAGAGAGAAAGGTGAGGGATGAAGAGAAAAAAAAACGAAATAGAAAGAGGAAGAGAAACACAGACACACACACACACTTAAACAAAGAAACAGACACCGGAGACCATCTAAAGAAAAAGAAAACAAAGAAAAAAAAGGCCTGAGGAGGAGGAGGAGGAGGAGGAGGAGGAGGAGGAGGAGGAGGAGCAGCAGGAGGAGGGAAGCGGAAATCCGAGAGACATATAAAGACACACAAGGGGCAATCAAGCCAACTTTACATACAGCTTGTCACGTCTTCCCGGGAGGTAGGCCAGATGAGAAAAGGGAGGGGGGGGGGGTTGAGGGAGAGTGAAAAGGAGAGACACGAGGAGGAAGAAGAAGAAGAAGAAGTAAGAAGAAGGAGGAGAAGGAGAAGTATGAGGAGGAGGAGAAGGAAAAGTATGAGGAGGAGAAGGAGAAGTATGAGAAAGAGAAGGAAAAGTAAAAGAAAGAGGAGAAGAAGTATGAGAAGGAGGAGAAGGAAAAGTAAGAGAAGGGGGAGAAGGAGAAGTAAGAGAAGGAGAAGGAGGAGAATGAAGAGAAGTAGGAGAAGGAGGAGCAGGAGAGAGTTAGAAGATCCAGGTATGATGATCATCGGCTTCGTGCTCGAGGGAAGACTCGAGGGAGGGCGAATAGGGGAGAAGGGGTACGGCACGAGATGAAGACGAGATAAATGACCAGGGAGAAGAGGGAGAAGAAGGAGAAGGAGAGGAAGGAGGAGAAGGAGAGGAAGGAGGAGAAGGAGAGAAAGGAGGAGAAGGAGAGGAAGGAGGAGAAGGAGAGAGTTAGGTGGGGAGGGGGGAGGCGGCTAACATCTAAGGGCCCAAGGTAGGGCAACAGAAGANTTTTTACCCCTCTCCTTCCCTCTCTTCCCTCACCTCCAATCTTTTTCTCACTCTCCCTCCCCCACTCCCTCTCACTAACGAGGTCAGTGAATGATCCACAAGATCACATCCAAAGGAACTGACCTCCCTCGACCTCGCTGTATCTTCATCCCTATCGTTCGTTAATTACTCAATTATCCAAAAAGCGACAGAGGCTGATTAATGAATCAACGACACGTGTTTTATATCAAATATGTAATTCTGCAATTCTGTAATCTCGCTTCTTGATATACGACACGCGTGCGATACAATAAACAAAAAAACAAGCTAACATTTCCAAGAAAACACTTACACGCGTACAAAAAAAAAAAAACGAAAAAAAAGACATTCGCTTCAACAGTAATGCCAAAAAAAAAAAAAAATAAAAAAATAATAAAAGAATAAAGAAAAAGAAAAAAAAGATACAATCGCTTCAACGGTAATGCCAAATACTGATGGGATGTTATTATTCAAAGTACTCCCCGGGAACACCGTGGCTGCAGCACTTCGCATTTGCATACGGCAAAGCAATTACTTTTCCTTCGCGTGGCAACAAAGCAACGGCGAGATAGCACACTGCGTTTCATTTTCCTGCCGTTCACTGAGGAAAGAAAAGAGAGAAAGAGAGGCTCCGGCGGGGTGGGGAGTGAGAGGGAGAGGGTGAGATGGAGGGGGAGTGGGGAGGGAGGGAGAGGGTGAGATGGAGGGGGAGTGGGAGGAGAGGGTGAGATGGGGGAGTGAGAGGGAGAGGAGGGAGGAGAGGAGAGAGAGAGAGAGAGAGAGAGAGAGAGAGAGAGAGAGAGAGAGAGAGAGAGAGAGAGAGAGAGAGAGAGAGAGAGAGAGAGAGAGAGAGAGAGAGAGAGAGAAGAGACGAGAGAGAAGAAACGAGAGGAGAGAGAATATAGAGGAGAGAAAGAGAGACGAGAGAGAGAACAGAGAGAATATAGAGAAGAGAGAAAAGAGAAAACCCGAGAAGTAAGAGAAAGCGAAAAGTAAGAGAAAAGTAAGAAATCAAGAAAAAGAAAGCAAGAAAAAGAAAGCGAAAGAACGAAAGAAAAGGCGGAAGCGCGAGAAAGAGAGCGTGGGCGTGAACGTATGCCTGTATGCCAGCGTCCAGGCCCATCCCATCCCTCTTACCCAGCTGCAAGCAGACCTCGTACACAGCCGCAGAGGAGGAACATCAACAGGCCAATAACCTTATATGCCAAGGTATCGTGCAGGAAAAAGGTCATCTCAGAGTGTAGTTTCCCCCATTCGTATCCTTCCGCCCCCTCCCTCCCTCCCCTCCCTCCCTCCCTCCCTCCCTCCCTCCCTCCCTCCCTCCCTTCCTCCCGACACGACACGACACGACACAACATAACATACGGGTTCTTTTACACATTCCCCTTTCCCACTTCCCCTTCCGCTTTCCCCCTCCCCTTCCCCTACTTTTCTCCCAAGACAGTTTTCTCTTCCCAGTCAGACCTGCTTCTGGTAGAAGGAAAATAAACATGTTTAAATCATCAACAGGCAAGACACCTTTAGTCCAATAAACACTGGCTCAAGGAGGTGGGAGGTGGGAGGTGGAGTGGGGAGGAGAGGGAGGGGGGGGAAGAGGTAGGATGGAGAGTGGGGAGTGTGGGGGGAGGGAGGTCTACCTACTTACTGTATATTTCTTCTTTCTCTCTGATTCTGTCTGTGCCTCGTGTCTGTCTGAAGATCTGTCTGTCTCTCTGTTTGTGTCTGTCCCTGTATCTGTCTGTCTGAATATTTGACTGAATATATACTTGTCTGAATATTTGTTTGTCTGTCTCTGTCAAAGCGTCTAACTATTTCTCTATGCCTGCCTGCCTTTCTCTTTCTCTCAATTCATTTATTCAGAGAGAAAGAGAAAGAGAGAGAGAGAGAGAGAAAGAGAGAGAGAGAGAGAGAGAGAGAGAGAGAGAGAGAGAAAGAGAGAGAGATAGAGATAGAGAGAGAGAGAGAGAGAGAGAGAGAGAAAGAGAGAAAGAGAAAGATACAGACAAACATATAGAAATAGATACAACGGTCAACAACAAATCAATGCGGCCATAACATACGAACCCAACAGATCAAACACTTCAAAATCCGCGCTCCCTCAGACCCCTGTAACACACGCTTTAACCTTCCTCCAAACCTCCCTTTAAATCTCCCTAAAATAAAATTCCTCTGCCGCGTTTCCCTTACAAAAAAAAACACCATCACCGGAACCCTAAATGGTCTTTGCAAAAGCTTAAATAATAATACAAAAAATACAAAAAATACACCAAATTCCCGGCTCGGTCCTTTAGGCGAAAAGCGTAAACAAACACAAGAGGCCATTGCGCGCTCTATTAAACACGTCATTACACCTCTCGCTACTAAAACCGCTGCGGATGATGCTATAACGTGTACGGTACGCCCCCTCCCCCCCCCCCACACACACCCTCTACCCCTACCTGTATGCCAATGCCCTCTGTCGCTCTCTTCCCCTTCCCTGCCTATACCCCTACTCCCCCAACCCCTTACCTCACCCGAATTCCTTCCCTCAACTCCTTCCCATACCCCTCTCCCTCTCCCTCTCCACCTCCCATCTCACAAAGCCTTCTATCTTTCCCCTCCTTCTCCCTCCCCCTCCCTCTCCCCCTCCCTCACCCCCTCTCCCAACCCAACCCTACCCCTACCTCTCCCCAACCCCTCTACCTCTAAGCCACATCCTCTACACAACCTCCTCTCTAACGCAGAGTGCCGACACGACACGACACGACACGACACGACACGACACAACATAACATACGGGTTCTTTTACACATTCCCCTTTCCCACTTCCCCTTCCGCTTTCCCTCTCCCCTCCCCCTACTTTTCTCCCAAGACAGTTTTCTCTTCCCAGTCAGACCTGCTTCTGGTAGAAGGAAAATAAACATGTTTAAATCATCAACAGGCAAGACACCTTTAGTCCAATAAACACTGGCTCAAGGAGGTGGGAGGTGGGAGGTGGAGTGGGGAGGAGGGGGGGAGGGGGCAAGAGGTGGGGTGGAGAGTGGGGAGTGTGGGGGGAGGGAGGTCTACCTACTTACGGTATATTTCTTCTTTCTCTCTGATTCTGTCTGTGCCTCGTGTCTGTCTGAAGATCTGTCTGTCTGTCTGTCTCTCTGTTTGTGTCTGTGCCTGTATCTGTCTGTCTGAATATTTGACTGAATATATTCTTGTCTGAATATTTGTTTGTCTGTCTCTGTCAAAGCGTCTAACTATTTGTCTATGCCTGCCTGCCTTTCTCTTTCTCTCAATTCATTTATTCAGAGAGAAAGAGAAAGAGAGAGAGAGAGAGAGAGAGAGAGAGAGAGAGAGAGAGAGAGAGAGAGAGAGAGAGAGAGAGAGAGAGAGAGAGAGAGAGAGAGAGAGAGAGAGAGAGAGAGAGAGAGAGAGAAAGGTGAGGGATGAAGAGAAAAAAAAAAAAAAAACGAAATAGAAAGAGGAAGAGAAACACAGACACACACACACACTTAAACAAAGAAACAGACACCGGAGACCATCTAAGAAAAAGAAAACAGAAAAAGAAAAAAAAAACAAGAAAAAGGCCGGAGGGAGGAGGGAGGAGGAGGAGGAGGAGGAGGAGGAGGAGGGGGGAGGGAGGAGGAGGAGGAGGGAAGCGGAAATCCGAGAGACATATAAAGACACACAAGGGGCAATCAAGCCAACTTTACATACAGCTTGTCACGTCTTCCCGGGAGGTAGGCCAGATGAGAAAGGGGGAGGGGGGGGTTGAGGGAGAGTGAAAAGGAGAGACACGAGGAGGAAGAAGAAGAAGAAGAAGTAAGAGAAGGAGGAGAAGGAGAAGTATGAGGAGGAGGAGAAGGAAAAGTATGAGGAGGAGAAGGAGAAGTATGAGAAAGAGAAGGAAAAGTAAAAGAAAGAGGAGAAGAAGTATGAGAAGGAGGAGAAGGAAAAGTAAGAGAAGGAGGAGAAGGAGAAGTAAGAGAAGGAGAAGTAAGAGAAGGAAGAGAAGTAGGAGGAGGAGGAGGAGGAGGAGCAGGAGAGAGTTAGAAGATCCAGGTATGATGATCATCGGCTTCGTGCTCGAGGGAAGACTCAAGGGAGGGCGAATAGGGGAGAAGGGGTACGGCACGAGATGAAGACGAGATAAATGACCAGGGAGAAGAGGGAGAAGAAGAAGAAGAAGGAGAAGGAGAGGAAGGAGGAGAAGGAGAGGAAGGAGGAGAAGGAGAGAAAGGAGGAGAAGGAGAGGAAGGAGGAGAAGGAGAGAGTTAGGGGGGGGGCAGATGGCTAACACCTAAGAGGGCGCAAGGTAGGGCAACAGAAGAAGGGGCAAAGGGATAGGGATAAGGATAAAGAAGAGAGGGGGACCTAAGGTAAGCAGAGAAGGGGGAGGGGGAGAGGGGGGGAGGAATAGGGATAGGGGTAGAGAGGAGAGGCGAGGTAAGGTAAGCAGACGAAGAGCGGCGAAGGGGGAAGGGGGAAGGGAGAAGGGGGAAGGGGGAAGGGAGAGAGAGAGAGAGAGAGTTTCCCGTACATCATCGGAGCGGGGGCGCGTGACACTAATAGGCGGTATGTCAAGGCCGTGACAGCACAGAAACACAATAGGGAGATACACAAGAGACCGACGTTAACAAAAACAGAATGATGCAGACGGAGATACCTGGAGGGTAAGATGGGGGGGGGGGAGGGAGGGAGGGAGGGAGGGAGGGAGGGAGGGAGAGGGAGAGGGAGAGAGAGAGGGAGAGGGAGAAGGAGAGGGAGAGAGAGAGAGAGAGAGAGAGAGAGAGAGAGAGAGAGAGAGAGAGAGAGAGAGAGAGAGAGAGAGAGAGAGAGAGAGAGAGAGAGAGAGAGAGAGAGAGAGAAAGTTGAGAAAGTGTGAGAGAAAGTCAAAGAGTATTGAGAGAAGACAAAGAGAGGAAGAGAGAAGACAGGAAGAGAGAAGACAGACAGAGAGAGAGAGAGTTGAGAAAGTGTGAGAGTCAAAGAGATATTGACAGAATGCAAAGATAGAGAGAGAGAGTTGAGTAAGTGTGAGAGAAAGTCAAAGAGTATTGATAGAAGACAAAGAGAGAAAGAGAGAAGACAGAGAGAGAGAGAGAGAGAGAACGAGAGAGAGAGAGAAAGAGAGAGAGTTGAGAAAGTGCGAGAGAGAGAAAAGAAGAGAAGGGGAAAAAAAATCCAAGCTAAAAACAACGTACCAAAAGGGTCCTCCTTCACTCCTCCCTCCCCTCCCTTCTTCCCTTCCCCCTCCCTTCCCTCTCCCCATTCATTCACTCTTTCTCCTTGGCTTTAAAGTGAGGGATCATCCGCCACTTGCAGGCCTCGTCTCTGCACTGTTGCAAGAAGGAAGGAAGCAAAACCGCATGCAAAAGAAACGCTTAAGTCAGGTGGTAGGGGGGGGGGGGGGGGGTGGGGGGTGAGAAGTGAAATAAAAGAGGTCGGGGAGGGGAGAGGGGAGAGGATAGGAGGGGAGAGGGAAGGAGGAAGAGTTGGAGGGGGGTTAAGGAAGAATGAAAGAGGGGGAAGGAGGGAGGGAGGGAGGGTGTAAGGGAGGTAAGGAGGGAGGGAAATAAGGAGAGAAGGAGCAAGAGAGAGGGAAAGGGAGAGGGAAAGGGAGAGGGAGAGGGAAAGGGAAAGGGAGAAGGCGAGAGAGGGAGATAAGAAGGCCGGGAGAGGGAGATAGGAAGGCCGAGAGAGGGAGAGGGCGAGAGAGGGAGAGGGAGAGGGAGAGGGAGAGAGAGGGAGAGGGAGAGGGAGAGAGAGGGAGAGGGAGATAGGAAGGCCGGGAGAGGGAGAAGGTGAGAGAGGGAGAGAGTGGGTAAGGTGAGTGTCAGGGAGAGGAAGATCATGGGGTCGAAGCGCACTAAATCTGAACAGATGAAGATTGAAAGAAGAAAACGAAAGACCAACGCAGAGTGGAAAGAGCAGGAGGGGAAGAGAGATAAAGCAGTAGAAAAAAACAAAACATAAACAAACAAAATAAAAAAGAGAGATAACCGAAATAAATAAATAAAAACAAAAACAAAAACCAGGCGATCACAGCGGGAGAAGAGAATAAAAGAGAACGAGGGTAAGGGAAGGAAGGAGAAAAAGGGGAGAAAGGATACGTAGAATATAATACACTAAAAAATGCAAGGACAAAAACAAACGGATGAAAACAAAAACAAGAACAAAAAAATAAAAGACGAATGGAAGATAAAAGACAAGAAGAAGAAGAAGAAAAAAAAAACAGCAAGATGAAGGGAACGAGGGGAAGGAGAGAAGACGGAGTAGAATGAGGGGGAGAAAGAGGAGAGGGGGGAAGGAGGGCAGGATGTGTTCGAGGAGGCAAAACAGAAAAGGCTAAGAGGGTAAGGGCAGAGGAATGAGAGGGAAGGGCAGAGGGGAGAGGGGAGAGGGGAGAAGAGAGAAGGGATGAGGGGAGAGGGGTAAGGAGTATGGGTGAAGGACAAAGAGGAGTGGGAAGAGTGCGATGAGGGGTTACAGCAGACAGCTAAAGGGCAAGGGGAGAGTGGCGAGGGGAGAAGAGAGAGGGGAGAAAGGAGAGGGGAGAATGGAGAGGGGAAGGGGGAATAATACACTATGGGAGAGGGATGACATGTAAGGTGAGAGGGGAGAGGTGAGGGTTGAAGGATGAAGGGCGAGGGAAGACCGAAAGGGGAGAGGTGAGGGGAGGGGAGAGGAGTAAAGGGGTGAAGGGAAATACAAGGTAAAGAGAGAGGGATAAAGGGTGAGGAAAGGAGAGAAAAGAAAGGGAGGGAAAAGGGAAAAAAAGAGTAAGGGAAGAGGAAAAAAAAGAGTGAGAGAATAGAGGAAAGAGAAGAGGGGAGAGGAGGGGAAAGGAGTGAGAGGAGGGTAAGGGGTGAGGGCAAGCAAGAACCCGACCGAACGCCCGAGGTGTTCCAATACAAAAGAGACTGCAAGAGGAAAAAAGAAATAAAAAATAGAAGAGAGGGAGACCCGAACAAAACAATAAATTAACGACAGGGCTTTGAAAATGCACCCAGCTGGGAGGAGAATTTCACTCCTCCCTCCCCCTTCCCCTTCTCCTCCACCTCTCCCTCTTCCTCTCTCTGTCTCTCTCCCTCTCTCCATTTATATATATTTTTCAATATTTCCCCTTTCCCTTCTTTCTCTCTCTCTCTCTCTTCGTTATATACGTCTCGAATACAAAGAAAGGAGGCGCAGAGACCTCAATCTTAAAGATGTTCCACATAGGCCTACGTGCAAAATACAAATATAAACACACACGATACATTAATGAACACACAAAAAATATGAATAGATATGTACATACAAAACTAAACAAACGTAAACCGAAAAAAATAAACCAAATTTCATAGATAAGCATATGAAAAAAGACGCAAAAAACAAAGCGATAAACACACACAAAAAAAGTAAATAAACATAGACATAATAAGATAAAACAAATACAAAATAAAGAGACATATAGAGGCCTAAAGCCGACAAGAGAACAAACCATATTTCGCGAGAGAAGATGAAGACTGCAATTAGAGAGTCTGGCCCGTTAAGTTGCAAATTGCAAAGGCAGTCGGCAAGCTTTTTTTTTTTTTTTTTTTTTTTTGCTTTAGAGAGACCGCGATGCTTTTCACTCGAAGGTTAAATGGTCTCAAGCAACAGTTGCAAGCAATTTTGCGGACTCGGCAATTCCGGTAGGTGGCAAGACTCTGGCCTCAAGACAGGAGATAACTGAAAATGGTTGTGAAAGAGGAGGAAGGAGAAGGAGAAAACTAGGTAGTAATATAAGAAGAAAAGAGGAGGAGGAGGAGGAGGAGGAGGAGGAGGAGGAGGAGGAGGAGGAGGAGGAGGAGGAGGAGGAGGAGGAGGAGGAGGAGGAGGAGGAGGAGGAGGAGGGGGAGGAGGAAGAGGAAAAGGAGGAGGAGGTGGAGGAGGAGGAGGAGGAGGAAGACGCGGAGGAGGAAAAGAAAGAGGAGGAGGAGGAGGAGGAGGAGGAAGAAGAGGAAGTAGAAGAGGAAATTCTTTTTAAAAATATGGAAAAAAATAATAAAGATAAGAAGAAATGCACAAATAATAAGAAATATAAAAATCAGAAAAAAGAAAAGGACGAAGAGAAGAAGAAAAAGAAGAAGAAACACATTACAAAAAGGGAAAGGAAATAAATGAAGAATAATAGGACGAAGGAAAAAAAAACGATATCAGCAATAACAACAATAAACAAAATTTAAAAAACAACAAAGAAACGACAAAAAAACAAAAACACCGAAACTCAACCAGAGGAAAATAACCATGCAAGATGCCGTACCAGGGAGAGCGAACGGCTCATCGCCATAAACCAAACCTCCACCAGCCCACCCGCCCGCCCGCCCGCCCGCCCGCCCGCCCACCCACCTACACACCTACCCACCAACCCACCTACCCAACCACCCACCCACACACACACACACCTACCCACCCACCCACCCACCCACACACACACACACACACACACCTACCCACCCATCCACCCACCCACTTGTGTACGTGTACGCGCGCGTGTGTGTGTTTGTGTGACGTGTGTGTGTGCGTGTGTGTGTGTATGTGTGTGTGTATGTGTGTGTGTATGTGTGTGTGTATGTGTGTGTGTATGTGTATGTGTATATGTATGTGTAATGTGTATGTGTATGTGTATGTGTATGTGTTTGTGTATGTGTATGTGTACGTGTGTGTACGTCGACACCGTATGCATATGTGCCTGCGCACAGACGCCGTTACAGACAGCTCACACACACACACGGTGACCGCTACGACCGCTACCACGGCTACCACCGCTCCCGCTACCGCCACGCAATCACACCAAGGTCGGGTCCTCGAGATAACGAGCTCTGCAACAGCTGACAACGACTCTCGGTCATGTGACTCATCCGTGCGGGGTGGCGTTCGGCCTGAACCTGTCTGAACATGACTGGTCGGCGAGACGGAAAGACAGGAAAGGGAAAAATGACTGAGGGAAGGGGATGGTGATGATGGTGGTGATGGTGATGGTGATGGTGATGATCATGATGATGGTGGTGGTGATGATGACGATGACAAAAAATGTCAAATAGAAACGATAACAAGGACGAGAGTGCGCCTAACGGAAATTACCAAAAAATAAAGAAAAAATAAAATAAGAACAATAAAAACAAAACTATTAGTAATAATAATAACAATATCAACCATAACAACAAAACAATAACACCAACAGTAATAATATTAACGATACTATAAAAATAATAACAATAAAAACAACGATAAAAATTATGATAATAACAATAATGATAACGATACGCATTATGAAAGAAACAAAAACAACAACAAAAACAACAACAGAACCAAAAAACACCAAAAAAAACAGAAAAGTCGTGCCACTGCATGTTGAAAGCGCAATCACCCTAATGCTTTAACGCAAGAAAATTATCCACATGACGAACGGGGAAACGAGGCAACAGCAAGCAAGCAAAGTCGCTCCCTGTGCATATTCCGCCCATAAAGTCCCCCTCTGTGTGGCTGGGAAAAGGGGAGGCTTCTTCATTGCTATTTAGTGAGGATTAGAATTATTTAGTTATCTTTTTTTTGTTCCAAATTTGTGTGGATTTATTTCTCTTCAAGTTTTTATTTTATTTTTTATTTCTTGTATTTTCCCTGGCGCGGTTATTTTTTCTTATATATCTTCTGTATAGTTGGTGGTATATGGATATGTATATCGAAATTTATTTCATTGTTTATCTAAATATATAGATACATATACATATACTTCAATATTCTATCTCTATCAACATTTATTTTCATATAAAATACAAACAAAAATGCCACATATGTATATGAACATGCATACACATCTATAAAATTCCAAAGACTAAAATAACAGGAAAAACGAGAAACCCGTCCGAAGTCTACGGTCGTGACACGCCCGACTCCATCGCAAACAACGGCGGGGTGAGACTAGATCAAACTAAATTAACTGTTCATCTCTTCAAAAAAATTACATTGCGTGGGAATATCAAGGACATTTTTAGACCCAACAACAAGACACCAATCATGGCCACGCACACTCAAAGAAACAAATATTTAAAATAACTAGATAAACACCCACACCCACACGAAACACCCACCCACATTCACACCTACTTCCCACTCCCACTCCCACTTCCACTCATACCTACACTTTCACCTACACTCATACTTATTCTCATATTCATACTCATAATATACCCCCAGATATAAATATATATATAAATAAATATATATATATATATATATATATATATATATATATATATATATATATATACATGCATATATACATACATACATACATACATACATACATACATACATACATGCATGCATACATACATGTATGCATGCATATATACATGTATGCATGCATGCATGCATGCATGCATGCATACATACATGCATGCATACATACATGCATATATATATATATATATATATATATATATATATATATATATATATATATATATATATATATATATATATATATATATACATATACACACACACACACACACACACACACACACACACACACACACACACACACACACACACACACACACACACACACACACACACACACACGCAAGAATCCCTACACATCACCACAAAAGAAAGTCACACCGAGCAAGCAGCGCACGACCTTGCCCCGCTGGTGCACCCGCCCCAGCGGAGGGCAGCCGCGATAATGATGCCACTGCCTTCGCGCCGGGCGCCGTGACCGCGGGCGGGATCGGCCAGGATGCAATGAGCGGCGTCACGAGTCAACACGTCCTTGCCCGATTCGATTGGCATAATGCCACGCCCTTATGGAGGCTTTTGGGGGGATTTCCTTGTGCCTGCTGATTTCTCTCGGATTCGAGATTTCTGTGAGTGAGTGAGTGAGTGAGTGAGTGAGTGAGTGAGTGAGTGAGTAAGTGAGTGGGTGAGTGAGCGAGTGAGTGGGTGAGTGAGTGAGTGAGTGAGTGAGTGAGTGAGTGAGTGAGTGAGTGAGCGAGTGAGTGAGTGAGTGAGTGGGTGAGTGAGTGGGTGAGTGAGTGGGTGAGTGAGTGAGTGTATATGTTTGTCTGCCTGCATATCTGTCTGCCTGTGTGTGTGTCCGTCTGTCTGTCTGTGTGTTTGTCTGTTTCTCTGTCTGTCTACTGTGTCTCTCTCTTCTCACACGGTCTCTCTTCTATTCTTCATATTCATTCTCCTTCTTCTCTCTCAATCCTCCTCTTTCAACCTTTCTTCTTTTCTCCTTCACCTCTTGACATTTGTCCCTCGCTATCCATCTGTCCGCTTTCTCCTTCATTCTCCTCTTTGCTTCATTTCTCCCTTTTCCTCCCTCATTTTAACCTTCCCGCTCTTCCTCCCCCCCCCCATCCTTCTCCCCATCCCCCCAATCCCACCTCTGCTTTCCTTCCGGTATCTTTGATCCTTCTTTCCTTCTCTGACACCTCTGGGGAAAAATCCCAAGCCAGGATATCCAACCCAAGGAGACTTCCCTACAGGACTTCCTTGGAGAGACTTTTCCCTTACCTTCCTTCCTTTCTTCCTCATCCCTCCCTCCCTCCTTCTTTCCTTCCTATCTTCCTTCCTTCCCTTCCTCCCTTCCTCTCTATCCCTCCCTCCCTCCCTCCCTCCCTCCCTCCCTCCCTCCTTCCTCTCTATCCCTCCCTCCCTCCTTCCTACCCTCCCTCCTTCTTTCCTCCTTCCTTCCTTCCTTCAAGCCCAGGGTCAAGGACGAGGGTAACGAGAAGGAACATAACTCGCCTCCTGGGAGAACACTCGAGAGTAGAACAGGGAAGGCGGCGCGTGGGCGTGCATTTAAGCAAGCAAACAAGCGAACAAACAAACAAAATAAACAACCACAAAACAAGAATAAGATAGAAACAATTAAAGAAAATAAGAAGAAAAATTATGATTAATGAATAGAATAATAAATAAAACAGACAAGACGCAGCGGGACAGAGGAGGGCGGGGCAGACCATGGTAAGGTGGGGTGGGGTGGGGCGGGGTGAGGGGTGTGTGATGGGGGGTAGGTGGAGCGTGAGGGGGTAGGGAGAGGGAGAGGGATGGAGAGAGGGGGCTTAGGGGAGAGAAGGGAAGGAGGAAGGGAGGGGGAGAGGGACGGTGGGAGGGTCACAAAGGGAAAGGAAGGGAGGAGGAGAGGGGAGAGGGATGGGGCGAGGAGGACGGAAGGGGAGAGGTGGAGGGGGGGGGAGGGATGTAGAGAGGGTGGGAGGGGAAGCCACCAATCAATAATGAACCTTAGTATCCACGGTGAGTCTGTCTGAGGCTCGCGTTCTGTCTCCCTCCCTCCCTCCCTTCCTTCCTTCCCTCCTCCCTCCTCCTCCTCTTATTCTCTTTCTTCTTCTGCCTCTTCCTCTACCTTCTTCCAATCCTTCTTTCTCTTCCTCTTCACCCTCCTACTCCTGCCCCCCCTCCACCCTCCTCCGCCCTCCTTCGTTTCCTCCCTCTAACTCCTCTTCCTCTTCCTCTTCCTCTCTCCTCCTCCTTTCTCCTCCTCCTCCGCTTCTTTCCCCTCATCCCGACCCTTTCCTCTTTGTTGCTGGCCGCCAGTTATTTACACCCTTCCCTATCCCCTCCCCCCCCTCTTTATCCCCTCCATCCCTCCCTCCCCCGACCTCCCCTTTCTCCTTGTCCTTTTTCCCTCTCCGCTTCCTCCACCTACCCATTCCAAGCACGTGGTCGTCGCTGCCTCTGCCAGCACAGCCGCCGCCGCCACCGCCTGCCAGAAGACACGTGCTTCCTCTTTCCTCCTACTCTATCTTCCTCTTACTTTTTCTCCTCTTCTCTTCTTGATTTCTTCTTTTCTTTCTTCCACTCTTTCTGTCTCTGGCTGCCTCTCCCGTGTCTTTCTCTCTCTCTCTCTCTCTCTCTCTCTCTCTCTCTCTCTCTCTCTCTCTCTCTCTCTCTCTCTCTCTCTCTCTCTCTCTCTCTCTCTCTCTCTCGCTCTCTCTCTCTCTCTTGTTTTTTCGCTTTCTCTCTCTCTCTTTCTCTCTCTCTCTCTCTCTCTCTCTCTCTCTCTCCTCTTCTTGATTTCTTCTTTTCTTTCTTCCATTCTTTCTGTCTCTGGCTGCCTCTCTCGTCTCTCGTCTCCCTCTCCCTCTCCCTCTCCCTCTCTCTCTCTCTCACACTCTCTCTACGCCTTGGCAACCCACCCTAATTCACTCACAGAACAGCAGCAAAACCAAACAAACAAACAAATAAATAATCAATTATCGGCAACCCCCCCCCCAAAAAAAAAGTAAACTCTAAACACCACCCCTCCCTTCAGCCCCCTCCCCCCCACCCTTACCCCATAGATACTTCTCCACCCATGAAACAGTGACGTCACAGCCCCCCCCCCTCACCCCGTCAATGGACGTCCCACGGCAAGGGTTATGAGGACAATGGTAACACAAAAGGGGGAAATGGAGAAGGGGGTTGGGGTTGATGGAGGAAGAGAAGAGAGGGACAGGAGGAAAGGAGAGTAAGGGGGAGAAGGAAAAGAAAGGAGAGGAGGAGGGAAAGAAAGGAGAGAGAGGAGAAAAAGAAAGGAGAGAGAGGAGGAAAAGAAAGGGGGAAGGAGGAAGAGAAGAGGGAGAGAGGAGGAAGAGAAAGGAGGGAAAGGAGGAAAAGAAAGAGAAAGGGGGAAAAGGAAAAGTAAAGCAAAGGAAAAAGGCAAAGAGGGGGAAAGGCAAAAAGTAGAAAAAAAGAAAAAAAGGAAGAAAATAAAAGATAAAAAAAAATCTATAAAAGACAAGAGAGAAAAGGAAATAGAAAGAATAAGGAATGAATTAAAAAAATATCTATGGTATGAGAAGAGAAGAAAAGAAATAAAGAAAATAGGAAGAATAATACGAGAAAAAAAAGGTTTCTTTAAAAAGATGGCTGATTCATAAAGGTAGTAAAAAAAGATATATATATATATATATATATATATATATATATATATATATATATATATATATATATATATAACAAAATAAAAATAAGAAACGACAAAGAATTTAAATTCAATTAAAATAAAGATAACAAAGAAAAAAAAGAGTGGGAGCAGAGAGAGAGAGAGAGAGAGAGAGAGAGAGAGAGAGAGAGAGAGAGAGAGACAGAGAGATAGATAGATAGATAGACAGAGAGAGAGAAAGTGGGAGAAGAGGAAGGAGAAGAAGAGAGAAGAAGAGAGAAGAAGAGAGAGAGGAGGGAGGAGGCGAACCGCGAAAGGAGTGGCCGACAGAAGGCTGTTCAAGCGAAGGAGCAAGTGATGGCAGGAACTCTCCTCACCTCTAAATATGAATGAAACTCCGTTCAGATCGGTATCCCCTCTTTGCTCTACCCTCCCCCCCTCCTCCCTTTCTCTCTCCTTTCCTCTTCCATGACCCCCTCCCCCCCATCGTCTGTCTTTTCCATCCTACATTATCTCTCCCAATCACTCACCTCCCTTCCCCTCCTCTTTCTTCACCCCTTCCCTCTTCTTCCCTCCCCTCCCTTCCCCATCCCTCTCCTCACCTCCCTTCCCCACACCCTTTTCTCCCCCTCCTCCCCATCCTTCTCTACTCCCCTTCCGCCTTACCCTTCCCTCCCACCCCCCTTCCCCCTCTCCTTACCCCTTCCTCCCCCTCCCTCCCTCCCTTCCCCCTTCTCCTTACCCCTCCCTTACCCCCTCTCCTTACCCCACCCCCACCCCCTTCCCCCTCTCCTTACCCCTCCCTCTCTTCCCCCTCACTTTCCCCACTCTCCTTACCCCACCCCCTTCCCCCTCTCTTCCCCCTCCGTCCCTCCCTCCCTCCCTTCCCTCCCTTCCCTCCGGCGTGGAAGCGACAAGGTAGATAACAAAGGGCATTCCTGAGGTGCCAAATAAAGGCGAGGAGATGAGGATGCAGGAATGCGCGGGAGGCGAGGGCGAGATCGGGTGATATAGGATGCGGAGGGAAGCAGGAGGAGGAGGAGGAGGAGGAGGAGGAGGAGGAGGAGGAGGAGGAGGAGGAGGGGAAAGAGAGGGAAGATGAGGAGGAGGAAGAGGAA
Organism: Penaeus japonicus; assembly: GCA_017312705.2. NCBI lineage: Eukaryota > Metazoa > Arthropoda > Malacostraca > Decapoda > Penaeidae > Penaeus > Penaeus japonicus. The sequence continues at coordinate 261,547 of BOPN01000045.1, forward strand.
GGAAGAAGAAGAGGAGGAAGATGAGGAGGAGAAAGAGGGAAGAGGGAGGAGGAACAAGAGAAGAAAAGAACGAGGCCAAAAAGGAAGACGTAGGTAAGAATAAGTGGAAGAAGGAACAGACGTAGGCTGACAAGGAAAAAAAATAACAAAAAACGACGAAAACAACGGAAACCCGACATAAACACAAAAACAAACAAAAACACAAACAGATTACACCATCAACCCCTCACCCCTACCCTCCTCCCCTCCCCTACCCATAATCCTACCCCTTCCCACTACCCTACCCACAATCCTACCCCTTTCCCTCCCCCTACCAACAACCCTACCCCTCCACCCACACCCACCAACAACCCTTCCCCACCCGCCCCTCACCCACCCACATTCCTAGCCCACTCTTACCCCCCCGCCCCCCACACCCACCCACGGACGCACCTAACCTATCCTTCCGTTCCTCCGGGTCATCCTATTGAACCCTTTCCTTCTAACGGGAGCTCTGACCCATTGACCCTGCGAGGGGTGGGGTGGGGTAGGGGTGGGGTGGGGGTTGGAAGGAGGACAGGGGAGGGAGAGAAGGGGGAAGGAAGGAGGACAGGGGACGGAGAGAAGGGGGAAGGAAGGAGGTATGGAAGGAGAAAAGGAAGGGGAAGAAGAGGAAGGGAAGGAGAAAGTAAGGGAGAGGGAAGGGGGAAGAAGGAGGAGGGAGGGGGGGAGGTAAGTGTGTATATAGTAGAAGAAAGTATGAATGAGACTGAATAACTTTGACAGCGCGAGAGAGAGAAAGAGAAAAAGAAAGAAAGAGAAAAAAGAAAGAAAGAGAAAAAGAAAGGAAGAAAGAAAGAAAGAGAGAAAGCGAACGAGAAACCAAGACATAATCCCCCAGATCTTCATACCAACACCCTAACCCCGAGCCAACCAACCGTTAGCGCCCGCAAGCAAGCAAGCAAGCAAGCACGCACGCACGCACAGCTCGCACTCACACACACACCCGAAAGCGTCGTATCCTTGACACACTGACATTTTGACAGCCGTCAGCCGTCAGCATCACACGCCGTCCCGCCCCGTCCGCCCCGTCCGCCCAGCTGATGACCGACCGACCTGCTCAGCGTCAGTAAGGCATCCTATGTAACTCATCCTATCTCTTCATCCTCGCCGAAAACTGTCATCGAGTCTGTCTGTCTGTTTGTCTCCACTAGTCGATCTGTGTCTCTGGCTGTCTGTCTGCCTCTGTGTGTGTGTGTGTGTGTGTGTGTGTGTGTGTGTGTGTGTGTGTGTGTGTGTGTGTGTGTGTGTGTGTGTGTGTGTGTGTGTGTGTGTGCGCGCGCGCGCGCGTGTGTGTATGTGTGTCTGTCTTTTTACCTGCCTCTGCCTACCTCCCCCCTCTCCTATCTATCTATCTATCTATCTATCTATCTATCTATCTATCCCTCCCTCCCTTACCCACTCACTCACTCTCTCCCTCCCTCCCTTACCTCCCCCCCCCCTTTTTCCTCCCTCTTTCAAACAAATCATCGAATCAATAAACAACAAAAGAGAAAATAAACAAGTACCGCACTAAAGACGACCCTATTTTCCAACATGCCCCCCTCCTACCCCCGCCCCTACCCCCACTCCCCCGGGAAGCTGCCTCCTCTCCTAACCTATCACCTCTTCTCCTATACCCCCCACCCCCACCCTACACCCCACCCCCCTCACACGTACATCATGTGCATCAGGTGTTGCATAAACGTTATAAATTGACCATTATTCTTGGCCGAGTCATTCAACGCTGCAATTGCTCCGGTCAACAAGAGGATACGTGATCGGCTCGGTAGGCAATTTTTTTTTTCCCCAAAAATTCAAAATAAACTCGATCTTATCTATCTATCTATCTATCTATCTATCTATCTATCTATCTATCTATATATATATATATATATATATATATATATATATCATACAGCCTCGTGTCATACAATTTACAAATATACAGTATACATTACATAACCTCGCATTCATACAATTCATAAATATACAGTATCATGCAAATTACATAACCTCGTACGCCATGGATGAGAATGATAAATAATAATAATAATAATAATAATAATAACAATAATAATAATAATAATAATAATAACAATAATAATAATAACAATAACAACAATAATAATAATAATAATAATAATAATAATAATAAATAAATAAAATACGGCCTTGTATCACTGGCGTAACAACAACAATAATAATAATAATAATAATAATAATAATAATAATAATAAAAATAAATAAATAAAATATGGCCTTGCATCACTGGCGTCCGCCCTTTCAATATGTTGCAGAGTAAGCAACGGATCCGCTATATCACCCAGCGCATATTTGGTGATAACACACCGGTTATAAGAGACTAATTATCAGACAGAACGGACGGCGCAAGAGATCTGTGACAGAGGGCGCTGCTTCATGACAACACAAATGACAACACGAATGACACCTACGAATGACACCTTCTCCTTGCCATCCCTCCACTTTCTCCCTTCCTCTCCTTCTTCCCCTTCCCACCTCCACCTCCCCCTTAATTCCGAATTCACGAATACCAAAAACGTTCACCACAAACCTCGCCTCAAAGAAGAAGAATTAGAAGAAGAAGAATTAGAAGAAAAAGAATTAGAAGAAGAAGAACAACAACAATTAGAATTAGAAGCAAAAAAAGAAGAAGAAAAAAAAAAGACAGTTTATCTTGACTCATAGACTTACTAACACTTCCACAGCCCCGCCAACCTGACCCCCCCCCTCCACAAAAAAAAAAACGTTTAAAGCGATATGATACACACACACACATGCTTCCGCCTTTTAATATTGATATACCGATCGAATGCGCCCTCAAAGTTCGCATCTAACAAACCACAGACATATTTTTGCAATAAAAATTGATGAAAAAAAAAAAAAAATGCCAGTCAGCATTGCAAACATTTATCAAACAACGTACAAGAATGTACTGCAATGCGCACCCTCTCAAATGCAATTAGCACAAGGAACACCTCCATGCTACGACCTGCTCCGACCTGCTACTACCGATTGTTTATAAAAAAAAGGGGGAAGAAGAAAAGGGGGAAGAAGAAAAGGGGAAAAAAAGAAAAAATACGTCAGCTGGGAAAAGGAAATGCGTTACCCTTCACATTACAGTCT
>BOPN01000045.1:269711-272211 GCA_017312705.2 Penaeus japonicus
AAGTGAGAGAAAATATCACATAAAAACATTGAATCATGTAATTATAATAAATAAATGACCAGTTACATTAGCTGATTACAAATAAATAAACGGATAAATGAACCACAAACAACAAAAATAACAAACACATGAATATGTAGAAAAAACATGAACAAACCAAAACAATAAATAGATAAATAAACACATACAAATATAACAAACACAAAAACAAACAATTGATTCATACCATAACAAAAACAAACAAACATACAAATCAACCCATAAACATAACAAATAAACAAACAAACAAAAACCAAGACCAACAAAGATAATGAAGTGACTCGTATTCCTTTTAACAAGAGCCGCTCGACACCCAGTCCTCCCCCGCCCCATCCCCCTCCCCTCCCCCCCTTCCCCCTCTCCCCCCTGCCAATAATCAATCAGAGTTTAACCCGCTTGAACTGAAGTAACGATCGCTCGTCACTTTACTTCCTTTAAACGGCGAGTTACGGGAAATGAAGAGATTCGGACACACACGCACGCACGCACGCACGCACGCACACACGCATGCACGCACATAGGGAGACACGCATGCATTAAAGACAGACAGACAGACAGAGAGGCAGACACGTTGAGATTTTGACTCTTGGCTCAGACTGACTTCGGTGTATGCATTCGCTTCTGGATACTTACTCAGACGTACACAGTGTATGCATGCAGACATGGGACCTCTCTCTCTCTCTCTCTCTCTCTCTCTCTCTCTCTCTCTCTCAGCCACCCCTCCACAACTAACCCTAAGACACACATACACACACACACACACACACACACACAACCCCCTACCTCCCACCCCACCCAACCCTACCCCTACACACGCACACACGCACACACACACAATTCAGGCGTGGGCCTCGGTCCTCGTCCGGAGGCCAAAGATCAATATCCCAATTCCTGTATGAACAATAAAATGTCATCAGGAACAGATCGATATTCCCTCTCTCTCCCCTCCTCCTCCTCCCCTTCCCCCTCTTCTCTTCTCCCCTCTTCCTCCTCCCCTCCCCTCCCCTTCCCCCTCCTTCCCCGAGCCGTGACTCACGCATGGCGAATATTAAGCCAGGACTTTTTTTTCCATTTTCTCCCTTCCCCTCGTTCCTTTTTCTCCTCCTCCTCCTCCTCTGTGTTCCCTTCCTTTCCCCTCTTCACCTCAAGCTCTTCTTCTCCCATCCTCTTCCTCTTTCCCCCATTCTCTTTCCGGTTCCCTTCCCTTCCCTTTCCCACTCTCCTGGTTTCCCTTTATACTTTTTTTCGTTTCCTCTCCGCTTTTCCCTTCATCTCCTTTCCCCTAATCTTCCTTCATTTCCCCATCTCCTTCCCCTTCTCTTTCCTCTTCTTTCCCTCCTCTTCCCCTCTCCCCCTTATCCTCCCCTTCCCTTTTCATCACTTTCCTCCAATTTCCCTCCCAATCTCCCCACTCCCATGACAAGGCAAGGCGAGGGGAGAGGAGGGGAGGCGAGAGGAGGGGAGGAGACGAGGGGAGGAGGGGAGGCGAGAGGAGGGGAGGAGGGGGGGGGAGGACCCACGAGGGGAAAAGGGGAAAGCCCCGTGAAGGATCATTCTGCCACTCCCATCGATGCCGTTTTGCGGTCGTCGTTCTCTAATTGTTGTTGTTGTTTTTGTTGTTGTTGTTGTTTTTGTTGTTGTTGCTGCTACTGTTGTTGTTGTTTTTGTTGTTGTTGCTGCTACTGTTGGTTTTTTTTCTTTTTCTTTTTCTGTCTCGCCATCACGTAGCATTGCAATCATAACCCTTCCCGTCGTCGCCATCGTCTTTGTCATCGTCTTTGTCATCGTCTTTGTCATCGTCATCACCATCACCCCCACATAACACCCCATTCAAATCATATCCCCTCCCCACATAACCACACTCCCACATACACTCTCCCCCACTCCCTCAAAATACCCCCCTCCCCTTCTCATCCCCCCCACCCCCTTCCCCTCTATCTCTTCCGCCATCCGGACTTGCTTTGCCAAATCTTCGAACATACACGAGCGCCCGGTAACAACTACTGCCCCTCCCCACTTCTCCTCCCCCTCCCCTCCCTTCCCCTCCTTTTCCTCTTTCTCTCCCTCTCCTGCTCCCCTCTCTCTCCCCCCCCCTCCCCTCCTTTTCCTCTTTCTCTCCCTCTCCTGCACCCCTCCCATCCCCTCCCCTCCCCTCCTTTTCCTCTTTCTCTCCCTCTCCTGCTCTCCTCTCCTCCCTTTTATTCTCATCATCCCCTCCTTTTCCTCTCCTTCACCCCTCCACTCCATCACCCCCCCCCCCCCCCCCCGGACCCGCCCCGCCCGCAACACACAACCACGTGGTCCGGTTTAGAGTAAATAAATGACGGGGGTCAGAGAATAGTAGCCGGACGAAAAAACAGGAGGAAGAAGAGGAGGAGGAAGAAGAAGGTAAAAAAAGAAGAAGAAAAGACAGGAGAAGAAAGGAAATAACACCTGACAAAAAAACAACAATAACAAGGCC
>BOPN01000045.1:274711-279711 GCA_017312705.2 Penaeus japonicus
CTTACATATTTATTATCCCTATACTTGGCTCTTGTATATTTATTATCCCTATACTTGGCTCTTGTATATTTATTATCCCTATACTTGGCTCTTATATATTTATAATCCCTATATTTGGCTCTTAAATATTTATTATCCTTATACTTGGCTCTTATATATTCATTATCCCTATACTTGGCTCTTATATATTTATTATCCTTATATTTGCCTCTTATATATTAACCATTTGTCTATCCCTCGAAACCCTAACAACATATATATAAACAATTCCCGAATCTATACCTATACATATATATATCCAGATCGTTAATCATCTAAATACCTATAATCTCTGTATATTTGTTTGTTTATTTGATTCCCATCCTTCATAACGATCATCGTCATTACGGCCTTTAATTAACGCAAAACTAAAACACCGGAACTAATTTCATACTATTCGTACATAATGAGCATTGCTACATAGGTGATCTAAATTCAGCTCATCTAACTCATTTCTCGATTCATTAGACGAATACATATTTAACTATTAAATATTCCCATTTTCTTTTTTTTTTTTCTTTTTTTTTTTTGATCGATGTACGACGATCACAATTTACCTACAGTTTATACAAGTTTAGCATCCATCACCATAGAATTTTAATACAGAAACAGTTTGCTTTGATTAAAAAACAAAACAAAATTGTCCTATAACCTAAAACCATCCTATTCACAAATCAACCATCCATCGCGCTCTATCCTTCAATCTATCTTCCCTCCATCCACATGAGAACTACTAACCCCTTTCGACCTACTGAGCAAGCGTTGGACACAGCCAGCGCATGCATGACCAAACGCATGACCTATTCACCTCATCAAAGTAAACAATCATACACGAATAACATCTTATATCATTCTTCCTAATCACCAATCCTAATGATATCAAACCATATAACAAAAAATAATCAATTACAATCTAATTAGTTATAAACGACAGAATATTTCACCGTGTTGATATATGGGCATGTGGTCCAACCTATCATGCACAACATAGGCCTACTGACAGATGAGGATTTCGAAAATGTTAGTCTTGACTTTTCATAAACTCGTGTGGCTTTCCTAATCGACAATACCGGTAGAGCAAATTCTCAATCAAATAAATAAATAAATAAATAAATAAAGATATAACTAAATAAATAAATTACATAAATAAAAAAATAGATAAATAAATATAATCATATAAATAAATAAATAAATACAAATAAATAAACAAACCATAATAAGGATGATGAACTAATGTTGCAATAAGAAAAAAACATCCTAATGTGATTGCAGTGCAAGAACAATTGCAACAGAGACAAGGACCCAGTGACGAAACGACATCAAACCTCTAATAAAAACCCAATCACATAATAACAACAACAACAATAAAAAACAAGAGAAAGAAAAAAAAAGAAAAAAAAAATACATATACTTTTTTGGCTCACAAACCAGTTATCGAATCTCTCTCTCTCTCTCTCTCTCTTTCTCCCTCCATCGCCGGTGACACCCCCCTTCCCCCACCCCCACCCCCTCTCCACATGCGAGGGGAATAGGCTGGATGGGTGGGGCGGGGGGGTGAGAAGGAGGGGAAGGGGTTGGAGTGGGAGGAGTGAGGGCCTCGACCATGCAACACGAGCAGTCCTTACCTGCAATAAAAGGAAAGAAAAAAATATATTAGTCCATTGATTTCGTGGGAGGCATAATTAAAGCTTATAACTACTGGTCAAGTTTATTAGTTTAATGATAAGGGTAATAGTAACAATAAAAATGTGAAAATCGCAAATTAACAAACACACTAACGAATGATCACTTATGAAACAACAAAAAAGTAAACAAACTGTATCATGAAAAAAGGTAAATAAAAAGGTAAATAAAGATGACAAGAAAAGAAAACAAGAAAAAAACATAACATTTCGAACCATATGAAACCGGATGATAAACATAATAACAATAACGAAACACAGATAAATGATATGACAGACGAAAAGCAATCGACACAGATACGAGAAAAAAAGAGAAGGAAAAGAAAGAAGAAGAGGAAGAGGAAGAAGAAAAAGAAGAAGAAGAAGAAGAAGAAGAAGAAGAAGAAGAAGAAGAAGAAAAACGAATGTAAACACAAGGGAATAAAAAAACCATCATCAGCCGCAAGGAACGTCATCCGTCAGGCGTCAGCATCGGCGTCAGCATCGGCGCCAGGAATAACAATAATAGTGGTCCCTCCCCGGCACGATAACAAAGCAATAACAGGGAATAATAACAAGGGGGTTGCTCAACGTGTCTAACCACTCTATTCGCCTCGGGGTGAGTGGGTGAGCCATATACGGGATTTGCATCATCCCTCTCCTTTCCATCCCTCCTTTCTTTTTCTCTCCCTTTCCTTTGCTTTCCTTTTCTTTTCTTTTATCTTCGCCTCCATCTCTCTTTTCTTCTTTTCTCTTCTCTTCTCTTCGTCTCCTTCTCTCTTTTCTTCTTTTCTCTTCTCTTCACTTCGCTTCCATCTCTCTTTTCTTCTCCTCTCTTCCGTTATTTTCTTTTTATTTGTTTTCTCTTCTATTCCTTTCATTTTGTTTTCGCTTCGTTTCTTTTGTCTTTTGTTCTCTTCTCTTCCCGTCCATCTCCCCTTCTCCTCCCTACCTCTCCCACCCAATCACCCCCTCCCCTGCCCTCTCATCACCCCTGACTCCTCCTCTTCTATCAAACCCTCTCCTCCCTCTCCTCTTTTCTCCCATCAACCCCTCCCATCCTTCCCTCACCACCCCTACCCTCTTCTCTCCTCTCCTCCCCTCTCCTCTCCTCTCCTCTCCTCTCCTCCCCTCCCGTCTCCTCTCCTCCACTCACCACCCCCGCCTCCTCCTAGCCGTAGCCACCCTCCCTACCCACCCTCCCCTCCCTTCCCCCCTCCCGGGACACTGCCTAGCCTAAGCCCTACGTGACAGACGCGTTACAACCCGGACGCAGTCACGCCGCTGATCGCACGTCCTGCTCACGGACATGAATCACTTCATTTCTACCCACCGACAACCCGACTCATTTCCCTCCCCTTCCCCCTCGACTTCTCCCCCCCCCCTTCCCTCCCTCCCCGACTTCTTCCCCCCCCTCCTCCCCTCCCCGACTTCTTCCCCCCCCCCTCCCCTCCCCGACTGCTCTACCCCGACTCCCCCGACTTCTTTTCCCCTTCTTTCCTCCCCGATTCTCAAACCTCTTTCCCCCGACTCCCTAACATCTCCCCCTAACCCCCCTCCCGCCGCCTTCCTTCCTCGTTCGGTCGCTGTCCTAATTATAATTATTATTATCAATATTGTTTTTCATCATTATAACTATTGTTATTATTATTGTTATCATAATTAGCATTACTGTCATCATCATCATGACATTATTACTATCATTAATATAATTATTATCATTATTATTTCTTTTAATTTCATCATTACTACTATTACTACCATTATTATCATCATCATTATTACTATCATTATCATTATCATCATCATTAACGTGATTATAATGATCAGAGAGGTGACAGGAAGCGCGTGAAAAACCCTACCTCCCTTCTTCAATATCAAAATCAAACCCTCTCACCCATCCCGCTGCAACAATCGCCTTCTAATCCTTTTGCAACAATCGCCTACCCACCCCATTGCAACGCTCACTTTCGCACCGCCGTGTTTCGCATAATCTCCCCCACATCATCGCCACAACCTCAATCACAAAGCCTCTCAAATCAAATCTCGCGACACATTATCCTCCACGTATCCTCCATGTGTCCTACCCCCTCCCCTCAACCCCTCCCCCTCCCCCAATATCCCCACTACCTCCAGCCTTCCGACCCTCCCCTCCTAGCTACCCCAAGCCTTCCCCAATCCCCCCCTTCCCATCGCAACAACTCCAAATGCCTTCCCCCAGCCTTACACCCCTCCCCACCCTACTACCCCTACTACCCCCAATACCCCCCTAGCCCCTAGCCTTCCATCTAAGCGGTAGAACAGGGTCAGGAGCTCAGCCTGTGTAAACAAAAGGCGAGTCCGGATAGGGGAGGGGAGGAGGAGGAGGAAAGGGGACGGAGGGGAGAGAGAGAGGGATGGGGGAGGGAGGGAAAGAGAGGGAAGGAAAGAAGGGGGAGAGGGAGAGGGAGGGAGAGAAAGAGGGAGGGGGAGAGGGAGAATGGGGAAGGGAGGGAGAGAGAAGGAAGGAAGGGAGGGAGAAAAAAGGAAGGAAGGGGGGGAAGGAGGGTGCATAGATAGAGAGGAGAGGAGGGGAGAGGAGGGGAGGGAAGGGAAGGGAAGGGAAGGGGAGAGGAAAGAAAGAAAGGGAGATGAAGGGAAGGGAGAAGTGGGGAGAGAAAGGGGTGAGGAAGGGATATAGGAGAAAGATGAGGAAGGAAGGAAGGAAGGAAGGAAGGAAGGATGGAGGAGAAGGGAAGTGAGATAGGGAAAGGAAGGACAGACAGGAAAGCGACAGCTCATCCCGCGCGCCGACGAGACTCCCGTACGATATGGCTGCGTGGCGGCGGTGGTCGTCGACACACACTCCCGCCGTGACGTCACCGCCGACGCACACCACCAGCCATTCTGCTGCTGTTGCCGGTCTGGCCCGAGAGACTCTTCCCTCGCGCGGACGTTTACACTACCACCGACACCTCTCCTTCTCCTCTCTTATCCTTCTCCTTCTCCTTCTCCTTCTCCTTCTCCTTCTCCTTCTTCTTCTTTTTCTTCTTATTTTTCTTCTTCTTTCTTTTTTTTCTTTTTTTTCTTCTTCTTCTTCTTCTTCCTCCTCCCCCCTCCAATTGCCATTCTTTTCTTCTTCCTCCTCTTCCTTCCCTCCAATTTTCATTCTTTTCTTCTTCCTCCTCTTCCTCCCCTCCAATTCTCATTCTTTTCTTCTTCTTCCTCCTCCTCCTCCCCTCCAACTGTCATTCTTTTCTTCTTCCACCTCCTCCTCTCCGCCGGCATGCTTCATGTCGCCACACGCTCCAGCAGCTAAGA
>BOPN01000045.1:284711-287211 GCA_017312705.2 Penaeus japonicus
TGAATAAAAAATGGTGGGCCACCTGCCCTTTTTTTCATCTAGTATCATTTTCGTAATTTTCTCATTAAGAGAAATCGGCTGTGTCATCCGACACTTGTCGTCCTCTGACAACAAAGTGGTGCAACAACCAAAGCATGCATATCTCTCTCTCTCTCTCTCTCTCTCTCTCTCTCTCTCTCTCTCTCTCTCTCTCTCTCTCTCTCTCTCTCTCTCTCTCTCCCTCTATGGTACCTCATAGTCATAATAGACATCTGTTTCTCAATGACTGTTCCTTATCGATTATCGCAACATCAACACCCCCAACCCCAACCCCACCCCCAACCCTTATCAAACCCCCCAACCCCCATCATTCCACTCCCACCCCAGCCCCTACACCCCCATTACTAAATCACTTACACACAAATAACCACACGTATAAATGTGTCACCTTACCTACCCCACCCCCCTCCCCCTCCTCCTCCCCCTCCTCCTCCTCCCCCTCCTCCTCCCCCTCCTCTTCCTCCTCCTCCCTGTAATTCACCCTCAACCCTGAGAGAGACCGGAATAGTGTCATATGAACCGTGTCGCAAGACGTATTACAGTGCCACAAGAACAGTGTCATAAGATAGGTGTCACAGAAAAGTATATCAGAATGATGACATGGCAAATGTGTAAAAAAAAATAGTGTCCTATCAAGTAAATAAAAACGGTGCCCTAACACTATAAAAACAGTGCCATAAATATAGAATATTATTACCATAAGTACTTGAGAATAGCATAATAAGTATACGGGGAAAGTGTCATAAGTATATAAGACTAGTGTCACAAGTACCCTAAGTATTCAAGACTGGTGTCAAAAGTGCCATAAGTATATAAGCCTAATGTCACAAGTGCCATCAGGTAAATTCAATGTCTTCCAAGGAACCGCCATACCTGTCCACTCGGGCCATTGCGTGCAAATAGGAGGGTGAATGTGGGAGGGTGAAACGAGAAGGGTACAGAGAGGGACTGGGAGGGAGGGAGGGAGGGAGGGAGGGAGGGAAGATGAGGAACGGAAAGGAAGAGAAAGAGAGAGAAAGAGAAAGAGAGAGAAAGAGAGAGAAAGAGAGAGAGAGAGAGAGAGAGAGAGAGAGAGAGAGAGAGAGAGAGAGAGAGAGAGAGAGAGAGAGAGAGAGAGAGAGAGAGAGAGAAGAGAGAGGTAGAGGTTAGCTAAAATAGAGGAAGATATAGATAGATAGAAATAGAGACAGAGAGACTGAGAAAGAGGGGAAAAAAGAGGGGAAAAAGAGAGAAAGGAAGGAGGGAGGGAGGGAGGGAGGGAGGGAGGAAGGAGGGAGGAGGAGGAGGAGGAGGAGGAGGAGGAGGAGGAGGAGGAGGAGGAGGAGGAGGAGGAGGGAAGGAGGGAGGGAGAAGGGAGGAAGGAGGAAGGGGGGTGGGTGGGTGTGTCGGAAGATAAAAGGATGGAGAGAGAAAGAAAGGTGGAAAGGGGGAGGGGGGAGGAGGGAGGGAGGAAGGAGGAAGGAGGAAGAAGGAAGGAGGAGGGAGGAAGGAGGAAAGGGGGTGGGTGGAAAGGAGGAGGAGGAGGAAGAGGAAGAAATATGGAAAAGGAAAGAATGATGGTAGGCGGAGGAGAAATGGAAAGATAGGAAGAGAAAGAAGAGGAAGAAAGGAAGTGAAAGAATAGATAAAGAACAATAGAAAAATAAAGATGGAAAGAAAAGGGGAGAAGAGAAAGAGAAAGAGAGAAATAGAAGTAAAAATAGAGAGAGAAAGAAAAGAGAAAGAGAGGGAGAGGGAAAGGAAGAGGGAGAGAGGAAAAGAGAGGAGACGATCAAAACAAAAAAGATAAAAAAAATGATAAAAAAAACAAAAGTATGAGGGAGTGAGGGGGCGAGGGTGTGAGGGAGTGAGGGGGCGAGAGTGTGAAGGAGTGAAGGGGCGAGAGAATGAGGGAGTGAGAGTGTGAGGTGGCGAGAGAGTGAGGGAGTGAAGTGGCGAGAGAATGAGGGAGTGAGAGTGTGAGGTGGCGAGAGAATGAGGGAGTGAAGTGGCGAGAGAATGAGGGAGTGAGGGAGCGAGGGGCGAGAGTATGAGGGAATGAGGGAGTGAGAGAGTGAGGGGGCGAGGGAGTGAGATAGTGAGTGGTTGAGGGGGTGAGGGATCGAGGGGGATGAGGGGAGGTGCTAATTAAAAGAACGTACATGATATATGGCAACGTCTACACTCACCCAATGAGCTTGCGAGAGTATATGGAGGGGGGGGGGGAGGCTAACAGGAAATAAGGGAGGGGGGTGCAGTATTTCTCACAGATGCGTTTCTGTTAACTCATAGAATCCCCTGGGGCATCGACATATAGGTATATAAGCCTATGTATTGTGTGTGTGTGTGTGTGTGTGTGTGTGTGTGTGTGTGTGTGTGTGTGTGTGTGTGTGTGTGTGTGTGTGTGTGTGTGTGTGTGTGTGTGTGTGTGTGCCTGCCAATCTACCCGCCTGCCTGCCTGCCTGTCTGCCTGCCTATCTAC
>BOPN01000045.1:292211-294711 GCA_017312705.2 Penaeus japonicus
CCTGTCCCCCCCCCCCCGTCTGCCCTCCCTCCGCGTCCAACAGCAAAACAACAGCTTCGTCAACCCGTCCATTTAGCCGGCGCATAATCGCTCCTCGCCTGACCCGACGGTGTCCCTTGTCCAGAACATGTGTTAAAAAGGCAGGGCTATTTCCCCCCCTCCCTCCCCCTATTTTTCACCTCTTTTTCTTCTCTTTCCATTTCTTCTTCTCTTTCCCGCAACATTATTCGTTTAGTTTTTTCCCTCTATCTCATTTACACTTTTATCTTATTTTACCTTATTTTCCTTGTATTTTTTTTCTCTCATTACCCTACTAGTTTTTTTTTTCTTCGAAATGTTCTTGTTCTCCCTCCCTCCCCTTTTCGCTCTCTCTTCCCCCTCCCCCTCCCCCTTCCCTCCTCCTCTCCCCCTCCCCCTCTTCCTTTTTTTGTTACACGCCTCGCCTGAAAACTGATTCCCGTCAATCCCAGGCTGGAAATTATTCAAGGCCGCGTCCTGCAGCGACCTTGAAATATTCAGCGTCTGGCCTCACACCCTCGCCTTCCTTCCTGCTTGCCTGCTTGCCTGCCTGTCTGGTTGCTTGTCTGCTTGCTTGCTTGCCCGCCTGCTTGTCTGTTTTTTTTTGTTTTTTTTGTCACCCCCGCCCTTTCCACTTCAAGCCACGCCTTCCGCGCTTGGTTACCTCTTCCTCTTCCTTCCTTCCTTGCTTCCTTCCTTCCTTCCTTCCTCCCCCTCATTTACATTTCCTCTTTCCTGTTTTTACCTTTCCTCTTTCCTCTCTGGTGTCCGTGTCCTTGTACTTTTTAATCACGTCCGTTATCTTCCCACCTTCCATGCAATCTTGTAGTATTCCTATTCCTATTCCTATTCCTATTCCCTTTCCCTTCCCCTTCCCTTTCCTTTCCTTCCCTTCACTTCCACTCCCCTCCCCCCCGCCCGCCCCTCCCCCTTTCAACATCGATTCCCCTTCCCAGGGCGATTAATACATCTATTCCCCATTACATCCTAATGATACTTAAATTAATGATCTTCCCTTTTACTTTTGACTTTCTCTCCCGTTCTCTTGTTTAATCCCTAGTGACCTCCCCTCCTCCTCCTCCTCCTCGTCCTCCTTTCTTTCTTCCTCACTCTGCCCCCTTCCCTCTTTAATGTTCCTCCTCCTCCTCTTCCGCTTTTCCACCCACCATTTTTTTCACTCTCTCTCTCTCTCTCTCCCTCTCCTATTCCATTTCTCCTTCTCCTCTTCCACTCCCTTTCTCGCTCTCCTTTTCCACTTCCTTTCTCCCTCTCCTCTTCCACTCCCTCTTCCCCCTTTCCCCCATCTATCCCTCTCCCTTCCCCTCTTCCCCCATCTCTCCCCCTTCCTCTTCCCCTTCCCCCCTTCCCCTGCCCCTCCCCCTGCCAGCCATATCGATTTCCCCCCCTACGGACCGACTGCCTCTCCTTCCTTACCTGGGGAGTCTCCTTCTCCACCTGCCAGCCAGCCAGCCAGCCAGCCGACGGGGGTCCGTCCATTTACCTCGGATGACAATGTCAACAATCGCTTCCCCGCCCTGCTGTTTGTTGAGGAATCTTTGATTTCGTTTCCTCTTTTTTCTTTTCCCCTCTGATTCTTTCTTTCTTTCTTTCTCTGGCTCTTTCTTGATCTCTCTCTCTCAAGCGTCTCTCTTTCACTCTGTCTCTGTCTCTGTCTCTGTCTCTGTCTCTGTCTCTGTCTCTCTCACTCTCTCTCTCTCACTTATGTTGTCCTTTGCTCTTTCTCTTCTTTCTTCCCTACCTCACACCTCTGCTCCCTTTCTTCTTTCCGCCCTCCTTTCGTCCCATCCCTGCATCCCTAATTCGTCCATCGTCCATTGGACGTCCCTCCCTCCCACTCTCCTTCCCATCCCACCCCATCCCTATTTCTACCTTCCCCCATCCCATCCCTCCCTCCCTACCTTCGACGCGCCCCCGTCCCATCCCATCCCTCCCCACCCTCCCACTCTCCTTCCCATCCAATCCTATCCCTCCCTCCAACCTCCACTATCCCATCCCTCCCTCCCCATCCTTCTTCCTCCTTCCACCCTCCCCCATCCCATCCCTCCCTCCCCACCTTCGACGCGCCCCGACACCAATAACGAGACAAAGCCCTGCAAAACGGCGCGTGCCCCCTTGCAACAGGTGGCGAGCAACCACTCCCCCCCCCCTTTCACCCCCTATCCCCTCTCCTCTCTCTCTCTCTCTCTCTCTCTCTCTCTCTCTCTCTCTCTCTCTCTCTCTCTCTCTCTCTCTCTCTCTCTCTCTCTCTCTCTCTCCTACTCCTCCTCCCTCCTTTCTTCCCCTCCTCCCTCCCTTCTTCCTTCTCCTCCCTCTCCTTTCCCTCCTTCCCTCTCTCCCTGCCTCTCTCTCTCTCTCTCTCTCTCTCTCTCTCTCTCTCTCTCTCTCTCTCTCTCTCTCTCTCTCTCTCTCTCTCTCTCTCTCTCTCCCTCCTTCCCACCTCCTCCTCTTCTTCCTCCTCCTC
>BOPN01000045.1:309711-312211 GCA_017312705.2 Penaeus japonicus
AGGAAAGAAGAGGGAGGGAGAGAGAGGAAGGAAGGAAGGAAGGAAGGAAGGAAGGAAGGAAGAGGGAGGGGTGGGAGAAGGGAGAGGGAGAGGGAGGGGAGGGGAGGGGAGAGGAGAGGAGAGGAGAGGAGAGAGAGAAAAAAAATAGAAGAGAGAGAGAGAGAAAATAGAAGAGAGAGATAGAAAATAGCAGAGAGAGAGAGGCAAACCAAGAGCGAGAGAATGCGACACAGAACCAGACATACAAAAAACAAAAAATCGAAAAATAACAAAAAGTCGAAAAAGAAACTGGAAAATCCGACCGATCATCAAAAGTAAAACCGAAGATTGGATTCGCTCCAGCAAATGTTTTCATTGCAGTCAAACAGAGAGCCGCTGGCAAGCAGGGACGGCATTACGTAGGTGAAAAGCGATGAGCGTTGGCGGGAGGGAGGGGAGTGGAGGGGAGGGAGGGGAGCGAGAGGAAGGGAAGGGAGGGGAGGGGAGGGGAGCGAGAGGGGATAGGATGGGAGTGGAAGGGGGAGAGAGGATGGGGAGAGGAATGGGGAGAGAGAGGAAGGGAAGGGAAGGGAAGGGTAGTGGAGGGGGGAGAGAGAGGAAGGGGAGAGAGAGAGAGGAAGGGGAGGAAGGGAGGGAGGGAGAGGAGGGGGAGAAAGAGAGAGGAAGGGGAGGAAGGGAAGGGATGGGAAGGGAGGGTGGAAGGGAAGGGATGGGAAGGTAGGGAGGAAGCGGAGGATGGAAAGGAAGGAGGAAGATAAGATGGAGTGTATAAAGGTAGGTGCGCCGAGCGAGAGAGAAAATGAAACGAATAATGAGAGATAGACAGATAAAGAGAGAGAGAGAGAGAGAGGTGGTGTGGTGGAGCCCTGCCGCTCCTCCACACGTGCTTAAAGAGAGAAGCCATAACAAAGCGCGCCCCCTTCGTCGGTCACCACGCCCACCACCACGCCCTCTCACCCTCTTTCCTCCCTATACTCATCCTCCTTATCCTCTCATAATAACTCCCTTCACTCTCATCTTCTCATATCGCTCTCGTCATCACCCCCCCATCTATCTTTCTTCATCCTTTCCTCGCATCGTTTCGTCATCTTTCATCCATCTATCCCTCCATCCCTCCCATCCTCCCTCTCTCCCATCTCCCCCTTCCCCCATCTCTCTCACCTACCCTGCCTCCCTCTCTCCCTCCCTGCCTCTTGCCCTCCCATCCTCCCTCTCTCCATCTCCCCCCTTCCCCATCTCTCTCACCTACCCTGCCTCTTGCCCTCCCACCTACCTACCTACCTCCCTCCCCCCTCGCCATCCACGTCCATAAAGCTCTTTCTTCCATTTTCATGCTATTTGCACATCGTCTCGACCACCCTTCGGTCTCTCTCTCTCTCTCTCTCTCTCTCTCTCTCTCTCTCTCTCTCTCTCTCTCTCTCTCTCTCTCTCTCTCTCTCTCTCTCTCTCTCTCTCTCTTTCTCTCTCTCTCTCTTTCTTTTCCCCTCTCTATCTCTTCCTTTCCTCCTTACCTCTTTCCCTCCTTCCCTCTCTTCCTCTTTCCCTCCTTCCCTCTCTTCCTCTTTCCCTCCTTCCCTCTCTTCCTCTTTCCCTCCTTCCCTCTCTTCCTCTTTCCCTCCTTCCCTCTCTTCCTCTTTCTCTCTTTCATTTCCTCCTTCCCTCTCTCTCCCTCTTCTTCTCCCTCCCTCTCTTTCTCTATCTACCTTTCCCTCCTCTTCCCTCTCTCCCTCTTCTTCTCCCTCCCTCCCTTCCTCCCTCTCTTTCTCTCTCTACCTCTTCCTCGTTCTCTCTACCTTTCCCTCCTCTTCCCTCTTCTACCTCTCTCTACATTTACCTCCTCTCTCTCTCTCTCTCTCTCTCTCTCTCTCTCTCTCTCTCTCTCTCTCTCTCTCTCTCTCTCTCTCTCACTCTCCCTAATACTCCCCCTCCCCCCCCTCCCCCTCCCCCCCCCCCCTCCCCCTCCCCTTCCCTTCCTCCCCCTCTCCCAACCCAGACGTCTGGACAAGAAGTAATACCACAGAAGATCTTAAATAACGGCAGATCAATACCCTTGACTGGAAGTCGTATCGGGAAAAAGGGAGATCGGGAGCTAAGAGTTAAGGGGATGGGGGGTGGGGGGGGTCGTGGGGGGAAGAAGGGGGATTGGGGTTGGGTTGGCTGGATGTAGCTGGGTTGAGTGTGGCAACATGGGGGGGGGGGGAGGGAGGGAGGGAGGGAGGGAGGGAGGGAGGGAGGGAGAGAGAGAGAGAGAGAGAGAGAGAGAGAGAGAGAGAGAGAGAGAGAGAGAGAGAGAGAGAGAGAGAGAGAGAGAGAGAAAGAGAGAGAAAGAGAGAGAGAGAGAAAGAGAGAGAGAGAAAGAGAGAGAGAGAGAGAGAGAGACAGAGAGAGAGACAGAGAGAGAGAGAGAGTGAGAGAGAAGAAGGTGCAGGCGAATGGGTATTGGAATGTATATTGATATCGGTATTAGTACTGGTACTGATATTAGTACAATTACTAGTAC
>BOPN01000045.1:317211-322211 GCA_017312705.2 Penaeus japonicus
CCTCCACCTCCTTCCCACCCCTTCCTCCTCCACCTCCTTCTCCTCCACCTCCTCCTCCTCCTCCTCCTTCCCTTTCTCCGAAGACCTCTCGACTCTCTCAAACAGCCTCCCTCCTTCACCTCCTGCTCGAGTTTCCTTCATCGACAATTATTATGCGTCTTATTCCTCCTACCATTCTTCGTCTCCTTTTATTCTCTTCTCGAATTCGTATCCTTCCCGTGCTCCCCCACCCCCACACACCCTCTTCCCACTCCTTCTCTAGTTACTCTTTTTTTTCCTCTTTGTTCTTGTCCTTACCGTTCTTCATTTCACTAACCTTCCCTCTCCCCTTCCTCCTATTTAACAATCCTTCCCGGCTTCCCCTAGCCCTTTCTTCCTATCCTATCCATCCTTTCCCCTCTATTTTCCTTCCATTCTGCCTCCCTCTCCCCCTAACTTCTTATCCTCTACTCATCCCCCTCCCCCCTTTCCTCTAGTTATTCTTGATCCCTCATCTACCCTTTTTCCTACCACACTCAGGCGTTCCTAGAGGGTTAGTAGACCCACCCTTAACCCCACCTCAACCCTATATTCACTAGCCCTCAACCACACTATCACCCCCTCCCCTTTCCTCTATTCCCACTTCCAACCCCCTCTCCCCCCCCCTTCTATCCCACCCCCACCCTATATTCACTATCCCTCAACCACACTATCACCCCCTCCCATTTCCTCTATCCCCATTTCCAACCCCCTCTCCCCCCTTTCTACCCCCTCCCACTCCCTCTTCCCCCTTTTCTACCCATCCCGCTCCCTCTCCCCCCCTTTCTACCCCCTTCCCCCCTCCCACTCCATCTACTCCCTCTTCCCCCACTTTTACCCCTCCCACTCCCTCTTCCCCCCTTTCTACCCCCTCCAACTCCCTCTTCCCCCCTTTCTACCTCCTCCCACTCCCTCTTTCCCCCTTTCTACCCCCTTCCAACTCCCCCTACTTCCTCCTTCCCCTCCTCCCACTCCCCCTACTCCCCCCTTCACCCCCTCCGCCCCCTTTAGTCTTCTCGGCTTAATGACCTCAGGCTTCCTAATGGCAACAGCACCGCATACGTTACTGCTAGTGGAATGACCCCTTAAGTAGTTCGGTCTTGGGGGCGGGGGTGGCTTTATTTCCCCTTTTTTTAAATTCTTTTTTTATCTTTAACCCTTTTTCCCTTTTATTCCCTTTGTTCATTTACCCTTCTCTTTTCTTTTTCTTTGTTCTTCTTACCCATTTTCCCCTCTTCCTTTGTTCTTTTACTTATCCTATTCCCATCCCTTTTATCCCTTTCTTCTACTCACCCTTTCCCCCTTTTTCCAATTCTTCTTTTCCTCCTCCGTTCCCCTTCCCTTTCCCCATTCTTCCACTCACTCTTTTCCCCTTCATCCCTCCCCTCGCCCTACTCTTATCCCTTCTCATTCTCATGCTCATAACAATCATGACAATAATAATAACAAAGTCAGCAACAGTAGTAGTAGTAGTAGTAGTAGTAGTAGTAGTAACACAATAAACAGTAATACTATAATAGTAATAGTAATAGTAATTGTAATTGCAGTAGCAATAATAGTAATAATAACAACTATAATAGCAATAAAAACAAAACAATATCAACAACAATAATTGTAGCAATCCTGATAACAAGAAAGACAAAACCAACCACAACAACAACAAAATAACAACACCCGACTATATCAAAAGAAACAAAAAAATCTCCCACAACCTCTGTTCTCTCCCCTCTTCTTCCCCATCTTCTCAACTCCGACTACTCCATCACCCTCTTTTTCCCTGTTAATCGACATGCTACTCCCTAACCACTCTGGCTCCCCACTTTGGGCCTCGTCCCCTCTCCCCTCTCCCCTCCCCTATAAAAAAGAGATCTTGTCTTTCCCATTCCCCGCCATTATTCTGCTAAACTTCCTTCCCTTTCTCTTCTCTTCTCTTTCCTCCTTTCCCTTCCCTTCCCTTCCCTTCTCTTCTCTTCTCTTCTCTTCTCTTCTCTTCTCTTCTCTTCTCTTCTCTTCTCTTCTCTTCTCTTCTCTTCTCTTCTCTTCTCTTCTCTTCTCTTCTCTTCTCTTCTCTTCTCTTCTCTTCTCTTCTCTTCTCTTCTCTTCTCTTCTCTTCTCTTCTCTTCTCTTCTCTTCTCTTCTCTTCTCTTCTCTTCTCTTCTCTTCTCTTCTCTTCTCTTCTCTTCTCTTCTCTTCTCTTCTCTTCTCTTCTCTTCTCTTCTCTTCTCTTCTCTTCTCTTCTCTTCTCTTCTCTTCTCTTCTCTTCTCTTCTCTTCTCTTCTCTTCTCTTCTCTTCTCTTCTCTTCTCTTCTCTTCTCTTCTCTTCTCTTCTCTTCTCTTCTCTTCTCTTCTCTTCTCTTCTCTTCTCTTCTCTTCTCTTCTCTTCTCTTCTCTTCTCTTCTCTTCTCTTCTCTTCTCTTCTCTTCTCTTCTCTTCTCTTCTCTTCTCTTCTCTTCTCTTCTCTTCTCTTCTCTTCTCTTCTCTTCTCTTCTCTTCTCTTCTCTTCTCTTCTCTTCTCTTCTCTTCTCTTCTCTTCTCTTCTCTTCTCTTCTCTTCTCTTCTCTTCTCTTCTCTTCTCTTCTCTTCTCTTCTCTTCTCTTCTCTTCTCTTCTCTTCTCTTCTCTTCTCTTCTCTTCTCTTCTCTTCTCTTCTCTTCTCTTCTCTTCTCTTCTCTTCTCTTCTCTTCTCTTCTCTTCTCTTCTCTTCTCTTCTCTTCTCTTCTCTTCTCTTCTCTTCTCTTCTCTTCTCTTCTCTTCTCTTCTCTTCTCTTCTCTTCTCTTCTCTTCTCTTCTCTTCTCTTCTCTTCTCTTCTCTTCTCTTCTCTTCTCTTCTCTTCTCTTCTCTTCTCTTCTCTTCTCTTCTCTTCTCTTCTCTTCTCTTCTCTTCTCTTCTCTTCTCTTCTCTTCTCTTCTCTTCTCTTCTCTTCTCTTCTCTTCTCTTCTCTTCTCTTCTCTTCTCTTCTCTTCTCTTCTCTTCTCTTCTCTTCTCTTCTCTTCTCTTCTCTTCTCTTCTCTTCTCTTCTCTTCTCTTCTCTTCTCTTCTCTTCTCTTCTCTTCTCTTCTCTTCTCTTCTCTTCTCTTCTCTTCTCTTCTCTTCTCTTCTCTTCTCTTCTCTTCTCTTCTCTTCTCTTCTCTTCTCTTCTCTTCTCTTCTCTTCTCTTCTCTTCTCTTCTCTTCTCTTCTCTTCTCTTCTCTTCTCTTCTCTTCTCTTCTCTGGAGGGGAGGGAGAGAGAGTAAAGGAAGGGGAGGGAGACAGAGGGTAAGGAGGGGAGCGAGAGGGAAGGGAGGGGGGAAAGAGAGAGGCAAAGAAAGAGGGAGCGGAGGGGGAAAAGAGAGAGGCAGAAAAAGAGGGAGAGGAGGGAAAGAACAGAGGAACAGAGGAAAACAGAAGGTGGGAGGGTGAGAGAGGGAGGGGCACGGCGACGGTATCTCCCGCGTTCTTTCTCTGACTCATCCCTGTCGGTTTAGTATATCTGGGGAAAAAATATCGTGGTTTTCCGATCCTTTCTCGGTTTTGTATCGCACACGTCTGCACATATATCGACCTGTATGCATAGATAGGCCTCTCCATTCAGTCCTTCATTAGTCCATCCACAGACACATTATAAGAAGACCTACCCGCCTTCCTCGATTCACCGCCCATTCCGCCCATTCCTACCGGCCTACTTGCAAACCACCACCGAAACATACTTCCTTGAAAAAATGAATTACCCACAAAAGAAGAGATAAAACAGACACACGATCTGAAATCTAAACACCACACCACCATAAAGGAAACAACAGTGCAACGCTTCCCTTCCATCTATAAAACTCAGTCATTAATAAAACAGATATAATAATATAATAACATATACATTATAATACTGTATAAGCTATACACCATGGACCTTATCATAACAATTTATACACTAATAACATATACACAGCAAACATCTTAACACCATAGACTTCAGAACAATAATCTCTACACCTTAAATCACCACCTATACCCGACAGACATCACCAATACACCATAGACGTCTCAGTCGATGCTGGAATGGATGAATCTCGACTCTCGAGTGAAGACGGCCATTCATCCTTTCCTCGGTTGCTAAGGAGGTCGTACGGTTGCTAGGGACGCCAGGGCGAGTAGCTACGCGTTTCCGACATTCCCGAGTCATGAATAATTGGCATTCGAACAATGGGGAAACTATATCTGCAGTCCTTGCGCGAGTTTCCGTGAGCTAGTTGTGAAGGACGGTGAATGGGGAAGGAGAGAGAGAGAGAGAGAGAGAGAGAGAGAGAGAGAGAGAGAGAGAGAGAGAGAGAGAGAGAGAGAGAGAGAGAGAGAGAGAGAGAGAGACGAAGAAGGAGTTCGAAGGCAAGAGAACGAGACGGAAGAGGGAGAAATAAAAAAATCAATAAAAATCAAGAGAAATGAGAGAGAGAAAAAGAACAAAACAATCTCACATCTTTCCTTATTTCATCATTTCTTTTCGTTTAACCCCCCCCCCCCAGCGTTCAAACCAATATCAATCCCGGCCATAAAACACTAGCAAACTCAGGTGGCAGCGCGGGCCAGACAGGTATATATATATATACATCAGCCCCGTGAACGGATGCCGAGTGCTCACTTCAGCCTTAAGTGCCCATAAACATACACGCTTCGCCAATGCACTGTGAACTCAGCTCCAACGGGGAAAGACGGCGAAGGGAAGGTAATAAAACGGGACACGCGGATACAATCGGTCTAAATATAGACACCGATACAGGGTACATGCAAAAATCAAGACAGGCCTATAGGTAAATGCAAAATCAAGACAGGCCTATAGGTAAATGCAAAATCAAGACAGGCCTATAGGTAAATGCAAAATCAAGACAGGCCTATAGGTAAATGTGGCTACATATGGATCCATATACAATGACAGACAAATTTCTAATAATATCGCGTCATGTATCACTGACGATAGGCATACATTTCTGATATAAAAGGTCTCGAATATATAA
>BOPN01000045.1:329711-332211 GCA_017312705.2 Penaeus japonicus
ACATCCATGACACATCCCTCACCACTGCCTCTCCCCCACCCCCTCACACCACCTCCACAACCACCCTCACCCTCTATCTCCCCTCCCCCCTCTCTGTATGCATGACCAGCTCTCTAGCTCTCTCTCTCTCTCTCTCTCTCTCTCTCTCTCTCTCTCTCTCTCTCTCTCTCTCTCTCTCTCTCTATCGCTCTCTGTCTATCGCTCTCTGTCTCTCGCTCTCTGTCTCTCGCTCTCTGTCTCTCTTGCCCTCTGTCTCTCTTGCCCTCTGTCTCTCTCGCTCTGTCTCTCTCGCTCTGTCTCTCTCCAGTACGTCTTTCGCGTTTGTTGCTCGTTTTTGAACCGTTACAAAAGGTCATCTCGCACAGTGCTGGATGGGGGGAGGGGAGGAGAGAAGGAGGTGGGTGAGGAGAAGGAGGTGGGTGGGGGGAGTTGATAGCGAGGCGAGAGTAAAATGGGGGAGAGGGGAGGAATGGCTGGAGAGAGGAGAATGGAGGAGGGGAGAGAAGAGGAAGGGAGAGGGGAGAGAAGGGAGGAAAGGGAGGGAGGGAGGGAGGGAGGGGGGGAGAGAGGGAGGGAGAGGAGAGAGAGAGAGAGAGAGAGAGAGAGAGAGAGAGAGAGAGAGAGAGAGAGAGAGAGAGAGAGAGAGAGAGAGAGAGAGAGAGAGAGAGAGACAGACAGAGAGAGAGGCAGAGAAGAGAGAGAGAGAGAAAGACAGGCAGAGAAAAGAGAGAAAGAGAGACAACGTAAGACAGAGAGAAAGAGAAAAAGAGAGAACGAGCGAGAAAAAAAAATATCCAGACACAAACACAGACAACAGAAACAAACAAAAGACAGACAGACAGCGAGATATCCTGAAAAATACATATCCAGAGCCATCAAACCTCCCTGGGGTACAATTACCCTTCTAAATATGAAGGAAAACCAACACATGAAGAAGGCCCTCAAACTATAAATATAAAATCCCCCAAAACGTCTAAAACACACACACACGCCGACAGTTATCCTAGTAAGGTCATTAACTGACGTGTGTTTTGACGTGAGTGAGTCAGCTTTAAAAGGTCCGTGTATGGGTGTGTAAATGTGTATGCGCGTGTGAAGAAGAGTAGGAGTAAGAGTAAGAGTAGGAGTAAGAGTAAGAGTAAGAGTGAGTGGGGAGTGGGAGGGAAGAGGGGAGTGGGAAGGAAGAGGGGAAAAAGGGAAAGGGGGGAAAGGGTGAGGGCTGCCGTCGAGAGCGTGGGATAGGGATAGGAATAGGGAAAGGAAGAGTGAGGAGACAGAGAATAGAAGTAAGAGTGAGAATGAATATAAATAAATAAATAAATAAATAAATAAATAAATAACTAAATATATATATATATATATATTTGTGTGTGTGTGTGTGTGTGTGTGTGTGTGTGTGTGTGTGTGTGTGTGTGTGTGTGTGTGTGTGTGTGTGTGTGTGTGTGTGTGTGCGTGTGCGTGTGCGTGTGCGTGTGCGTGTGCGTGTGCGTGTGCGTGTGCGTGTGCGTGTGCGTGTGCCCGTTAGTGTGTGCATGTGCGTGTGCGTGTGTATGTTTGTGTTCTCGCGCGCGTGCATGTGAGCGAGCGCCCGCCAGAGCTGGCCCGTTGCCAATGATCTCAAGGCTTCGTTCCCGCCGCCGCCGTCGCTCTGAATGACGCACCTGCCGAAGATGCTCGCTATTTGCGTGCGCATCTCGCGGGGCCGGGAGGCGGGAGGCGGGAGGAGGGCGGGGGGGAGACAACGGTACCTGTGGCTCGTGCATACCTGGGCGGTCCACACACCCGTCTGGACGAGGACCCCCGGGCGTGATGCGGAGCCTCGCGCTCGGCTTACGGAGGCGCCGCCCGTTCGCCCGCCCCTCGCTCTGTCTCTCTGTCTCTCTGTCTCTCTGTCTCTCTGTCTCTCAGTCTCAGTCTCTCCCTGTCCCTCTCCCTCTCCTCGCCCCTTCGCATATCAGCCCGCCCGTGACTCATAATGCCCTTACATCTTTCACCGTAGGCCTAATCGCGGGCGCCCTGTGGCTTCGCTGCCTAAATCCATGCCAGGCTGGCTCGATGGACGTCTGTCGGCTTGCCTTCTATGCACACTTCTTCTCCACGTCTGCCTACTTGCCTACTATGCACACGTCTCCACGTCTGCCTGCTTGCCTTCTATGCACACTTCTCCACGTCTGCCTGCTTGCCTTCTATGCACACGTCTCCACGTCTGCCTGCTTGCCTTCTATGCACACGTCCCCACGTCTGCCTGCTTGTTTGCACAGCTGCCTTCTCCTAACCACGTGCTTTCCGGCATACATACATATCTGTCCGCCTGCCTACATGTATATCGATCCGTCCCGACTGCCACATTTACATATCTGCTTGGTGTGCCTCTTTGCCTGATTGCTTGCCCGCTTATATGTACATCTGTTCGCCAACCTCGCATGCATATCGATCTATCTAACAAGTGTATACACATGTATCTACCCGAGTGCTTGCATCTATACTTATCTATACAATG
>BOPN01000045.1:337211-339711 GCA_017312705.2 Penaeus japonicus
ACCCTTAAACATTTTTTTTTCGTTTACTTCCTTTACATTCCCTTCTTTCCTTTACATTCCGAGCAATTTTCGTTTTCGTTTCTCTCTCTCTCTCTCTCTCTCTCTCTCTCTCTCTCTCTCTCTCTCTCTCTCTCTCTCTCTCTCTCTCTCTCTCTCTTTCTTTTTGTAGGCACTGCCAGAAATACATTCTTCGACGGTTCGCTGAGTCCCATTAATCACGACCCTCCTTTGAGCTCATAGCGATAAACATCTCCCTGCCAATCATTACCACCGAAAGAAGTGTCAAGGTTATTTAAAACCCTCTTCAGAGAAAAGAAAGCCTCAACGACGAAGGCCATAGAAAAAAACATATAGAAAAAGAGGTTAAAACTAGCAAGACTCCCCTACCCTCCCCTAAAAAATCTAGGCCTACCTTCCTTTCTGAATGGGACTTCCCTTTCACGTTCCGACCTATCTACCCATGTGCCCACGCCCCTTCCAGTGCCCACGCCCCTTCCTTCGCCCATGGCGTGACAGCCACGCATGAACAAGGTAACCCCAAGGGCGCACAACACTAACCCCCCCCCCCCCCCGGCCGCCCTCCTAACCCTCAAGTAAAAATGCTAATCTAAACAAGTCTTTGTAATTACGTGGAGCCTCGCTGTCGATGTCGTTGTGCCTAACCTTACTAAACGCGCGTGCAACAATGCAACAATGTAATGTGAGGGAGGGACGGAAGGGGGGAGAGAGGAGTTAGGTGGGGAGGGAGAAGGAGGATTATTGAGGGAGTTAGAGGGCGAGGGAGAGGGAGGGTGAAGTAGGGAGAAGGAGGGAGGGTGAAGGAGGGAGAGAGAGGGAGAGGGAGAGGGAGAGGGAGAGGGAGAGGGAGAGGGAGAGGGAGAGAGAGAGAGAGAGAGAGAGAGAGAGAGAGAGAGAGAGAGAGAGAGAGAGAGAGAGAGAGAGAGAGAGGGAGAAGAAGAGAGAGTGGGGGAGAGAGACAGAGATAAAGAGAGAAATAAGAACCACAAAAAGGAAGGAAACATAACGAGCAAAGGTAGGAAGGAGGGAGAACAACGACCCCTCCCCCTCCCCCTAACACACACACACACACACTCCCTCCCGACGCGCCCCTCCAGCGGGAGACCTACCGCCGCGACAGTGTACATTGGGAGCGACTTTTGTCGGTGGAGGCTTTGCGCGCCGCAGGCTTCATTATTAACCCCGCGTGGGAGCCGCTCGCCCCTGCATCCAACGCCTCCGAGGGCCCGGCGACGTACCCGGACACACACACACACACACACACACACACACACACACACACACACACACACACACACACACACACACACACACACACACACACACACACACACACACACACACACACACACACAGACGAGGCACGCGACACGGTACAGCACGGCTCGACTATTCTTCCACCGCGAGAATTGATGCGATCAACTTCCTACCTGTGCATTAGAACCCCCCTCCCACCTCTCCAACCTCCCCACCCCAATTCCTCTTCTACATCTAACACTTATACCCCTTTCCCTCCTCCATCTCTGATATTGAAGAGATCTCTAACGCTACTTCCACCTGTGCGTTCAAGCGTTCAACCACCCCCCTCCCCCCCTTCCCCTCCCCTCCCCTCCCCTCCCCTCCCCTTCCCTCTCCTCTCCTTCCCTCCTTCCTGAATCAATCTCTACCTTCACTCCCACTCCCATTTCAACTCCTCGGGGTCTCGTAGCCGCTACATCAACCCGGAGAACACCACGTACGAGACATTTTCGCACGCGTAAAATCTACCTCCCCCCCTCCTCCCCCATTGGCACACGTAGAATCAACGACCTCCCCCACTGGCACCGCATGATCACCCCTCCCTCTTGCACCCCCGCACCCTGCCCTCTATCCCTACTGCTACTACGACACGCTTCCTTATCACTACCGCCATCGTATTTACGAGGCCGGCCACATTTCGCCCGGTCGGCATTTCAATTACGAGAAATCCATTTCTCAAACCCGTCGTTTTCTCCCTCACTCCCTCCCCTCCCCTACCCTCCCCTTCCACCCACCCTTCCCCTCCCATTGATCTGCCATTCCGCGGGATCATTTTCATTAAGAAGAAAAAATATTTGGAAAAAAAGAGGTGAACAACTCTGGAAAATCGTTATCTCTTTCTCTCAACTAGGGCTTGTCACAACCCTCTCTTTCCATGCACGCAATTATCCCTCTTTTTTTTCGTTTGTTAGAGCTTTCTTTCTCGCAACCCACTCTTTCTATCCTAGGCTATTTTTCGATGCATCTTTCTATCCTCTCCTAACCCATCTTCGACTGTACCTTTCTATCTTATCCCATCCCTTCTATCCTATCTTCCTCTGTTATCTTTCTATCCTATCTTATCCCATCCCTTCTATCCTATCTTCCTCTGTTATCCTTCTATCCTATTTTATCCCACGCCTTCTTTCCTATCTTCCTCTGTTATCCTTCTACCCTACCTTATCCCATCCCTTCTATCCAATCT
>BOPN01000045.1:347211-352211 GCA_017312705.2 Penaeus japonicus
TCTTACACATGTGCACGTAAACACACACACACACCATATGCATATACATGTGTTAATATATGTGTATGCACACACACACACACACACACACACACACACACACACACGCACATATATATATATATATATATATGTGTGTGTGTGTGTGTGTGTGTGTGTGTGTGTATGCTTATATGAATAAAAAATAATCCTAAATAACGGGTTTAAGCAGAACGGAGGACGAAGGAAATTAAAATGGATTGATTTGATCTTTGTCCGATGGTGAACCAATGAAGGGTTCGTTTCCATAGTGGCTTTTCTTTGTTAAATATCTATATCTATGATTTTACCTCTCTTTCTCTCTCTCTAAATATATGGAGAAATAGAGAGAGAGAGAGAGAGAGAGAGAGAGAGAGAGAGAGAGAGAGAGAGGAAGAAACAAAGAAAGAAAAGAGAAAGAAAGAGGGGGAGAGAAAGAAAGAGAAAGAAAGAGAGATAAAGTAATACCCAACATTAATGACTAATATCCAACAACTGAAATAAGTCAGAGAAATGAATATCTCCAATTTTGTACACGTGTTTCCTCTACACATTTTCCAAGAATCACTCCCAACATATACATATTTTTTAGGGCATCATAACAGAAAGTTATCGGTACCCCCCTCCCCCTCCTCGTCCCTATCTTTCAATGAGGCTCACTATGTTTTTATCACCTGTTAGCCCTTAGTTCTTAGAAATTCACGAATCACTGTGTGTGTCTGTCTGTATTTTTTTACGGTCACGCCCACGGAATTCCTTTTGATACCGCCCCTGCCTTGCAAATCATTTTTGTTTCATGTGTTCTTATATAACTTAATCATTTTGGTATCTTTCTATGTTTTAAATCATATTGTTTTAATAAAGATATATAAATCAAGGTCTGTTTCAAGGTGTTTTCACAACCGATCGTTCAATCTCGTAAATTATTTCTTATTCTAAAATTAGTCTGATTTCTTTCTTCTTGGTGAATCAGTAATAAGGATATTAATGATAATGATAACAAAATGGTCATTATTATCGTAATCGTTAAATAGAAATAAGAATAACAATGATATGAATTGTTATGATTACACTGATAATGGTCATGATAATGATAATAATGATAATGAAAAATGCGATAATGATAATGATGGCAGGAATAATACAATTAATGATGATAATAACAATAATAATGATCATGATAGTAATGATGATAAGAATCACAATAGTAATAATACCAATTATACCAATAATAACGATGATAATGATAGTGATCATGATAACGATTTTCAATGTGGATCATAATGATAATGATAATATTGATTATCATGATCATTATCATTATTATTGCTATCATTTATTATTATTTTTTGTTATTATTATTATTATTATTATCATTATTATTATTATTATTATTATTATTATTATTATTATTATTATTATTACCATTATCATCATTATCATTGACGTTATTATTGTTAATAACGTTAATATTCTTATCAAGATTATATTATCATTATTATTATTATTGCTATCATCATTATCATTATCATCAACATTTTTATTACTATTAACATCATTATCATTATTATCATTATCAATAATGTTATTATCATAATCATTATCAATAATATTAATATGTCTATCATTATCATCATTATCATTATTATTATCATTGTTATTATTATAATCATTGTCAGTTTTATTTTTATTGTTACCATTATGATTATTATCAAGTATTATCATTATCATTATTGCCATTGTTGCTATTATCAGTGTCATTATCATTATTATCATCATTATTATCATTATAATAATAATCATCATTATCATCATCATCGTCATCATTATTGTTGTTGTTGTTATCAGCATTACTATCATTGTTATTGTCATTATCGTTATCAGCACCATCATTATTATTGTTGATATTATCATTATCATTATTATTATCATTATCATTATGATTGTCATTAATGTTATCATTATTATTATCATTATCATCATCAATATCATTATGATTGTCATTATTATTATCATTATCATCATTGTAGTTGATATTATCATATAATTGATATCTCTGTTATCAATATCATGATTATCATTGGTTATCTGTATCATTACTATCGTTATCATTAGTATCACTATTATTTATTGTTATTATCATAATCATAATCATTTTAATGATAGCAATAACTCTAATGATGGTGATGATAATAATAATAATGCTAATTATAATGATAATGATTATAAAGATAATACTAATAAGGATAATAATGATGATGATAATGATAATGATAACAATGCTTGTAATAATTATAACAATAATGATAATGATACTAATGATAATGATACTAATGATAATGATAATAATAATGATGATAATAATAACACCAATGACGATGATAATAGTAGTAATAACAACAATGATGACAATAATCATTACTATTGCTTATTTTCGTCTCTAATTTTCTCAATTGCTTTTATCGTTAACATTAGTGCAAGCAGAAAAAAGTAGTATCATTTTATCATTACTATTTCCGTCAATATTATCGCTCTTATTATCAACATCATTATTATCATTGTTAATACTAATATCATTATTAACATTTTATCATTGTCTTCGTTATTGACATTTTAACATTACCATCATTATCAATATTTTCAATATAATTTCCATTATTATCATTATTGTTATCATTATCATCTTAATTATTATCATCATGAACATAATTACCATTACCATCACTCAAATTTTAAAGGGAAAGAGGGCCAAAACTCACACCCTTGGCATCTTTAGTTTACAATACGACACACGGGACGCGTCAAAGGCGAGCGATTTGACTTTGAAAATTCTCTTTTATTTTCTCGTTTTATCAAAGATCTTTTCACTGTCAGCGATTGTTCATTGGTAAGAATTTCTCATTAAAGTGAATAGAATTTGTGTGAATTGGGGATAAGTCTTGTACGTAATTGGAAATGGGAAAATAGGGTAAACTTGATTTCTTTTCAAATCACTAAGTCATATAATTGATTTTTTTTTGTATATTGTTATTCTCAATGATCATTTCTCTTCTTAAGATTTAATATATGATCTAAATGCAGGTGGGAAAAGGTTCTATTACTATATATATTCTTCTCTTTAATGACAATGTCTAAGGATCTTAATTTTCAGAATTTATATAATATATTTATATGTGATTTATATAATTATTCATAATTTTTCACTTTATTTACAAAGGGTATTTTAACTTCAACTTAAAGACAACATATTGAACAATATACTGAATTATTATGACACTTAGAATAGATTTGTAGACATGGTTGATAACAATAAAGATAATTATAATGAAAAGAGTATTATAGATATGCAATATCTGTTTTCTTTTTTTATATGCATATACATTAACAGCAAAGTAATATAAAAAGGATAGAGACTATCTACTTCTTTCTTTATTCAAAGGTGATACAAGTTACTATGGTAATTTATAGTAGAAACTAAAAAAAAAAAAAAAAAAACAACAACAATGAAGTCAGGGCTGGATTTAAACCTCATTATTATCAAACCCTGACTGTAGTATTGTATGTATGAATTTGATGACTGACATCTCTGAATCACAAAACACAAACACGTTTTGAACTTTTAAAATAAATCCTTCAAGTTTTTTTATTACTTATGACTGATGATGAACTTTCTTTTAAAGTTTGAAATGTTGCGAGTTTACCCTTTCTTACTATGGCATTGTTTTACTATTAATGACATTTTTCACTATAATGTCTCTAATGGATCTGACTATTTTGTACATTCTCAATGTGTTTTTTTTTTTTCAGTTAGTTCTGCCGTGTCCTGTTGACGAGAATTAGATAGTAGTCTTCAGCGTGAAATAGTCTGGCTACGCGTCTGGTAATACATAAAGCTGTAAATTCACTGTTTTTTAAATCTTCTTGTAAGTTTTTTGTTTTTTTTGCTTTTTATTTCTGTACTTAGTGTGTTGTGTGGTGTAATTCTATCATCACTGAATTTAGAGAGTGAAATCACAATCTATATTGATTTTGTTGCTTGTGTTTCATTTATTAATTCTGCTAAATGTAGCAACTAACTTCATTATGAATAGTGATTCTATTTATGAAATGGGTCTGACTGAAGGTAAATACACTAAAAGATAGAAAAGACCTTAGCACTTTCATTTTGAAAAATGTTAAAAGTGATTGAATCGTAGACAGTAAATTATGAGTGTAACGATAGAGTGGAATAACATGTTAAATCAAAGTCTTAGTCGTCCTAGTAGCTTCCCCAGTTGATACTGCAGATTCTTTAACGTATTTGAAACTCGCTTAACCCATTAGCAGTGGATGGCATGATTTGCTGGAAAGGCAGAGTCGGTATAGGCACGGATGGCACCGTGCCAGACAATGTAAACCAGCCATCCTATTGCACAGATATTTATTTATAACCGAGACCTATGGGTTAATATGTTTGTGTAGTGAATATCCCTTGAAAACAGTTTGGTTCAGTTTTGATCTTTTTAACTGAAAAAAGTAGCCAAATCACTTCAATAAAAGAGATGGAGGAGGAAAAGTGTGCCATCATTAACACAGGAAGGGACTAGTAAGATGCATTTTATTGGTCTACTTCGATCCACAATTATTATAGTTAAAATTGTTTTGATTTAGATACATTATAATTTAGAAACTTATAATGTGAATAATTACAACAATGAGAATTTTATTTATTTTTTAAATGATTTTATGTTTTGCCTCATAAGCCCATACATTGAAGAAAGACATTTGAAGTATTTCATTTGTTAACCCGTCCGGAATGGGCCATATCTTAAGATGATAAGTACAAAAATGATCCTACCGAGAGAAATATGCCCATTGTGGAAGGGTTGATCAGTAAAAAAAAAAGGAAAGAAGTGCTGGAATAATATAAAACAATATTCACAAAAAAATAAAACTAAGAATTTGAGGTTATTCTTATTTTGACAGCTAGAGAAAAGATATTA
>BOPN01000045.1:357211-367211 GCA_017312705.2 Penaeus japonicus
TCGCCCATAATACACACAAAGCTAATCTTACAACAATATAATAAGACAAGAAAACGTATATCTTACAAAAGCACAAAGCCAAATTAACAAAATTTTCATCTACATTTCATAAAATAACAGAAAAATAAACATGCCGACTTGACATAAATCCGGGTCGAGTAATCAGTCGTGGCTGAAGCTCCGTGTTATTCACCGACTCGAGTGTTTTTCTTGTTTTATGGATAGGGATTTCAGTCTAAGTTAATTCAGAGTGAGTAGTTCTTGGGTTTGATTGATTTGATTCATAGTTATTGTTGATAGATGATTAGAAAGGGTTTGATTGATTATATATAGTAATTTTCAGAGATTTTGGGATGGTGTTACTTATATATCTCAATTTTAATCCTTTTCTTATTGTTTTTTTAAGTATTTTGAGACTTTTTTGTAGTTTTGGTTACATATTAAATCATTTAAGCGTAGTGTAGTTATCATATATTGAAAAACTTGTATCAATAAGTATCATCTATATTCCGATCCCAGATCAAGAGGTATTCATATTCGTCTTTGATTATTTATTGAAATAATAAAAAAGATAGATGTGGAGATGTGATCATCGTCTTTAAATCACAGATATACCATTAGTGTTACAGTTTTTACTTAGTCGAGACTACAGGCATGTCGTGGCAGCAGCTCATACAGTCACGCATCTATACTGATATTATTGATACCTATAAGCTGTTTATTAATGTGTATTCCATTTGAAGAATTATTCACCGCTGACCTACACTAGTGGTGCTATTGGCTCCGGTTGTAGTGGAGGTTGTGAAGTATTGGGGAAAATTGCAGACAGGGTATGGAAGTCTTGCAACGATGATTATGCTCATGAATGTCTAGCAAATAGAGATTTATATTTGATTCCTTGGGTTTTCATCCTATTATGATCCTCACTTGTAGGAAGTTGTATTGAAGTTCTGATAATATCCAGTAATTTAAGGGGCAGGGCATTAACCTGTGGCGCTCCAGTAAAGGCCAATAATCCTCCAAAATATATTCTGACGAGAGAGAGCCTAGCTACGTATCTCACCTGACTGGGACGTGTCAGGGAGGTGTTGCTAGGATTTATACATTGGGGACTTTATTTTCAGATTGGCCTGTTTTGCATAACCCTGACCCCATCCCAGTGAAAACTCAACGCCGACCCATTTAGACTATCTTTAGCAATAAGAAGGTAGGCTGAGTTTATGACGAGTCGCTCTGACCTAATCACCTGTTTAAAAAAACTGATTGATCTTTCAGATGTTGCGCTCGTTAACTCAGGGTTTGGCCCAGCTGCACTTGCACAGCACGGGGTCAGCTGTGTCACGCCTTGCAGTCAGGACGTTACCCTTGCAAGAGGTGGAAGCAGTGGTCCCAGCTTTGTATCTTGTTCAGCAGGCCAGGGTAAAGTTTGAATATTATTACTAGAAATGAGAATCTGGTTTATACCTTTTTTAGAATTTAAATGCAAAGGGATTTTTTTCCTGATTTACGTGCATTGTTGAGTAATGATAGACTTATAGGTCTAGTCTTTCTTTTTTATGACTTATTTTATAGACGTATATATGCAATGTAATGTGAGAGTCATCACATTGCATAAAGATGAACTGCAAAAAGACCATTGGTGTGGGAACATTGAGTAATTGTAACATTAATCAGAAGACAGCCTGTTAATTATTTTTGAGTAATCGTATCATTAATTAGGACACAGCCTGATAATTATGGCTCTAATACCAAAATGTCGTGAGATGCACATGATTTTAGTTTATTTGGTGGAACAGTGAAATAGTATATACTAACAAATTCACTGTACTCTCTGCTTGTTTTATATAAAAAAAAAATTGCCCCAGTTTGTTTTACACTTTGCTTGATGTTTACTGCAAGTTGTAACATTATGGTCTTAATTTTTATTTGCAGTTGCAAAATCACAAAATAATTATTTTGAAAAACATTGATTATTGCCAAATGTAAATAATAGTAGTTACAGGCTTCCTATGTTATCTTTTGGCATGAAAAGTACAATATTTGGCCATATGAATGTAATATATAATATGTATTTATTAATATTGATACATTCATGCACTCTGAATACCCAGTTTTAGAGCACACATACATTCATAGCATCCAGCATCCATTCCTGTGTATCATATTATCATTATTATTATTAGTAGTAGTAGTAGTAATTTTTTTATTGTTTTATTTATTATTATCTTTTTTTTTGTATTGAATCTTAATATTTGATTTTCTTTTGGAAAATGTCTTTTTGGAATGCACCATGGCTTCCAAATACAGCAAAACCAGTATTTTTGTTTTGTTAGTACAGGTATATGATATAACTTTATATGTTTGTTCTCGCAATAATTATAGGCATAACTTCCTTTTCTATACAATTTGGCAGACCACATTCATTTTGAAACGCAAGAATAAGATTGAGTTACACAAGACGCCCGGAAAGATGCGTCCCATGAAAGCACGTCACTTTGTTTATGAGTTGGTTGAGGATACGAACGTCAGAAAGAAGGATCCGGTTAAGCTCATATTGACTAAACCAGTAGAGGGTAAGTGAACCTTATGTGATATTTTAGTATGAACTGAATTGGGGGTAGCTCTAGATTATGAAATATAGTTTGTACCTCAAAATGATGTTTGTTTTGCTAATTCTTTATATTTTCTGTTGCATAGCTTTATTGATTCATGCATTGTAGTGGTTATAAAAGTGTACTAAGAGATAGTTAATTTTCAGCAATGTAATTTGCTGATTCATATCATTGAAGCTTTTTTGGTCTTGAAATGATGAGTTTTATCATTCCTAAAGTGTTCAACTACAGCATTTCTGTATTTGTATTTTTGGTTTCCTAAGACCACAATCGCCACTTGTATTGCTTCTCATTGCCCACCAGGTTTAGGATCGGTCGGAGATGTTGTTGAAGTGAAACCTCATCGAGCCAGAAACCACCTGCTGTTGCCCGGCCTTGCTGTTTACGCATCCCCGGAGAACTTGGAAAAATACTCAAATCTCATCAAGACATCGGAAATTCAGGACCAGCCCTCGTCTCCTTTTGCTATGAGGGTGAGTCATCTTTTTTTTTTCATGAATTAAGGAAAGAAATATATTTATGAAAATGATTTTCTTGATATTGCCTAAAGAAGACATTTAACCCTTTTTGCCGCGGTATTTTTGAATAAGTTTGAACAGCCATGTGTCGGTATTATCATATAAGGCCTGGCCCATCCGCGTCTAGGCCTATTTCTTGCCTTGACAGCAAATGATGCCATCCGTGACCAATGGGTTAAGATTCAGTTAGAATAATGAATGATTTAAACTTCCTCAAAACGTGAACCCATTAATCCATCCTTTGATTTCTCAACATCTTTGAATTAATGTAATCTTATACCAGAGAATTGCATAATAAGAGTTCAATTTATAATATGATTCTTGATGTTTATAGTAAAAATGCTAGTGTTTATCCGATTGATAAATGTTCATTTTTTTTGTACCTTGTCCACACCATTGCTTGAGTTTTTCGTCTGTCACATGACTCAGTTCACTTGCTTGTACTTAAGAATGTAGTAAGAGTAATGATAAAAAACTCATCCACTATAGATTGTAAGTCTAATGGTGAGGGGCAGTAGGGGACTATAACTTTCATAACTCTTTTTATCTTTACCCATTTTTGCTTCACATTGAGTACTACAGATTATGCAGATAAAGATGGACAAAATATTTTGTAGGTAGTAAGGTTCAAAACACAAAAATATTGAAAATTGGGTGATTGTAGACAGAGAACTGTAGGTATTTGATGGATTTGTTAATAAGTTTTAAGAAAGGCAATATGTATTTACTGTATAGTTTTTATATATTAATTATGAAAGATTTGTATTTGAGGATATGTAAGGTCATTTACCTTTGGTTAACAAGGGTAAGCACTGTTTGATATGGTTTTCTATTATCAATTTTTACTACACATAGATGGTTCCATAAGCGCTGTCACCAAAGAGTCAGGCCTACAGAACCTCATCATTTTACCCCATTCCTTGAATTATTAGAATTGAAATAAAAAATTATATTATTGTTATTATCATTATGTACATTAGTATTATCCTTATCATTCTTATTGTAATAATATTGATAACAGTAATTATAGTAGTGAAGTAAAAGTTTAAAAATA
Organism: Penaeus japonicus; assembly: GCA_017312705.2. Classification (NCBI taxonomy): domain Eukaryota; kingdom Metazoa; phylum Arthropoda; class Malacostraca; order Decapoda; family Penaeidae; genus Penaeus; species Penaeus japonicus. The sequence goes on from BOPN01000045.1 coordinate 361,396, forward strand.
ATAATAATTAGAGGAATGGGATACACTGGCGAGATCAAGTAGACCTGATAATTGTATTCCTAGTCTTTAAGCACTTGTTGAACCATCTATGTGTAAAAGAATTATTGATAAAAAACATATTAGACAGCACATATATACATTCTCCCCCCAGCATCAAAAGGTTAAGAACAGGTATTTTAAATTTGTAACAGCCCTGTAATGAGATCAGAATTATTTGCTAGGTAGATCAATCTCCTTCTTCACAATAATCAAAGAAAGGCTTTTCGTTTTCGTATTAATTACTCCATAACTCTCAAAACTCAACAGACTGCCGAGCAACTTTCCACTCGCGTGATTTCTCTTAGCATGAACATGAACAATCCGTGGCAAGTAGAGCCCTGGCACGTGCGAGTCGCCTTCCGCAAGGCTGGGATCATCGTACCCGAGGACGCTCTGACGCTCCCCTCCAAGCCAATCACTGGACCAGATCTCGATTTGCAGGAAAAGGAATTCCTTGTGAAAGTGAAGGTATAGCAATATATTTTTGTTTACTGTAAGCAATCAAACTGTTTAGATTAGAAAAGGTATTGATTGTCGCTAAGTATCTGCCAATGAGGAATAGATTTTGAAGCCTCTGCAAACAATACAATTTCTGGCTTTTGATACATACATAACTTCTACATCCCACTTATATTCCTACCTAATATCCAAATTATCCTCAGATCAATAACAAGGAGGAGGCAAAAGTCCGCTGCCGCATTAACCATTACTCGGTCAACCCTCGCGATCGCATACATTGGAAGGCATTCCACTGGGAACACGTGGCAGAACCAATCTTTGCAGAAGAGGCTGAGGAGCTAGAGGCCATCGCAAGAAAGAATCGACACACAAGGTTCCCAGAACAAGGGGAAGAGAACATGTAGAAGATGGGGCTTCAAGATAAATGTGAATGGATTTCTCTAGTATGTGCAATGTCAAATGGTCATTGTGATGAATTTGTTTGTATATGAACAGCTATTCTGAATGTAAATAAGATTGTTGAAATTTCCTTTTGTTTTATTTATTTTTCATTAAATTCACCTAAGGTATTTGACTTTAGATTTGTAGGTATGTTGTATACAGATACTGCTCTTGACAATATGAATGAGTTGCAGAAAATGTGATTATAGAAAAAGTATTGAAAATTGAACATTTTCTATATCACTTTCTTAATGTGATCTTGGTACATGCACTAAAATAATTTGTAAGATATATTAGAATGCAATAATGGTGGTTAATAGCATGTACTAGAAGTAGGCTAAGAAAGGGGACTACAATATACAAAACTTTGCAGTAATAATGTATGGGACTTGTTAATACATTGTGTACATATACTTAGATTTTTTTGTCATAAAGTTGATTGAAATCAAAGGAACTTCAGGTGAGATTGTGGCAAGTTGATCAAAATAAATCTTCATTTAGAAAATTATTATTTTAACATTACATATATCATATCTTTTACTGGAAGACATTTTACCTTTTATGGAATATAATTGTAACCTGAGAAATTTGGTTAGGTACTTTCATTTGTAATATCCCATAATCAGAATCTTAGCCAAAAGGACAGCAGTTGCTTCCCCAGTCGCCACCGAAGTCGATGCACACTCCTTCGTCGTTACACAGCTTGCCCGTTTCCTCGATCTCCTGTACCTGATCAGGGGTTAGTTGCCAGTAGGACTTTATCCAGTAGCGTATTTGGAGTGCCAACTTCAAAACCTCGGGAGAATTCTGAAGAAAAAAAAAAGAATTTGATTGTTTGGATATTAGGGTTGTAAATTTGAGGGGAGGTAATAGAATGGCATTAATTATTGTGTTAATATTCAGCTGGAGTATAAACTCTTAAAATTTTTCAAGGATGGGGATTATGAAAAAGGAGTCACAAATAGTTAGCTCAATGCAACATTGCACAAAGGATATTACATATTGGGTTCTGAAGAAAAAGATAGATAATAATTCGCATAAGAACTAGAATTATAAATAGGATTTTGAAGACAATGATCACTAACCAGGTGATTTGCTTCACTTTTGGGTGACTGTCCAGCTATCAACGGAGTGCCAACAACTTGTCCCGTAAGTGCCATGTGAAGCACTGCATTCCGTTCTGTGAGGTAGGACAGAAAAGTATTAATGTTAATAATAAAGCAAAAGATACTGTACTTGAAAGACTAGGAGCCCTGGCAGATGTAGAAAACTTTTACATGGGGTAAGGGGCAAGAGGTTTTGATAGACTTATGAGGGAAAGAAACATCTAAGATAATTATAATAGTTTCAAGTCATAACTCTATTAATCTAATGTTCATTGTAGCTTTGAGCAGCATATGTACTGAGCAATTTGTGTTTTACAATTACATTTTTAGAAAATAAAAAGTTAGGCGACCTCTGGAGGGAGAAGCTCAACAGAAGGGGACATCTTCATGTATGAAACTGCAATCAAATCAAATTTTCTGTATCACTTCATCATTTTTAACTAAGTATTATTTAAAAAAAGAAGAAGAAAAAACTGATTTTACAGTCATATTCATAGGACCCTACCAGTGGGAGAGAGAGATTGGAAGAGTCTAGTCTCAGGTGAATCCACGATGGGGAAGGGGAAGGGTGCTGCCGTCGACACCCCCACCATCCCCACCACTAGCAACACCACTGCCTGCACACTGGGCTTCATCTAAAGGAAAGAAAATCATCAGGATGAAATGAATGGTGAAAAAGGATTAAATGAATGGTGAAAAAGGATTGAATGTTGATTTGTAAATAATGCCAATCTCTGCTTGTATGATCCAAGGTTCTTGAGCCATATACAAAATTTTAATTTTGAACATTGATGTAATAATCCAAAATGATAAATGAAGTAAATACTGAAAAATGTAGATAAATTCAGGAGGACATGATGACAAGAAATAAAAGTATATGTATATATTTATCAATCTAACTATCTATTAAGCTATTTGTATATGTGTGTGTGAGGAGAGAGAGAGAGAGAGAGAGAGAGAGAGAGAGAGAGAGAGAGAGAGAGAGAGAGAGAGAGAGAGAGAGAGAGAGAGAGAGAGAGAGAGAGAGAGAGAGAGAGAGAGAGAGAGAGAGAGAGAGAGAGAGAGAGAGAGAGAGAGAGAGAGAGAGAGAGAGAGAGAGAGAGAGAGAGAGAGAGAGAGAGAGAGAGAGAGAGAGAGAGAGAGTGAGAGTGAGAGTGAGAGTGAGTGAGTGAGTGAGTGTGACCGACCGACCGACTGACTGACCGAGAGAGAGAGAGAAAGAGAGACTGGCTAACAAACTGAGTGACCGACCGACCGACTGACCGAGAGAGAGAGAAAGAGAGACTTACTGACTGGCTAACAAACTGAGTGACCGACCGACCGAGGATGAATTACCACGTGTAAAATGGATGCCTGGATGGGAAAGACAGCACATGGATACACATCCAGGTAAATGGAAAACACGGTTTATTGAAGCTGCAAATAACGCCATATCCATTCTGCAACGCACTGGATTGTAGAGAAGAGTACAACAGTATTACAGAATCCTATTAATAGCCGTAGAAGACCATGTAAATAAGATCAAAATACTCAAACGGTCAAATCAACTACCACGACATATAATTTCTAATAAATCACAACGAAATTGAGACTTCACAAACTAACCGTATAACGTCTCATTCAGAGTGCATGATAAGCCTCATGATTGCTGGTTTAAGGAAGTCTTGGGGTTGTCACTGTGTTGGTGATAATAATGGGGTATGTTTATATACGCAAGTGGGTTAGGCCAGTGCGTTCGTGCGTCTGTATTTATGCTTTTATGATAAGCACACACACGCTCGCGCTCTCTGTCTGTCTGTCTCTCTGTCTTTCTCTCTCTCCTCTCTCATCCTCTCTCTCTCTCTCTCTCTCTCTCTCTCTCTCTCTCTCTCTCTCTCTCTCTCTCTCTCTCTCTCTCTCTCTCTTTCTCTCTGCTCTGTGTATGTATGAGAGAGTCGGCTTGTATGTGGTTGCGTATATACATTCATCTGTTTGTATATTATTTACTAAAGAAAAACACCGGCATATATGACACCTGTCTTATTTGAAGTGTATGTGTGCGCGCCCACTTAATTGTGCGCCACTGTGTATTATTACCAATGTCCATGTGATCATGTACCAGCGTGCATGTGTGTGTGTGAACATGTGCTGTGTGGTATGTTTGGGTAACTGTGCATATAAGCACGCGTGTTGTAGATATATGCATACGCAAAATTTGTCATATGCCCCCCCCCCAAAAAAAAAAAAAAAAACCGAGCAATTAAAAAAAACACAAACAGATAAGTAAGGTCACTGCTCTACACACAAAATAGTCCTAGTGCAAGATTTTCCTTTTGAAAAAAAAAAAAAATATATATATGCTTGTATCTCTCCCCTTGATTCAAAAGCAGTGACCTGCTGTACCCATTTCCTCTGCTTTGCGTGAGTCATACGCAGAAGACCGGAAACGTTTATTTCCTTTGGTGTATATCTTATCTTTGATTCTTTACCGTGTTTCTTTTATTACTTCATATCGGAGGATTAGTATAGTCTTGTGTAGGGATACGAGCACAGTACTCTTTTGGTTTTAATTAAGAGTACAAATTGTTTTATCAGTGGTTTTACTACATTAACGAGTAACATAATGTGTAAATGTCATGATAAATGTAAGTAATGGTTATAATGATAGTTACTATCACTGATATTACCTTTACCACTAGCATTCCTGTTGTGTTTTTATGTAATTATGATTAATATTATGATGAAAATATTAATGACAATTATAACTTTTATCATTATTATCATCATCATCATTCTTACTATGACCATCATAGTTATTATCATTCTTATCATTATAATCATTATCATCATGTAATCATCAACCTTGTTATCAAATCATTTCATCAACGCTTTTACAATAATGATGTTACAATCAAAAGTTTCATAGATGTTCAACACAATAATCACCCTTAATCATAGACTACATATATAGTCATTAAGAAAGGAAGGAGCCTGTGTTCGAATGCAACGGAATCGTTTGGAAAATTACGCCGACTTTTTGTGAACGCGTTCGGGTCTGATTTTTTAACGCGTTAGTGTAATATAATGAGCTACAGTGTCAGTGGAAAAGACTATGATTATCATCTTTCGGGATTCTTGAGGTTGTAGGGAATAATGATGTATATTTTCATGTTGAAATTTATATTTTTCTGTTATTGTCAGTCTTTTTCATAAACAAATGATGATACTGAATGTCAAAAGAAACAGACAATTTTTTTTTGGAGCGGATTGTGGATTGACGTTTTTATGATGCCAGGCAAAAAGCCAAGTCCGGTATGATCTACACTGGTTAGTCATTCTATTGGTAATCTAGCATATCAGCACTATTGCAACAGTTATTTCAACAACGCCTCGCAATTGCAATGCATGAAACTTTTATTTACTTTTTTCATTTTCATGGCACACACACCAATGAAAAAACAAAGGAAATCTATCTCGCAACTTCCATTTCCCTACACAGTTTCTACATGTTTTCCCAACCGTACCATATAAGTCGCCCATCTCTCCTTAATGTGTCTTAATTACCCCATGCGTTTCCTTTCTATTTCACTACGTTAACACCAAGAGGCAAGAGGACTCCTAGAACACCGATCTACCTACTTTTCCCATGCATAAGTACTCTTGATTCTTAAACTGTTATTTTTCACTTTTTTTAATGTAGACCTATTTTACGAGACTGGCCATATTCCCTTATGACTTCAGATCAGAATATTAGAAGCTGAAATTATTGCTTTTGTCTTTCTTGGGAGACTT
>BOPN01000045.1:372211-379711 GCA_017312705.2 Penaeus japonicus
CTACACAGAAGACACACACACCATACCTTCTAAATATCCTCCTCACACCATATCACAATCCTCAAACAGAGAGAGAGAGAGAGAGAGAGAGAGAGAGAGAGAGAGAGAGAGAGAGAGAGAGAGAGAGAGAGAGAGAGAGAGAGAGAGAGAAAGAGAAAGAGAAAGAGAAAGAGAGAGAGAGAGAGAGAGAGAGAGAGAGAGAGAAAGAGAAAAATAAAAATAAAGATAGAAAAAGGAAACGCAAGCCAAGCGAGCAGGGATCCGGACGCGTCCTTGTTTACATTCCAGAGGTGATGGTGTCTTCGGCGGCGTCAGCGGCGGCGCGTGATCACTCCCTTCCCATTCTCCTCGTCTGCAAGTACCTCCTGAGCCTCGTCCTCGGCCTGGGACTCCTGCTGACCCTCGTGCAGTCCGAGTTCGAGCTCCAGGCGTGTCTGAGGGCGCTGAGGATCTACAGCCTGGCCGCGGTGGTGTTGCAAGGGGCGTCCCGTGTGCTGGTTCCCGAGGTCGCCGCCGCCGCCTCGTTTCATCATCAGGGTGGTGGAGGAGGAGGAAGCGCTGCTGCGGGTGCCGAAGGGTTGATTTCTGCGGGATTCTTCGGCAAGGGGAAGGCCAGGAATAAGGCTGGGAAGGTGGGTTTGGTTTGGTTTGGTTAGGTCAGGAGAGGTGGGGAGGGGGTGGAGTGGTGGTGGTGCTCTAGGGAGGGGTGTGTGTATGTGTGTGTGTGTGCGCAAGTACAGGTAGTAGTAGTGTACCTGGAGTGAATTTATGGGAAGTCATTTATTTGATGGGCTAAATGGTTCTAAGGAAAATGCAAACAGGATTATGATGCAATGCTAAGTGCTATATTTTTTTATGAAAGTTGTAAGGCTTGAAGAAATCGTAGTTGATAGGTATAGGTTAAGTTTTGTACATCCATAGAGAAACAAGGAAAATAGTTTTTATAGTCAATAGAAGGAAAACTATATGACAGTTTCCATTCAAAACACTTCCTCTGTAAATTGTTGATAAAGAAGTTATTCAGCAGGTGTGACGCACAAATGACACTTATCTAAAGTCACTCACAATGTTAACAGTAATGTTAACATGTCAAGCTTACACTAACTGCATAACTCATTTCTGTGGTATATAAACTAGTTTGTGTTATGATGCAATTGTAAAAACTATTAATTCCAGATGAAAGTGTCTTTCCTTTCACAATTATATATTTTGTCCATTTTCAAGAAATTAAATTTTTAAAAACAAGTTTCATTATTTTTTTAAGAATAATTTATGATAAACTGTGGATGTGTGTATTTGCACTGGGCGATTTGACAGTTCCTTGGCTATCATTCCTTGAGGGGTGCTGTTGAGAATAATTTTTTCATTGTTATGTCAATTATCGGGCATTCTCCAATAAGCATTGTGGCAAAAATTGGAAAAATGATATCTGAGTCCATTAACCCTTTCCCGATGGGTCACGGCGATAAATGAAAACCCCTACGCCGGGCCATTGCAATATTGCAATGGAAACGTCACACTGGCATGACGCCCCTGCATCAGGAATTTAGCTGTGTCACACGGGTGTGATGCACCGTCGTCATAGGGTTAATTGCCCCAAGTCTTTGAAGTTGTTTGTTTTTGATTGAAGCAATCTATTCAAAATCACCAGAACCAAAGAAAGATGCAATATCACTTTTTCTATATACAAAGGTATTCTGACTGCAATTTACATGTTGAAGCAAACATATTAAGAGTGAGGTAATATCCATTATTATGCAAAGTCTGCCTCCCTGGGGGTCCAGGTGGGGGTCGTGGTGTGTTACCATGGAGTTTGACGAAAGTGTGCTCCCTTTGATTTTTAAAAGTTGGTGCTTCGGATCGTAGGTCTTGATTAATGGTGGACACAGTTGATTTTGAATGTCTTTTGTTGTTATTTATGTGCTATATTACATTTAAGCTTGTTTTACACCATAATTTCCCTGACATACTTCATATCCTTATGTATTACTTAATACCCCTTAGGTATTTCATCATATATCTGAGTGTTGGGAAATTATTTTAGATGGAAGTACACTTTTATTCTGCCGATATATCAAGCTTTCTTTATTATGTCTATGATATTTCTCTGAGAAATTTAAAAGTTTATCTCACACCTTATCCACTGCTGGCCATGATGGAACTTGTTTGAATTTCAACTGCCAATTGTCATGTTAATTTCAAATTGGAAGCACTGTTGCAATTATTTAAAGGAATAAAGGAATCATAAGGAATTTGCAGTAGATGTTTACAAAACACAGTGGCTTTCATAATGAGAATTTTTTCTCATTATATTTGCTATACTCTACCCAGCTATTCATGGAACTTGCTGTGATCTTTATGGAAAGCATATACAAATAATTATAAGTCTTATCTGATAGTGCAAAGTGTAAAGTGATTACCATGGCCTCCACCATGTATAGTTTGTCAAAACAGATGTTGGACTGCCTACATGCTTGACAGAAAATTGCCATAGAGGTTTGAAGCCATATCTTGCCAGAATGTACATGATAGAGATTTTATGACCTTTTCCAGAGAACCAATGGCATGGAGGACATTGGCAGATATGGGGATGTGATGTATTGGCTAGTGGTGACTGTGGGACTGTAATTTAATTAATTTGCCTCAAATTGGGAATATCAGTATGAATTATAAACATGCCATTAAGCATTCATTTTTGTGTACTCGACATCCCTTTAAAAATAATGTTGATCATTAGAAATTTGAGAGCATGGAGAATCATTAAGAATATCTTTGAGTGTCACCAGAATTCTGTAATTTTACATAATTAGGAAACCCTGTATTTGAAAATTAACCCAATGATGGATGTGACACGGCTAAATGCCTGATGACAGGGTGACACACCAGTGTGATATTCCCAATGCAATATTACATAGGCCCGGCGTAGGGGGTTTTCACCTCTCGCCGATTGGGTTAAAAGTAAAAATTGAATTAATTTCTCATTTATGCTGCTGATAGGTTATTGTTCATTGGTTAAAAATGTTTAGCAAAATATTTAGATAAATGTTATAAATGAGAAATGCCAGCTATTAATGCCAGCATGCTAGTGACCTTTGTGGGAGAGATACTGTTAATAAAGTTATTCAGTGATATGTTTCAAAAGCACTATTATAATTATAAGGAAAAAATATATCGTATTGTCCAGTGACAAGTCAACTATATCTCTTGATGCTTTTTTTTTTCTTCTTCTTCTTACAAAGATGTCCATTTAATGTTTGTTAGTATAGTCAATATGTTTAAATGGCAACACTTGCTAAATATAGAATTTGTTTTATCTTTTGAGAAATATATGAGTTATATGGCAGAGAAAACAGGTTGATTCATGTTTCTGAAAAAAAAGTATTATTTTAGATTTGTTTTCATATTGTTTTATGGCATTGAACCCCACAATTTCCCACATCTTCAAAGCCTGAAATACAGCCATAGTAAATTCAAATTTAGGTTCATTCTCCCTTTCCGTGTTGAATGCTGAAATTATCCAGCCAGTGATATCATATTAGAAATATGAATTATAGCTCATACATAGACTAAGAGATCTGTCCATCAGAAATTGTTTTAAAAATTCCATCCCTTTATAATAAAACAAATGAAAGAATTTATAATTTTAGTGAGTGAGTGAGTGAGTGAAGTGGTAGTGTGGTGTTTTTTGTTTTACTTTATTAAGTTTTGTTAAGTATTTTGATCAACTCCAGTGTAAATAGGAAATTAATTCTAGGAACAAGTGAAAAATATATACATTTTGTAAGGCAAGGAAAGAATTATGTACCACATGAATTTTTCTGTTATGGTATCTAATAAGGGAAATCTTCCATCTTTTTTCACCTTTTATTTTATTTAAATATGTAAAGAGTATGTTTTTTGCAGGATTACCTTAATAAGAGATGACTGTTATCATGTCAACGACAATAAACGAGTTTGGGGGAATTTCTAACAAGTTTTTTGGTTATAATTCCAGCTTGTGGATTTCTTCTTGGTGGTGATTCTGAGCGTCTTCAGCGTGTGTCTCACGCATGTAGTGACTGTGCTGTATGGAGCATATTTAATTGAGTAAGTATTTACACACATATTTTGTTTTAAGTTGTAAGATATTGTATCAAGTAATTTCAATTTTTTAACTACAGTTTTGCATTAAGATTTGGTTGACCGAGCCACACATCATGCTAATTTGTATATATATTTTTTCAGGAACATTGAGGAGACCTTCACCTTCAGCACTCTAGTCGCATCCCTAGCCTTCATCAGGCCGCTTGTTACCCTTGGTCCTGGGGCTCTTAGTGTTATTATTGAAAGGTTTGTTCATTGTTTCTTTATGGTTCTGTGGTGTCTTTTTCTTTGAAGAAGCTAAACTTTGAGCATTGCTGTTAATTGATGTTTTCTGAATTATATTTTTCAAAAAGAAAAATAGGTGGTATTTTGCTAAACCGTAGATTTTAGGTACAGCAATATTAATTTTATACGTTGGTTGTCTTTGTCGAGAGAAGGTACGAATTTCGCAAATGATATTAAGACTAGAAAATTATTTATTACAGAGCAAGTTTTGAGGAAGAACCTGAACTCCAGTGTCTGACAGCACTTTTGGGCGCTTGGTTCGGTGCGTTGCCTATTCCATTGGATTGGGACACACCTTGGCAGGTCTGTGTTTATCTAAGGCTGTGAATGTTGTGTTTAGTTTGTAGTAAAGAAAAATATGAAATTGTTATGTTGTCGAGATGTTAGCAGAGTTTATTCTGTATTTTATAAGGAAGCAAATAATAGCTATTTAATGATGGTAGCAGTTACTTGCAATGCTGAAATGACTCTGTTGGAAAATTGTGTCATAGTTTCTTATTTCTTGCATGAAAAAGTGTTCTTATGTATCATTAACCCATTCAAGCTGGGGAATTATATTTACCGAATGTTGCACCCACCGGATGAATAACAAACGCAAGATCTCTCTCAGTGTCATGCTGCACTGTTCGTCTCAGAGCACTTTTTGCCTGCCTGAGTCAGTGGGGTAATAGTTAGAGGTTTTTGTATTTATTCACATTATTTTCTATACAAATGGACGATGTGAAACAGATGTTATGAGGGAGAGAAAATGTAGGATAGGACGTTATGACTTTACATCATGTCACCTGATGCAAATGGGTTAAGTTAGTTCATTTGTAAGAGATGTAGAAGAGGTATGAATAAGAAGCAATATCACACAAATCAAGAGATGTAATTTTATTTATATTTTCATTATAATTACATGTTTTGATAATATCTCTTGATATATCTTTCCTATAATTTTGTCTTCTTAACGGGACTAACTCAATTGATTAGTTATAATTTGTACGTCCTGTGATGCCAAGGTCTGGAATCTTCTCTGTAGATTAGCTTGTATTTTCTTCTTCGCAGGTTTGGCCCTTGACGTGCAGCATTGGGGCAGTAATTGGAGAAATTGGAGCCTCGGCCTACTTGCTGTCGAGACTGTACAGGGTGGTAGACTCCCGGAAGAAGAATAAGTCTACTTAATTATTTTATCAGGAATTGGTTTATTATTGCTGCCAATTATACCATAGATAGATTGGAGACATTATTTACGCTAGAGAAAATATTTTTATTTTTACTTCTTAGTTTATTTACTAAATAAGTAGTAATTGTTATCATGCTGTAAATTTTTTTTTTGATTCTTCAGCAAACATTTCCCATGAACAGTGTGAGTAAGGATTGCCAAGAGCTAAAATCACTGTACGACAATTGCTTCAACCAGTGGTACAGCGAGAAGTTCCTACGAGGAGTTTTAGATGACTCCACTTGTGAGCCGGTGTTCAAGCAGTATCAAAGCTGTGTCCAAGAAGCTCTGAAGAAGCTGAAAATTGAGATTCCCAAAATTGAGGAAATTCCCCCCGAAGAGAAGCCAAAGGAGTAGGTTACTCCGCGTTGCTACTTTTTCCCGTCAAGAGAGGTGAACAAAGTGACATCGGTAAAATGTTTGAATCAATCCGTAAATACGTTTCCAACTGTTACCGCCGCTACGAACTGAACACAGCCTTGTACATGCTTGAACCCAACGAGAAAATGGCTATGAATGCTTTCTTCCTGTCGATTTTCGGACTTATTACTTACTCCTCCTACGCGTATCTGCCTCACTATACTTCAACCATGCTGGCTTTCTTTGGTGTTATTGATATCGAGGAAGGATCCTAAGTTTGATTTCATTGGTATAGACTGTGTTGCTATGTTATAAGATATTCCACAATTTCAGTATTTTGTGTCGGTATTGTGTATATTTTGTGAATCTGTCTGATTCCTTTGTTGTTTTGTTGTGCTTTGTTTCTTGTTCCTTTTGCTGTTTTTAGAAGAGATCAAAGAAGTTTACTTTAAAGGTTTACTGTAGTGAAATCTCAGATTTTTAGAATATCAATCTAAAGTTGTGTTATTTCTTCTTTTTTTTATAACATTTTTGTGTTTTAACAATGGCTGCTCAACCCAAGCCAGTAAAGATCTTGACTGAACATCAGCAGCGTAAATCTATCAAAGGATTGAAAAAGAAGAAGTCTGTTGTGAAAAATACACTTGAAAGTCCATTTTCTCTTGATTGGCCATCGATTAGTGGAGCGCACTACACTTCCATTGGGAACTTGTTAAGGGAAAGTTGCTCTGGCCTGAAAGCCATGAATAAGCCCCCATGGAAAGAGTTGCAGAAGTTCAAGAAAGAAGAGAGAAAACGCTTCCTAGAAGAATACCAGAGGAAGTTCGTTGAAAATGTTGATGGAGAAGCAAGCCAGAGAAACAAGGAGAGGGAGGAAGCTCTGTCACACCTGATTTTAGGATACAATGCAGTCATGAGAGCATTGGAGAGAGACGAGACTGTTGCAGTCTTGGCCAAGAGAAACGTACAGCCAGGGTTTCTGATCAAGACCTTCCTTCCTGGGTGTGCTAACAAGGGTGTCCCGCTCGTTGCACTCTACGGCCTAGATACCATTCTCCAGAGTGAAGAGACGCTGGGTATTGGTCATCACTGTATGGTCTTGGGACTTAAACCATCGGTGAAAGAGCCTTCCTGTAGGTTTAATCAGTTGTACGTTGAAATGTGTAAGGCTGTTCAACTTGATGAATGTCGCATGGAGGACGATGATGATGATGATGCTAACGGTGAAAATGAGGTAGAAGATGAGGAGGAAGAAATGGAAACGGAGGACAAGGAGAATAATAAGGAAAATAAGGCCATTGCTCCAGCCCAGTATCCACTCACAGAAGAACAAGTCCAGTCATATTACCTGAAGCGAGGTAACAAGAAGGAAAGGATGTTCATTCCAGGGCAGGGCTTGAAAGACCGGAAGACGCAGAGTGCGAGTGGCGAGTCCGAGTTCATAAGCTTTGGTACTCGTGACGATGACTTTCCTGAAGACACAAAAGAGCTGCAGCTGAGCTTGAGACCCACGGTAAAAAAATCTGCCAAGCCGAAAGAGGATAAGAAACCACCAAAGGACTTCC
>BOPN01000045.1:394711-399711 GCA_017312705.2 Penaeus japonicus
CTCTCCCTCTCCCTCTCCCTCTCCCTCTCCCTCTCCCTCTCCCTCTCCCTCTCCCTCTCCCTCCCTCTCTCCCTCTCCCTCTCCCTCTGCCTCCCTCCCTCCCTCCCTCCCTCCCTCCCTCCCTCCCTCCCTCCCTCCCTCCCTCCCTCCCTCCCTCTCTCTCTCTCTCTCTCTCTCTCTCTCTCTCTCTCTCTCTCTCTCTCTCTCTCTTCTCCCTCCCTCTCTCTCTCTCTCTCTCTCTCTCTCTCTCTCTCTTCTCTCTCTCTCTCCCCCTCTCTCTCTCTCTCTCTCTCTCTCTCTCTCTCTCTCTCTCTCTCTCTCTCTCTCTCTCTCTCTCTCTCTCTCTCTCTCTCTCTCTCTCTCTCTCTCTCTCTCTCTCTCTCTCTCTCTCCCCCCTCCCTCCCTCCCTCCCTCCCTCTCTCTCTCTCTCCTTCTCTCTCTCTCCTCCTATCTCTCTCCTCCTATCTCTCTCCTCCTCTCTCTCTCCCTCCCTCTCTCTCCTGAGAGCGTTTATCCTATGTGCCTGGACGTGGAGTTCTCACTGGGTAGAGTTGAATGGGGTATTTGTGTGGTATAAGGCTGAGTATGGGATTTTATGGGAACTCACAAGGGCATCAGGGCAGATGGGGGGAGGAGGGGGGGAAGTGGGTGTGTGTGGTGTGGGTGAGATGTGGGTCAGGTGAGGGAGGGGTATGTGGGTATGTGGGACTTTGTGGGGATGGAGGAGAGGGGATGGGGTGAGTTAAAGTGGGGAGGTGGGTGTAGGTAGGTAGGTAGGAAGTGTCGGTTAGTAGTGAGAATAGGGGGGGGGCGTGTAGGAAGGGCGGGGGTAGATATAGGTGGAAGTGGGGGGGTAGGAGTCAGAGTGGGAGGGGATGGGGATAGGGGGTAGGTGAGAGTAGGTGGGAGTAGGCCTGTTATCTCAACGCTTCGTGTTCAGAAAGACAATTATGCGAATCTCCTTTGGGGTTCTTTCACTATTATCTTTCATATCGTCGTGATAGTTCTAACGGTATTTTGTTCCCCGTAATGACCTACGATAACCGGCTAATGATCCTAATGACCGTGGCTTTCATTATCAATAGCTTTGCTTAATAATTACTATCGGATGCTCTCGACTTGGTATCGGCTCCGCTATCTGTATGCGAGCCTCGTGGCCATGAAACAACCTATTATAATCTTCCTTTTCATGACGCATACCTGGCCTTCCTGATCTGTGTGTGTGTGTGTACGTGTGTGTGTATGTGTGTGTGTGTGTGTGTGTGTGTGTGTGTGTGTGTGTGTGTGTGTGTGTGTGTTTGTGTCTCTTTCTCTCTTCCTCCATTCTCTATCTCTCTCTTCCTCTCTCTCTCTCTCTCTCTCTCTCTCTCTCTCTCTCTCTCTCTCTCTCTCTCTCTCTCTCTCTCTCTCTCTCTCTCTCTCCATCCCATCCTCTCCTCCCCCCTCTCTGCCCCCTACCTCCTTCCCTCCCTCTCTGCTCCTTTCCCTTCCTCCCTCTCTGCCCCCTTCCCTCCCTTCGCTCCCTCCCGCCCCCCCTTCCTCTCTCTCTTGCCTAATGTCTGATTATTTGTCTGCCTCAGCCATCCCTCCATTTTAGTTTGTGTGCATTGGTTTCTGTTTATGCTTATGTCTTTCCGGGCGAGTCGTTTCATTTCGGATGATAGTGGTTTTCTAACTGGTTTTCTAACTGCGGGTTTCGAAGTGTTTTTTTTATTGTGGGTTTCTGACTGTGGTTTTCTAATTATGGTTTTCTAGCTGTGGTTTTCTTATTGTGGTTTTCTAATTATGGTTTTCTAGCTGTGGTTTTCTTATTGTGGTTTTCTGAGTGTGGTTTTCTAATTGTGGTTTTCTAATTGTGGTTTTTTAGCTGTGGTTTTCTAATTGTGGTTTTCTGACTGTGGTTTTCTAACTGTTGTGTTCTAATTGTGGTGTTATAACTATTGTTTTCTAATTGTGGTTTTCTAACTGTGGTGTTATAACTGTCGCGTTATAGCTAGACTTTTTGTATGTCCTTTTTTGTTTGTTTTCTTTTGCTACTGCATAAAATGTATTTACAATAAATATGTTTTATTATAGTTTTATCTTATCACCTGAAATTACATTTTTTTTATTATGCCCAAAATGCGCCAAAAACTCGAAAGGTTTGGAAACGACTGTTCTAGTTAGTGCAAGCGAAAGTCAGGAAATGAGATAAAACGAATGAATGATAAGGAAGACGGCGCTTGAGGTACCGGAGGTTAGGAGAGATAGAGTAGATAAGGGAAGGGGGGGAAGGGGGGAAAGGGGAGGGGAGGGGAGGCGTTCCACTGACTTTCTCTAGAACTAGAACTAGAATTACACTTATTGTAGTATCAGTAACAAATACATATACAACTACAAAAAAACAACTGCATATCTAGAACTGCAATTAAGAACTATATTTACGCAACTCTAACAACATTGGACTAACTGCTACTATAAATACACAACTATAACTCTACAGCTACAAAACTATAACTACAACTACAACCACACTTAACCACACTGGTTATATCGCCTTCCCGCCCACTCACGCCCCGAATCTCGCCCTCTGACCACTTGTTTCTACTTCGTCTCGCAGATGCTCGTGGTTGATGTTTTGTGAATTTTGTGTTTATTATTTTTTTATAGTGATACTCATGTAATGACACTCACTTACTTACTCACTTACTCACTTACACACTCACTCACTTACTTACTCACTTACTTACTCACTCACTCACTCACTCACTCACTCACTCACTCACTCACTCACTCACTCACTCACTCACTCACTCACTCACTCACTCACTCACCCACCCACCCACCCACCCAACCAACCAACCAACCAACCAACCACCCAACCACCCAACCACCCACCCGCCCACCCACTCACTCACTCATTCACTAACTCGTATTCATATACCCTTTTGTGGTCTACCATTTACATTTTTTTTGTTCGGCTAGAAGGTCTAATGATGACTATGTAGGTTCTTAATGATTTGTGAATAGATGGAGCTAAGGGTGAGGAAGAGGAGGCGTAGGGTGGGGGAGGGAGGGATGGGAAGGGAGATGGGGAAAGGAGGAGGAGGGAGAAGAGGAAGGAAGGGGAGGGAGGGAGGGAGAAGAGGAAAGAAGGGAGGGAAAGGGTAAGGAGGAGAAGGAGAAGGAGAAGGAGAAGGAAGGGGAAGGAGAAGGGGGGAAGGAGAAGGAGAAGGAGAAGGAGAAGGAAAAGGAGGAGAAGGAGAAGGAGAAGGAGAAGGAGAAGGAGAAGGAGAAGGAGAAGGAGAAGGAGAAGGAGAAAGGAGAAGGAGAAGGGGGAAGGGGAAGTAAGGGAGAAGGGGAAAAGAAGAGGAAATGAGGAGAAGAGGGGAAAAGAGGGAAGTAAGGGGGAGAAGAAAGAGAAGGAAGAAAAGAAAGAGAAGAAAAAGAAAAGAGAGAAGAAAAAGAAAGAGAAGAAGAAGAAAGAGAAGAAGAAGAAAGAGAAGAAGAAGAAAGAGAAGAAGAAGAAGAAGAAGAAGAAGAAGAAGAAGAAGAAGAAGAAGAAGAAGAAGAAGAAGAAGAATTCACGTGAGAGGCCAAAGAGTGAACTTTCAAAGCGTGTGTTGACGACCATCTTCTGAAATTAGATCTATAAAAAAAGAAAGAAAGAAAGAAGAAACACTCTTCTCAGATGCTTGACAGTGATGCTTTAACGGCAGGAAATATGTCACATATTAAGATATACTGGGAAATATGTCACATAATAAGATGTATTGGGCTTTGAGAAAGGATATAATTTCTGAACGGCGAAACATGTGCAACGGTGTCGTTCGTTATGCTTTGGTTGCAGAATCTTTGTATAGAATACGTGACGGTTAATTCGTTCATGTGATGCCCATTTGTTATGCGTAGTTGAGATACTTATATTTTTTTTATTTTTTATTGTGTGATGTTTATTGATAGATCACTGCTGACGTAACACAGTCTTGTGCGCACGGGAACCGAAATATGTGAAATTTCGGTTATTCAACAGTGTTAAATAAAAGCTAATATTAATAAATCAGCTTATGGATACATGAATTAAGTGTGCTTCTAAGGACAACATCAAGAGAATAGCAAACCCTTTACTAGAAGAGGGAGGAAAGCCATAAGAAAAATAAAAGACTACAACACCCACTTTCATAAGAAGAACCGCCCTGAAATCTCCGAAATGAGCGCTTATTCTTAATCACAGACGGATGAAAATAAACCTGCCTACCTGTCCTCGGAAGAAAAAAATAAGAGCCACAATGCCCCCCCCCCCTTACGAGTCAAATATCGCCAAGTCAGCGTGAGTCTGAGTCCTCTCTCTCTCTCTCTCTCGTCCTTATCCCAAATGTGTGTCCTTGTCACCACGCATACGTAAGTAGCATCGGTCACTCTTAAGCTATGTAATGATTCTTGGGGCGCCCGTATAACCCCCCTCTGGTCTTCCTTAGACGCATGCGGAAGGTTGAAGGGATTGGTGATAGAAGGGGGAAGGGGGAAGAAGGGGAGAGGAAGGGAGGTGAAGAGAGAGGGAAGGAAATAGAAAGGAAAGTAGAGAGAAGAAGAGAGAGAAAGAAGGAAGATAGAAGAGAGAGAGGGAGGTAGAGAGAGAGAGAGGGAGGTAGAGAGAGAGAGAGAGGGAGGTAGAGAGAGAGAGAGAGAGAGAGAGAGAGAGAGAGAGAGAGAGAGAGAGAGGGAGGTAGAGGGAGAGAGGGAGGTAGAGAGAGAGAGGGAGAGAGAGAGAGAGAGAGAGAGAGAGAGAGAGAGAGAGAGAGAGAGAGAGAGAGAGAGAGAGAGAGAGAGAGAGAGAGAGAGAGAGAGAGAGAGAGAGAGAGAGAGAGAGAGAGAGAGAGAGAGGTAGAGGTAGAGGTAGAGGTAGAGGTAGAGGTAGAGGTAGAGAGAGAGAGAGAGGTAGAGAGAGGTAAAGAGAGAGAGAGGTAGGGACAGAGAGTCAAAATTCAAAATCAAAATACTTTATTATATTAATTACAATG
>BOPN01000045.1:404711-409711 GCA_017312705.2 Penaeus japonicus
ATTTAAAGGACTCTCTCTGTCACAACACAACGTCCTTGTTACATAAGATTACGTCATCATTCTTATCACCACCCGCGTCTGCGAGTGAACGCGACCCGGAGGTGATTATTGTTGTTGTTGTTGTTTAGCGGCCGTTTTGTTGTTGATTCTGGTGTTTTTTGTTTTTTTGTTTGTTTATTGGTGGTGTTTTTTGGTGTTTTTAGGGTGTTTTCTTGTTGCTTCTGTTTTTTGTTTGTTTGTTTATTTTTGTTGTTTTTGTTGTTTCTTTTCGGTTGTTTTGTTTTATTGTTGTTGATGTATTGCTTCTGTTGTTTTATTGAAGCTGCTCTCTTTCCTTTTTTGTTGTTGTTGTCATAGTTGTTGTCGTCACAGCTTTGTTGTTGTTGTTTGATTTCTCTTTTCTTTCTCACAAGGAATAACATTTTCGCCGTCGTCACGTGCGGATCACATGAAGATAATCGAGCGACGTTCGAGAGACTCGGAGCAAGGGGGGGGCGAGAGAGCAGGTGTTTCGACTCTCTTGATTGGTAGGAAGACGGGGGGGGGGGGATTTATGGTCTCAATCTTTGATGCGGGTGTGTGTAGGGGTGGTGGTGGGGGTGGTGGGGGGTGGATGGGGGAAAGGTAGAGGGGTGGTGGATAGGGGAGGGGTAGGGAAGGTGGTGGGTGGGGGAGGGGTGGGGGAGGGAAGAGGTGGAGGGAAAAAGGGGGGGAAAGGTAGAGGGGGTGTGTTGGATGGGGGAGGGGTAGGGGGTGGTGGATGGGGGATGGGGTGGAAAGGTAGGGAAGGTGGAGGGGGAGGGGTGGTGGAAGGGGGAAGGGGGAAGGTGAGGTGGATGAGGAAGGGGGTGAGGGAGTAGGGGAAGCGTCGGGGGCGAGAAGGACATGGAGATGGAGAAAGAAGGGATGGGGGGAAGGAGGAGGAAGGGGGATGAGGATGGATTTGGAGAAGGGGAAGGGGATGGGGAAGGGGATGGGGAAGGGGATGGGGAAGGGGAAGGGGAAGGGGAAGGGGAAGGGGAAGGGGATGGGGAGGGGGAGGGGGATGGGGAGGAGGAGGGAGAAAATGAAGAGTAAGTGAGAAGAGGAGGATGCGGATGATGATAATTATGAAGATGAAGATCAAGATGAAGAAGAAAGATCGTGAGAGCGAGAGATCGTGAGAGCGAGAGATCGTGAGAGCGAGAGAGCGAGAGAGAGAGAGAGAGAGAGAAAGAGAGAAAGAGAGAAAGAGAGAAAGAGAGAAAGAGAGAGAGAGAGAGAGAGAGAGAGAGAGAGAGAGAGAGAGAGAGAGATAGAGATAGAGATAGAGATAGAGATAGAGATAGAGATAGAGATAGAGATAGAGAGAGAGAGAGAGAGAGAGAGAGAGAGAGAGAGAGAGGGAGAGAGGGAGAGAGAATCCCGTATTTGTATTAGTGCATATATGTTGTTTGTTCATCTATGTATTTTTTCATGTATGCTGATTGTGTGTAGACATGTATATGGATATGTACGTACGCATATGTATGTGTGCATGTGGATGCTGGGCCGTAGTTGCCATGACGACAATGAAATGGAGCCGAATCCTGTCCAAGAGGTCACCAGGCCTCTTGACCTTATCTGACCTCTTGTTTAACCTCTGACCTTTGGCCTCCGAAATCAACATCACTGATGATCAGGGTATGGCCGTACGCTTAGAGGGAGGGGGAGGGGGAGAGGGGGAGAGAGAGGAGAAAGGAAGAGGGAGTGGGAGAGGAGAAAGGAAGAGGGAAGAGGGGAAGGGAGAGGGAGAGGGAGAGGGAGAGGGGGATGAGGAGGAGGAGAAGGGGGGGGGGGAGATAAGGAGAGGAAAGTTTTTTTTTTTTAAATAAATGATAATAATAAACGCACACGTTTGTATGTTTACTACATTACTACTATCCCCCGGTGCCAAGATGACTGCCCGCCCGGCCCTTAGATACTGGCATTTTACTCGAGTCGAGAGATGCACCTACACACCAGCCAACCAGTCAACCAGCCAACCACTCTACCTGCCAACCAGCTGACCATGCATGCTCTTATAGGGGTCCTAACTAACCGCACTCGCTCTTTGGCCTTTCTGTCCTGGCACCGTTCGAGTCGACTCAGTGCCGGCTTGGCATCTCTGCTGCCATTGTGGATTTTGTTTGTTTGGGGTTGTTGTTGTTTTGGTATTGTTTTTGTTTTGTTTTGTTTGTGGTCGTTGTTTTGTTTTGGTATTGTTTGTTTTGTTTTGTTTGGTTTGTTTGTCTGTTTTTTGTTTTTAGGTTTGTTTTTGTTCTTGTTTGGTTGTTCTCGTCTTTGTTATTGTTTATTTGTTTGTTTGTTATCGTATTTGTTATTGGATTTGTTTACTTTAGGCTTTGGTTATTGTTTTTGTTTATATTTTTTGCTGACTGTTGTTTTGTTGTCGTCTGAGTTTATGTTCTCGTTTTAGTTCGAATTGCTTTTTTTGTCCCGTGTTTTTTGTGTGATTTTCTTGTGGTAGGTATTGTTGTCTGTTCTTCATTTGTTTGTTTTTTTACTTCCCCTTCATTATTTTATTCTCAATGCCACTTGGCGCTCTTTGTTCCTTTTAGCACTTTCATTTATGCTAATTGTATATTTTCCGTATTTTTTTTAAAGATCTCGTTATCAATTTATTATGTAATTCTTTGTTTTATTTTGTTTTTTCATTTTCACTCCATTTCTCCTTCTCCCTCTTTTGTTTCGTCCGGGAGACCTGTAGCGGTTTCTCTCCCGCTGCCAGGCAAGCTAAAAGTGCTTTGGAAAGCTGCCTTCCTGCTTGCCTGCCTGCCGCCCACCCACCCTGTCTGGTACCCCCGCCCCCTCCCTCCCCTCCCCCTCTTTCATCCCCCTTTCGCTGCACCACAATGCTATGCTACCTCTTTACTGCATTTTATTTCACTATCAGACTTTCCTAACCTCCACTATATTATCAGTCTCCCCAACCTCACCCCAACCTCACCCCAACCCACTCCCATCCTCCCCCCCCCGATTACATCCCACTGTGTCTCTTCTCCAACCCCAAACCTTATCCTACTTAACCACTCTCCCCCACCCCACCTACACTACCTCGATCCCCTAACCTCAACCCCACCCCACTCCATCCCAGAACCTCCTTCCCCCCAACCCCATCACCTACCTCCTCCCCCATTCTACCCAACCTCACAACCACCAGCTACCTCCCTCCCTCCCTCCCTCCCTTCCTCCCCCAACCCAACCCAACTCCCTCTCCCCAACTCCCCTTCCCCCTACCCACCTCCCTCTCCCGTCCCCCTACCCTCTCCCCAACTCCCCTTCCCCCTACCCCACCCCAACCCTCCCTTCCTCCCCTACCCCCAACTCCCATTCCCCCTACTCCCCCTCCTTCCTACCCCACCCCCAAACCAACTCCCTCTCCCTTCCTTCCCCCACCAACTCCCCCTCCCTTCCTACCCCACCCCCAAACCAACTCCCCCTCCCTTCCTTCCCCACCCCAACTTCCCCTCCTTCCAACCCCCCCCCTCTCCCACCCTCTCTTATTTTACGCCGTCAGAAGTCTCTGAACAAATGCATCTTGGCAAAAGAGGAGGTTGTGGAGACGCCTGTGTTGATGGCGTCCCTTATGCTGGCGATTCGTTTTGTCGCTTTTTAATTATTTATTTATTTATTATTATTTTTTAAAGATAATTTTTGCTGTATTTTTTTTTTCTTTTTTTCATGTTTGCTGAATTTTTATATATATATATTTTTATGTTTGCTGTATTTTTCTAATGATTTTTTCATGTTTTCTGTATTTTTTTTTCATGTTTTCTTATATTTTTTAAAAATATTTTTTATTGTTTTTATGGTTTGATTTTTTATGATTGATTTTTTTAATGTTTTTCTTTTTATGAATTTTGATGGTTTTCTTTCGATGTTCTATTATGATTTTTTTTATGATTGTTTTATGGTTCTTGATGAGTACTTAATTTTGATGGAGAGAGCGAGAGAAAGAAGGAGAAGGAGAAAGAGAAGGAGAAAGAGAAAGAGAAAGAGAAAGAGAAAGAGAAGAAGGAGAAGGAGAGGGAGAGAGGGCGTAGGAAAGGGAGAGATGAAGAAGGAGAGGGAGAAGGAGAAAGAGGGGAAGAGAGGGAGAGGAAGAGAGGTTGAAGGAGAAGGAGAGGGAAAAGGAGAGGGAGAGGGAGAGGGAGAAGGAGAAGGAGAAGGAGAAGGAGAAGGAGAAGGAGAAGGAGAAGGAGAAGGAGAGGGAAAAGGAGAGGGAGAAAGGGAAAAGGAGAAGGAGAGAGGGAGGAGAAGGAGAGGTAGAGGGAGAAGGAAAAGGAGAGAAAGAGATAGAGATAAATAGAGAAAGAAATATAGATAGAAAGAGAAAGAAAAATAATAAATAAATCAAGATTAAGAAAAAAAGATACCAAAGACAAAAAACATGAAAACGAAGAAGGCGCACAATCCCCCCCCCACCCCACCCCCCAAAAAACAAAAAAACTCCCATGTGTTACAGTGAATACTCTTTCTTTTTTATCGTGACTTATGAGCCGGAATGCATGTTAATTGCATAATGGCTTTTAAGAGCGAGTGGGTGACTCAAGCGCCTCACACGAAGGAGATCTCTCTGTGGTGAAAGCTTTAACGGCTGTTCGGCGTTATTTTGGCTCGCTTTGTGCTAGGTATAAGGAGAAGAGAGGGAGAGGGAAGGGGAATAGGGAGAGGGAGAGGGTGAGGGGAGAGGGGATGGGGATGGGGATGAAGGAGAGGGGAAGGGGGATGGGAAGAGGGGGAGGGAGGGGGAGAGGGGGAGTGAGGGGGAGAGGGAGAGAAGGAGAGGGTGAGGGGAGAGGGGATGGGGGTGAAGGAGAGGGGGAAGGGGAAAGGGGGAATGGGGAAAAAGGAGAAGGGGAAGGGGGACGGGGAAGGGAGGAAGAGAGGAAAGGGAGAAGAAGGGGAGAGGGAGAGGGGGAGAAGGAGAGGGGGAGGGGGAGAAGGAGAGGGGGAAGAGGGAAGGGGAGGGGGAGAGG
>BOPN01000045.1:424711-457211 GCA_017312705.2 Penaeus japonicus
CTTTTCCCTCCTTCCCTTCCCTTTTCCCTCCTTCCCTTCCCTTCTCCCTCCTTCCCTCTCCATCTTCCTCCCCTCCCCTCCCCGAAAATGCATATATATGTATATGGATCTATTGCTATAATTAATATCTTATATAAGCATAATATATAATTCTCACATTCTCTCTCTCTCGCTTTCTTTCTCTCTCTTGCTTTCTCTATCTCTCTCTCTCTCTCTCTCTCCATCCCTAGAATTTAATCATTTTACTTTGCCAACTTTCTGTCATTCTCAGTGTATGCATAGTCACCCAGTATCAAAGTTGGTCCCTGCCTTGTGAAAAATATACGTAGATAATTATGCCACCTCAGGTTTTGTTTTGTTTGGCTGTGTGTCTTCACTAACGTCCTCTTTTTCTTTTTTTGTAGGAAGAAGAAGCTTCCACTACCAGGCAGTGGCTCCCTAGAAGACCTCAAGAATGCTCTAAAGGTACAAGAACCTCAGGATCTATGCTTCTTTCTCCATGGCTTTACCATATTTATGCCTGCCTTCGTGTAAGTATAGTGGGTGAGATTTCTGTTTCCGTAACTGAATTGAGTATTGTGACATAGCCGGGGCATACAGGAGGCATTAGTCGCCTTTAGGATTTGTAATTTGTAGAGTTGATAGATGAAGTAAGTGATATTGGCCTTAGGTTTTGTTAAAAATTTACAATTCAGGTATTTTTAGGAGTTCCCAATATTAAGGGTTTCCTGTGCTTGTCGAACCTATTTTCTACCAAAAGTGTCCCTCTCTTCTTGAAGTTCAGGCTGTGTTCCTGCTTCAGTATATGATATTTGGTTATCTGAAGGTTTAGTGGTTGAGATTTTAGTCATTTATTATTAATTGATGAGAGTTCATTCAAAGTGTTATCAGCAGAAGGAACACATTATTTACTTTTATGTTGAATTCAGTATGTGAATTCCTGGATATTTCAGAAACAGACACTTTCATATAGAATTTACACTGATCTTTCAGTAAAACCCATCCATTTGTATTATTTATGAGGCTCTGCTACCAAAAAGTCCTCTAGATTTTTCAGTAATGCTTTGATCTTACTGAAGAAAGCTTCATAAGAAGCTGAGTCTTTGTCTCAGATATTCCAATAATGAATTAGAATTGATTTTGTAGATTCATTGTTGTCAATTTTAACACTTGAATTTATAGTAGACATCCTTTATGTATTAAACAGGACTCATTTGCATTTTTATTTTGTGGTGTTAAAATTTGATTTTTATATGTTATCCAAAATAATTGTCCATTTCTATATTTCCTTTATCTTTTCTTAGTAAACATCATCATTTAGCAAATTAGATAATACAACACATATGATATATAAATATTGTACTGTTAGTCCATTTCCTGTTCTGTTAAAATTCTCACTAGATTGATATTATATTGGTGGATTTTAAACTGAACTGTTCTTTTTATTCCCCCCCACAGAGGAGATCTGGAAGCGATAGAAAGGATATCACACGAATTCGTGGAAGATCAGGCGAAGGAGAGTGTAGCTTACTGCGAGACTAGATTCTGTCCTCACCTATTTCTTCCAGACAGTGCCCATCAGCCAGATTACTTGACGTCTGAGGTCAATGGCACAGCGGAAGGAAATGGTGGAAGTAAGAGCAAAAGATCTCTTTCTGCTTCTTTTATGATATAAATAGAAATTATGAATGAGGACTTTTACTGGGTATATGATCTGCAAGAGCTCAATTTTGATTCAGATATTTTGAAGATGAATTTGCATTTTCATGTTAGAGGTTAGTTACACTATATCTGTAGTGATTGTATAGTGATTGTAGTGTACCTTAGCGCTATAATTGGTCCCTCATCATGTGCTGCTCCTCCCACAGATGTCACCATTGATGATGTGTTAAAAGCGGTTTTAAAGGGGCTGAAACGAGGGGAGGAAGAATTTGGCACAAAAGTCAGAGTTATTCTCTGCTGCATACGAGGATTATCACGTAAGACACCGACCTCCTATTTTTAGTTTTGTCTTGAGTGTTGTAGCTGTGATTGCGCTCATGAAGGCAGAATGATAATCTTAATTGCAAATTATTGCTATTATGTGTAATTTTTTCTGTTTTTTAGGGTTTGTGGAAATAATCTGATTTTTCCATGTAACTGATATATGAAAAGAAAACAGTTGCAGGGTCATTTTAATTACATTTATATGATTAATTAATAAAAAAGATTTTGAAGCAAGTTCAGATTTCTTAAAGACAATAGTTTTATATATATATTTTTTATCATGCATCAACTTTGCAGACTTGTCTAGGGAGATTTTACGTCTTTGTGAAGAATACCAAGATAAAGGAGTCGTAGGCATTGATATTGCTGGTAATGAGGGACTTCAGGGAGGCGAAGGTAAGGAACATCCTCATTCTTCTTATTTATTTTATAGTAATAACAAGTATTACTGATAAGTGTGTGTGTGTGTGTGTGTGTGTGTGTGTGTGTGTGTGTGTGTGTGTGTGTGTGTGTGTGTGTGTGTGTGTGTGTGTGTGTGTGTGTGTGTATTTGTTTGTTTGTGTTTGTGTTTGTGTTTGTGTTTGTGTGTGTGTGTGTGTGTTTGTGTTTGTGTTTTGTGTGTGTGTGTGTGTGTTGTGTGTGTGTGTGTGTGTGTGTGTGTGTGTGTGTGTGTGTGTGTGTGTGTGTAGCTCATGTTGAGATTATAGGATGAGTGAGAATATATGGTATATATTGCTTCTGGTATATTTATATGAATTATTGTGATCAAAAATTTTACATACACTTTTATTTTGCTAACTATAATAGATGGGAATATACATATAACTGGATTTGCATTTTTCACATGATAATTTTGTCAGAAAAACAAGTGTACCTATCATAATGTGTAACCCGATTTTGGTAGATGCTGGTATGCAGAATGCGGTTGATATTGCTGTTTTCCAAGCAGCAAAGGAGAAGGGAATTCACCGCACAGTGCATGCTGGTGAAGCAGGACCTGCTAAGGGTGTTCAAGAGGTAGTATTATTGCTGTTAGATTTATGTGCTGGTGTCAAATGAAATAAATTGTGATGCAGTAAAAATGGAAACCCTTGATCCTCAGCTGACTGCACTGGTGCTGTGTTGCAGTATGTCTGTACCATATCTTCAGTAATTCCTGACATTAACTTGAACCTTATGAAGCTGCCATGAGAATCTAATGCACTCATTTTTGTTTCCTTAATGATTTGAAGTTGTACAATTTAGGAAATTGCCCTGTTTATCATCAGATTCAAGAAGGCTATAGATCATCTATTCCTCTTGAATAGATAATCTATTTCTCTTGGTCTGATACAGTTCTGTCTGCGTTCATTACAGGCAGTCGAGAGCTTCTCTGCAGAGAGGATAGGCCATGGTTATCGTGTGCTGGAGGATGAGAACATTTACCAAAAGTGTATCAGGGAGAACATCCATTTCGAGGTGTGTCCACACTCATCGTACATGACAGGAGCGATAAAGAGCTTAACCACAAGTTCTAAGAGACATCCTGTTTTAAGGTATGTGGTTTGTGGCTGGCTGACTAAAAACCTTTTTGAAATTTAGTTGAGGTTTTATGCAACAAGAATACTGAGACATAGGATTTGTTGTAGCCTGGAATAACTGTGACTTACAGCCTTTGCTGTTGGGAATGGGAGTGATGTGTATCAAAATTTTCATGCATATAGATATACATTTTCATGCATATAGGAAAATAAAAGAAGAAGAAAGAAACTGATTGTTTCCATTAACTGCATACCCCAAAGATGCTCAGGTTTCTTAATTGCACAGTTCTCCAGTGAAGACTAAGATTGTGACAATTTCTGAATGAAGTATAGGGAATTAGTTTAAAAACAAGATATTTCTAAAGAAGTAGAAGCAACAGTCATGCTACTTTAGATCAGTAGTTTCTGCATGAATACTTGAAAACACTATTGGATCAGACTTTTATAAATGACAAGCTAAAAAAGAAATAGCACAGAGGTTAAGGGATGGTGTTATTCACAAATGCTGAAGACACAGGAAAAAATCAAGAGCATAGGCTTCAAGTTGGGACTGAAAAAGGAAGAGGAGTCTAGCTTATAAAATTCATATCCTTCTTGACTGAAGTTTTATCTCGTAATCATTGTATTTTGAATGATATTAAACTACCAGCAAAATTAATTATTAGCAAATTTAAAGCTATATATTTAATGTATAAACTATCTACAACTATCACATTTTACTAGAAAGAAAATCAGTGAGAAGCAGACTTACAATTAACCACTTTGTGAATATAGATAACATTTTAATCCTTTTCACAGGTTTGCAGAGGATGAAGTCAGTTTTAGTATTAGCACGGATGACCCAACCATTACGTTTACTACCTTACCGGATGAGTATCGTCTCCTCAGTCAGTGGGGCTTTACCGAGGCTCACTTCACCCGAGCGGTATGTACCTCTAATTTCCATTTATGTGATATATAACTTCATCTTTATTAATGGTTTTAGAGCTAAATTGACTTATAGTTATATTTACATGCATACACATGTATTCAGAGACACACAGAGACATACACACAGAGAGACCTCAGTAAGAGTCATACACGCAGACACACATTGACACAGAGACTGACATTCACATAGACAGACAGACACATAAACACACACACACATAGACATAGACTCACACAGAGAGACAGATGTGCACATGCACATGCACATGCTCATGCTCACACACCCATACACACACATATACACACACACAAACACAAAAGAGGATACATTTTTTTTACACATTGGGTTTGATATGATTATTCTATTTCGAAAATCAAGTCAGTATTATAAAAATTGAACTTGTCTGCTTACTGACATTTATTCCTTATCAGCTTCCAGAGAATGGTACTCTTATACTATATATATTTTAGCCGTTAACCCTTCTCTAATGCTTTTTAGTTGATACAGGTTTAGCAAGGGTAAGAATAAGATGGTGTATGACTGTGCATAAATTTCAGATACGTACTTAAACTTTTCTGGGTATTGATTGACGCAAAGATAATTTTACCCTTTAAGGTGCATGGTATAAAGGAAGCTAAAAGACTAATTGATAGATATAAAGTTGATTTTATGTGAAGGAGGTGAAGGAAGTACTTTTTATTGATTTGCTTTTTTTAAAATCTTTTATCCATTCTTTTTCTTTATTTTACTAAGTTTCTCGAAATACCTTATGTATGTAGGATGCTTAGCAAACAGAAAGCCCTACGTTGCATTTTTTAAAAGGAGAAAAACTTAAGGTTTTATAGGATTGTTGACCATGTACAGATTACAAAAGATATGATGTCAACCAGCAGTAAGATAGAGCTAGACTTAATGAGGAGAAGGTTGCCAATTACTTATTTTTCTAGTGATTGTGATAGTGATTATGGCTTTCAATATTTATAAGAACACGATCCTAGGAAACTGCTTACTTTGATCATTTATATTTTCTGTTTTCATGTTTTGGAAATAGGATTATGCATTTGATAAGGTACCACATAATGTTTTATGAAAGTAAGATGACTTCAATATAAAGTAATACCTTTTTATATAACACAAATGATATCATTTTAGCTGTGTATAATGATTAATTCTATTAATTCTATTAATTCTATTAGATAACATTTATTCTATGAGGTGTAGAGTGCATATTTTAGTTATGAATTTCAATTTGCAAAATTTTTGTCTTACATATCTAATTTAACCTCCTTTTTATTTTTATTTCTGAACAATTTTCACCCTAATAATTTTAACAATAATTCTTAATTTCAATATCAAGGTTACATAAATACTCTTGCCTTACTAAATGCTCTAAACTTTCAACCTTCCAGTTGCTTTTGAAGTTGCATACCCATCAAAATTAACCCACTCACGACGGGGGCATTCCAGCCTTGAATGTCACAATGCCGGGGCTTTCGAGCGCTTAGGCCTAAATCAATTAAATAGCTGGCACAATATTGTGCCGCCCGGCCACTGGGCTTTTGAATGAGCGGTACAGAAGTGTACCACCCGTCCAGAGAGGGTTAAGAAAGAAAAATCCCTTTTTAACAAATTTCAAAATCTCGCCATTTACGATTAATTCCATAAAAGGAAAAAGCAACTGGAAAGTCACAGCTTAGCCTAACCTTACCATCTACCATATACTAATTTACCATCTCTATTAATGCAGAACTTTGAGGCTGCCAAACACTGCTTTTTGCCTGACGTAGAGAAGGAAATACTTTTAAGAGGTCTAAGGGAAGCATATGGTGCAGTATAACTAACTAGGTGTGTCTGTGTGCCTTCGTTTATGGCAGTTCTCTACCAGGGTCTCTTTTAGCGGCAAAATCTTACATTTTGCAAGTGTAATGCATGTTGATGGTATTGATGCTCCACTAACTTTATTTACCTGTTAGATTTAGGTATTGTATTAGTTGTGATGATGATAGTATACATTGTATGTGTATATGGATATACATGTGTGTGTGTGTATGTATATATGTGTGTGTATGTGTATATTATATATATATATATATATATATATATATATATATATATATATATATACATATATATATATATATATATATATATATATATATATATATATATATATATATATATATATATATATATATATATATATATATATATATATATATATGTATATGTATATATGTATATATATGTATATGTATATATGTATATATGTATAAAAAAAAAAAAAATGTATTTATATATGTGTATATATATGTACATCTATGTATATCTATCTATCTATCTATCTATCTATCTGTCTATATATATATATATATGTATATATATGTAAATATATGCATATATATATATATATATGTATATATCTATGTATATATATGTATTTATATATGTATGTATATGTATATATATGTATATATATGTAAATATATGTATATATATGTATATATGTATATATATGTATATATATATATATGTATATATATATGTATATATGTATATATATATGTATATGTATATGTATATGTATATGTATATGTATATGTATATGTATATGTATATGTATATGTATATGTATATGTATATGTATATGTATATGTATATATATATATATATATATATATATATATATATATATATATATATATATATATGTAAATGTAAATAAATGTAAATGTAAATGTATGTATATACATATACATGTACATGTACATGTACATGTACATGTACATGTACATGTACATATATATATACATATATACATATATATATATATATATATATATATATATATATATATATATATATATATATATATATATATATATATATATATATATATATATATATATATATTTATATATATATATATATATATATATATATATATATATATATATATATATAATATATATATATGCATATATAAATATGTATATATATGTTTATTTATTTATTTATTTATATATGTGTGTGTGTGTATAGTTATATTTTTTAGGTAATTGATATTCAAAGAATTAGTAATCTCATAACTTCTTCAGTGGCAAAAGTATTAATCACAAAAGATGCCATAAAGTACCAATTAGTTTATAGTATAATTAGATATTTCTTATCTATTTTTAATGTCTTTCGCTTGAATGTTTGATTGCATAGAGTTGTTTACAATTTTGATGTGTTTCTTTATACGTGTAAGTCTAAACAGATTTACATGAATATGGTTGTAAACTTTGAAAGTATTGAAGATATTTAAAATAAATATCTGTTAAGATATTTAAAATAAAACATGTTAAGATATTTAAGATAAAAATCTGTTGCTAAGAAATTGAGGTTTTATAAGTTGATCAGAAACAGACATGATATATATTGAAGTTACGTCCAGATAAAAAAAAATTTCATATTTTCTTTTGTATTTGTAAATCAAACATGGTCAAAAATCTCAGTTTGTAAAAGCCAATGAAGATGCTATTATTGATTTTGCGGTGAAATAATAGTGTGTGTCACTTTAGATATTATAGTGTGTGTGTGTTTTTCCTTGCTATTTAGTTATTTTCTTACTAAAGTACAACTTGTGGACATATTTCATCAATTCTGGAAGATAAGCACAAAATTGTTTAGCATTTCAAAATCAAATATTGCCAAGCTCAGTGGTTATTGGTTTTATATAAAAAAATTTGGATGAAAATGCAAAGATGATAATAATGTCCATATACTGTGTATTTTGTGTATATACATATGTGTATGTGTGTGTGTGTGCATGTGTCTGCATGTGCATGGGTGTGGCGTGTCTGCGTGCATGTGTGCGTGCATGGGTTTGCCTCTGTGTGTGTGTGAATTATATAAATGCTTTTTATTACATCTTTTGCAACAGAAGGAATTTATTGCTTATACATATATTTTCTTATATTATTATATTTGTTAAATCAAGTCAGATGTGGCTAGTTGTACAGTACTAATTAGTGATTGCCCTATTTAGCAAATCATCTATATGTTAGATGAACTGATTGAGTTTGCTCTTATATATTAAGTAAGTGCAAAGATAATTAAAGTAGATTTTTTACACAATTAATGAATATTGAAGCAAAATACAAATATAGAGAAAACTCTCTTACTATTTCCTAGTTTTATAGTTATCATTAAGTTTAAAATTACTGCATTTTTATAGAACACCTTAGTTCTCAAAACATCACAAGTAGCTTTACAGTATATTTTTTTATCAAATATTGTAAGAAGAGGACACAAAAGAACAAACTTTTTCAACACCTAAACCAATCTATCATTCATTAAAGAATTTCCAAGCTGCGCTCCACTCTTTCCTGCCACCGGAGGAGAAGAAGGCCCTCATAGACCAGCTCCACGAAGCCTACAGCTTCATTGATTACAAAGTCCCGTCGCTGCCGACATCGTCCCCACCAACGACCCGGTCTCCGACACCTCCGCTCAAACCGAGCATCACTTTTGGCACTTGGGCGGAGCGATCTTAAGACGCGTCTTGTGACGTTTCAGTCACGAAGATGTTCGCTTCGTATTGTTGTTTTTGTTTCATTAAGCTGTTTTTGGATGATGATATCCAGTGATATAAAGTTTATTACTGATTTTTTTTTATAATTTGTATTGAGGTACAAAAAATTGGCCAATTTTACTTCATTTTTGCACACCTAAGTGATGCGCCTCCCTCCTCCCCCACCACCCACCCCACCCCACCCTACTACCAGGACCTGCTCATTTAGGAACTAAAACTATGAGCTAACCATAATTAGCGGATAAATTTTCTTTCAATCATTTAAAAAGAAAGAAAAGAAAGGACATTTGTTCTTTTGGCCAGTGACCTGACAATCAAGAAGGGAAACACCTTTACCCTAATAATACAACATGATCATCAAAAATGCAATTGCACTGTAACCTCTTGAATTGATGTGAATGCATGCAGAAGCAGAGTATATAAGTGCCTAGACATATATACATACATACATACATACATACCTATATACATATATACATACACGCACATGCACACGCACACGTACAAGCACACGCACACGCACACGCACACGCACACGCACACGCACACGCACACGCACACGCACACGCACACGCACACGCACACGCACACTCACACGCACGTGCACACAAATACATACATATATGCATGCTCACACAATATATATAATGTGTAAGTAGATAATGTTTTGTAATAGAAGCTGTAGTACTATAGCTAGCAAATCAACAGTTTATTTGAATTGCAGTTGAAATAAAACAGAATAGACATTTAATTTCAAAATATTGATAAAGTACTATTTATACAAAGCATATAGTAATGTAGTTATAATTGTAATAAAAAAGATATTTTATTGTTTAGATGGAGATGCTCTTTAGAAACATCTGTTGCCTTCTGGTTTATAAGATAATGTATCTATAAATATTTCTACGAGATATGTCAATCAGTTACGTATTGTGCACCTGAAGAAAATACATATGGTTGGAATTCATTTAACTCCAATTTTAAACATTTTTTCACATATTTTTAAAACCCATTTGATGGATATTCATGTGTTCCATTTATGGAGAGTTGGTATGAATGAATATGAATAAGTTTGCAAAACAAGAGAATTTTAAAAGCTTTCCAAGTTTGGTCTTAGAAGAGTCTTGTATTCTGTCTAGATTTTCTAAAATAATTTTTGAACGGTGACGAGAACTCTATTTTTGTGAAGAATATTAGGCATGTTCAGCTTCATTTTTCAAATGTATTTTCATTTATATCTTCCTTATAATTCATGTGATTATGAGGAAGATTCACACTGAAATGCGTTCATACATCTCTTGCTTTGTGAAGTTGAGCTTTTTCATTTACGCCTTTTCTACATTTGTCAAAAAGAATTCTGTTGATCCTCGGAAATAGGAAGAAATTGTTAATATTTTATTAATAATAATGATGACAAGGTGTAGCTTCTCTCAAAATATAAGATGATTGATATAGATGTATTTTTGTATGTCATTCATTCCATGTAATTTTACAGACTTTGTAAAAAAGAAATAATGTCAAGATTTTTATCAGTATATTTAAAATGGTGGTTTAAAGTATGGAAGGTTATCAATAGCATAACCATTTAAGATTTTTTTTTTTTAACACACCATTTTTTTTAGGTATTGTATGATTAGACTATTGTATGTAATTATAATGAAATTAAAATTCTTTTGCGGTTGTTTTCTTCTTCTTAGAATTAGTGAAAATATCAGGTTGCTTAATTATGGTGATCTGACACTACAAATGTTATGTGCTCTAGTTCTATATTAACTTGAAATAGAGGATATTTTATCTTTATTTTAGAAGAGTTAATAATATCCTCTCATTTTACATCTAGATATTCTGAAAGTATTTTTAAAATTTACTGGAAATCAATTTTTTGTGAAAAAATGTAGTATGTTAAACAATGTTTAGTGTCTTCTTGGAGAATTTGAAAAAAGTATTAAGTAAAGATTTTGTATAATTATATACTTTTTATTTATTCAAATATAGAATATAGGTTGATCTTTGGCTTATAGTTACACAGATCGATCAAGTATAATTTCACAACACCATTACAACATTGTCAAGAAAAGATGAGTACAGATATTAAAATATAACATCAAATAAATTTTTAATTAAAGTTCTTCCAAGTTTTGAATACAGTAATACTAAAGGCAGTAGTCTTGTACTGTACCATTAGGTAATGAAACTACATAACTAGTAAAAGCTAAAATAAATTGAGTGCTTTTACTCAAGTTTATATTTTATGATAAAAGTACAACGATGAGAGCATAGTGAAAGTGGAGAAATGTCAACTAATATTTCTCTTAAATATATAGTAAAGGTATCTCTTTTTTTTTATCTTGAATGAGAAATTAATAAAATATCTTACTGTACTTCCAGCAGCATTATTGAAGTTTTGACAAGGAATTTAAAGAGACAGAAGTGCTATCAATACATAATTATATTAACCTTACTGACATGACATATGGGTAACTAATATTAGTTTCATGAGTGATTACAATAACTTCCTGCTGCAAAATTGGTAAAAGCAAGCATAGTTTTAGTAACTCTATACTATTAACAACCTTCTGCATCTAGTTAACCATTATACAATCTTTCATTTTTCTTGGATACGTTGAGATAGAAAGATTATTGCATTGCTAAAAAAAAGAAAAAGGAAAAGAAGAGAAGATTATGTTACTGAAAATATAAACTAATTTCCAATACCTATGGTAAAACTGGTGTAATTGGGACGGATTTTATGGATCCTTCTTGACTAACTAACTGTACATACCCATAGTAAAGGCACTTGGTAACTTGGTAGCATATAGTAACGGTGATGGGAACACCTGAACATAAAAGAACTGTTTCTCTTCTGTGCCAATTTTGACAATGGTTAAATCTGAGAAGAGAGGATGATCTTTTAATTAATTCATTGATGCAGGAGAAATGGATATGGTTTTGTTATATTTTTTACACAGATGGTTCCAGCAAGTAATCAATTAGTAGGGCTACATGACCTAACCTGTTTGTCCATTCATTGAATTTTCAGGCAAAAAAATATCCATTTCTGTTACTATTACTATTGTTATTATCAGTACTATTGTTATAATAATAATAACAATGATAATATTAATGAAAATAAAAACTTCTTTCCAGAAAATTCAATGGATAGAGTAAATAGATGAGGTCTGATAGGTGTTATATGACTTCTTAATGACTGAGTGCTTGTGGAACCAAAAAAGACTGTAGACTGCATATTTACATAAAATGATTTGTAAATACTTTCTCTGTTGACACTGAAAAGAACGGTTGCATACTTCCAAAGATATAATAGGAAAGTACTCCTCCTTTGGCAATTTCTTAGTGGATTTAAGTACCGTATCTTCTCACCATTTAAGTGAATTCCTATAATATCCAGAAAACGAGTTGAAGTTTATCAGACCAAACAAAAACAAGACATTATAACGCAACAACTCTCCTATTAGAATAAAGCATAAAAAAACATGACCACTCAAACCACAAATGGCACAAATTCATCCGCTCAGTAATCCTCGTCATCCTCATATTCATCCGGGTCTTCGGCTATTTCCTCGTAGTCCTTTTCCAGAGCAGCCAAGTCTTCACGGGCCTCGGCAAACTCACCTTCTTCCATGCCTTCGCCAACGTACCTGGAAGAGAGGATCATGGCATGTTGAACAGAGTTGGTTTTGTGATGTTATGTCGCATTAGAAAAGGGAAGGATTGTAAGACCTGGAGGAAGGGAGATGGAGGGGGATGGGGGCTGGGGTAAGGGGAGGAAGGAAGGGGAAGGAGAGGGAGAGAGGGAGGGGCAAGAGAAAGGGGAGGGGAGGGAGAGGGAGAGCGGAGAGGGGAGAGGGAGAGCGGATGGGGAGAGGGGAGAGCGGATGGGGAGAGGGGAGAGGGAAGAGGGGAGAGGGAAGAGGGGAGAGGGAAGAGGGAAGAGGGAAGAGAGAAGAGAGAGAGAGAAGAGAGAAGAAGAAGAGAGAAGAGAGAGAGAGAGAAGAGAAAGAGAGAAAGAAAGAAAGAAAGAAAGAAAGAAAGAAAAAGAAAGAAAGAGAAAGAGAAAGAAAGAAAGAAAAAGAGAAAGAAAAAGAAAAAAAAGAGAAAGAAAAGAAAGAAAGAAAGAGAAAGAGAAAGAGAAAGAGAAAGAGAAAGAGAAAGAGAAAGAGAAAGAGAAAGAGAAAGAGAAAGAGAAAGAGAAAGAGAAAGAGAAAGAGAAAAGAGAAAGAGAAAAGAGAAAAAAAAGAGACAAGACACAAGAGACAAGGGAGAAGGGAGAAGGGAGAAGAGACAAGAGACAAGAGACAAGAGACAAGGGAGAAGGGAGAAGGGAGAAGGGAGAAGGGAGAAGAGACAAGGGAGAAGAGACAAGAGACAAGAGACAAGAGACAAGGGAGAAGGGAGAAGAGACAAGAGACAAGGGAGAAGGGAGAAGAGACAAGAGACAAGAGACAAGAGACAAGGGAGAAGGGAGAAGGGAGAAGGGAGAAGGGAGAAGAGACAAGAGACAAGAGACAAGAGACAAGAGACAAGGGAGAAGGGAGAAGAGACAAGAGACAAGGGAGAAGGGAGAAGAGACAAGAGACAAGAGACAAGAGACAAGAGACAAGGGAGAAGGGAGAAGGGAGAAGGGAGAAGGGAGAAGGGAGAAGAGACAAGAGACAAGAGACAAGGGAGAAGGGAGAAGGGAGAAGGGAGAAGAGACAAGAGACAAGAGACAAGAGACAAGAGACAAGAGACAAGAGACAAGGGAGAAGGGAGAAGGGAGAAGAAGGAGAAGGAGAAGGAGAAGGAGAAGGAGAAGGTGAAGGAGGAGAAGAAGAAGAAGAAGAAGAAGAAGAAGAAGAAGAAGAAGAAGAAGAAGAAGAAGAAGAAGAAGAAGAAGAAGAAGAAGAAGAAGAAGAAGGAGGAGGAGAAGGAGAAGGAGAAGGAAGAGCAGGAGAAAGAAAGACTCCTCTAACACACCACTCACCAATGCACGAACGCCCTCTTGGCATACAGAAGATCAAACTTGTGGTCGAGGCGAGACCAGGCCTCAGCAATTGCAGTGGTGTTGGAGAGCATGCAGAGTGACCGCGGCACAAGAGCCAGGTCTCCACCGGGCACTGTCGTAGGGGGCATGTAGTTGATGCCAACCTGTAAGTGGTGAAAGAAATAGTTTTTTTTTTCATTTTGGTTTTGTTATATAGTGGAGACAAAATGTATGATGATGGTAATGGTGATGATAGGAATGCTATGGTGATGTGATGTGATGATGGTGATAGGATTGGGATGGGATGTGATGTGGTGATGATGATGTGATGTGATGATGATGATGTTGATGATGTTAATGTTAATGTTGATGATGATGATGATGTGATGTGATGTGATGTGATGTGATGTGATGTGATGTGATGTGACGTGACGTGACGTGACGTGACGTGACGTGACGTGACGTGATGACGATGACGACGACAAATACAATGACAAAATAATCCCACCTTGAACCCCGTCGGGCACCAGTCGACGAATTCAATGCTCTTCGTGTTTTTGATGGTCTGAATGGCGGAATTCACATCCTTCGGTACAACGTCACCACGGTACAGGAGAGTGACGGCCATGTATTTTCCGTTACGGGGGTTGCACTTCACCATCTGCATCTCGGGGGAAAAGCACTCGCTGGTGAGCTGTGCGGTTGTCAGCTGAGGAGAGAGAGGACGTAAGGTATTCGTAAGTAATTGTTTTTTCTTAATGAGAGCTCGAGGCATCTCTTTTGGATTGTTATCTACGTTTTTTTCGTGTTTGAATGAGATAAGCTGAGGAAAGAGAGGACGTAGGGTATTCGTAAGTAATTGTTTTTTTTTTAATGAAAGCTCGAGGAATCTCTTTTATCTGTTTTGAATTGTTATCTACGTTTCGTTCGGGTCTGAAGGAGATTAGCTAAGGAAAAGGAGGACGTAAGGTATTCGTAAGTAATTGTTTTTTTATGAGAGCTTGAGGAATCTTTTTGGATTGTTATCTACGTTTCTTTGGGGTTTGAAGGAGATTAGCTGAGGAGAGAGAGGACGTAGGGTATTCGTAAGTAATTGTTTTTTTTAATGAGATCTCGAGGAATCTCTTTTATCTGTTTTGAATTGTTATCTACGTTTCGTTCGGGTTTGAAGAAAATGTGTGTTGTTGTTTCTTTCGTTTGAGTTTATATATGATGGGGTGGTTATTTCGTTGTCTGTTTTGTGTTGTTTGTCTGCTTTGAAGAGATTTTGTCTTACTGGGAATGGTATGGGGATGCGCTGGCATTAATTAAAAAGTAGGTCTCGAGATTATTACCTCACAGCTTCAACAACAATGTTAAAGAGAATGCTATGCTTTCGTAAAATGTGATATTAATTAATTAATATTAAGTTATGGTTCAATCTACGAAGATGATCTCTATAAAATAACAACGAAGGGAAAAAAAGGAGAACACACGAATATACCGAAGGTCTTTCCACTATATTGCTTCTTCGGGACATACTTATGCTTGAATCCTTCAGCATAAATCCTTCAGCATGAATCCTTCACCATTAATCCCTCACATAAGAGTCGACATACCCACAAAAGACTCCTTCGAACTAAAAAAAAAAAAAAAAAAAAAAAAAAAAAAAAAAAAAACAAAAAAAAAAAAAAAAAAAAAAAAAAAAAAAAAAACGTAAAAACCGAAACGCACCTGCATGTAATTGGCCTTATCAGCAGCGTGAACAGGAGTATAGTTAGCCAGAGGGAAGTGAATGCGAGGATAAGGCACCAAGTTAGTCTGGAACTCTGTCAGGTCGACGTTGAGGGCACCCTCGAACCTGGAGAAGAGGAAAAGACTTGGTTAGGTGAAGGTGAGGCGATGAGAGCGAGAGAGAACTGGGTGAGAGTGAGGGAAGATGAGGCAATGTGATTTGTCGTTATTCATTTATATTTTGGAAGCATTTTTGTATGTTAGTATGATTATGATTATCCTTTCATCTTTTATTTCATTTATCGTAAGCTTATTATCATCATCATTATTGCCGTGATGATAATAATAATCATCATCATTATTACCATCACTATCATCAATATCATTATTTCCAATATCATCATCATCACCATCATCACAATTACAAAACACCCTACGCTCGAATCATCCACCCAACACCCTATCATCCACCCACCACCCTATCATCCACCCAACACCCTACGCTCGAACCATCCACCCACCACCCTATCATCCACCCAACACCCTACGCTCGAACCATCCACCCACCCAACACCCTACGCTCGAAACATCCACCCAACACCCTATCATCCACCCAACACCCTACGCTCGAACCATCCACCCAACACCCAACGCTCGAACCATCCACCCACCCAACACCCTACGCTCGAAACATCCACCCAACACCCTATCATCCACCCAACACCCAACGCTCAAACTATCCACATCACCCTAGTTCTTCCTACCTGAGAGAAGCAGTGATGGAGGAAACGATCTGACTAATCAGGCGGTTGAGGTTATGGTAGGTGGGCCGCGTGATGTCCAGGTGCTTATGGCAGAGTTCGTATATGGCCTCGTTGTCTACCATGAAGGCCACGTCACAGTGTTCCATTGACGTGTGGGTCGTTAGGATGGAGTTGTAGGGTTCCACCATCGCCGTGGATACCTGTGGGGTGAGATTGAGATGTGGAGGTGGAGGAGGAGGTGGTGTAGGTGGAGGAGGAGGTGTGTAGGTGGAGGATGAGGTGTATTGGTGGAGGATGAGGTGTTGTAGGTGGAGGATGAGGTGGTGTAGGTGGAGGATGAGGTGTTGTAGGTGGAGGATGAGGTGTTGTAGGTGGAGGATGAGGTGTTGTAGGTGGAGGATGAGGTGTGTAGGTGGAGGGTGAGGTGTTGTAGGTGGAGGGTGAGGTGTTGTAGGTGGAGGATGAGGTGTTGTAGGTGGAGGATGAGGTGTTGTAGGTGGAGGGTGAGGTGTGTAGGTGGAGGATGAGGTGTTGTAAGTGGATGGTGAGGTGTGTAGGTGGAGGGTAAGGTGTGTAGGTGGAGGATGAGGTGTGTAGGTGGAGGGTAAGGTGTGTAGGTGGAGGATGAGATGTGTAGGTGGAGGGTAAGGTGTGTAAGTGGAGGATGAGGTGTTGTAGGTGGAGGATGAGGTGTTGTAGGTGGAGAAAGAGGTGTGTAGGTGGAGAAAGAGGTGTGTAGGTGGATGGTTAGGTGTGTAGGTGGAAGATGAGATGTATAGGTGGAAGAGGAGACGAATAGGTGGAATATGAGGTGTATAGGTGGAAGATAAGGTGTATAGGTGGATGATGAGATGCATTAGTGGAATATGAAATGTATTAGTGGAAGATGAGACTAGAAAGTGAAAATTTAATTGGTGGATTTGTTGATGCATATAGTTGAGCATCGTATTCCGGATGAAAAATAAGTTTTTGTTTGGTGATTGTTAACAAATTTCTTGTTATTTTGAGTTCAGATATACTATGAATAACACTTTATGGTTTGCTTATGAAAAAGACTAGTTATTTGTTTTCCTATAGTACTTTATTTTGTATATATCATTCCGCTTGTTGTTGGACTGCAGATTTTTGTTTCAGAAGTATAGCATTTCACCAGAAATAAGGACATTTTCCTAAACACCGGAGACATGAACTGTTCACCAAGGTTATGAAGCTGTGGCGACGTCAGATCCAGTTCATTAGGGCAAGAACACCGGTAAATTGATTCTGATAATCAATATGATAGTTTTGCAGATTTGTCAATACTTATGTATATGTGTATATATGTATATGTGCATACATACATACATGTATATACTGTATATACATATATATATATATACGTACATATACTACATATACACATACACATATGTATATATATATATGTGTGTGTGTATGTGTGTGTGTGTGTGTGTGTGTGTGTGTGTGTGTGTGTGTGTGTGTGTGTGTGTGTGTGTGTGTGTGTGTGTGTGCGCGCGTGTGCACGGGTTAAACACAGAAATGGACTAAGGACTGCCATTAAAGGTTTACACTGGACAGTAAGCAATTATTAAAGTATTTAAGAAAAAGAAAAAGAAAAACTTGAAATGTTAGTGGTAAGTTGTCGAGGGATATGTAAGAGTTTGAATAGCTTTGCACACACACACACACACACACACAAATAAACAAACAAACACACACACACACAAACAAACAAACACACACACACACACACACACTCACTCACTCGCATGAAAAAAAGAATATGCTGGATTGTATATCTGCAAAGCTACATCCACTACTTATGCCAAAAATATTTATAGTAGTTGTAATTGTCCTCATACTTTCACATTATTCATCTTGGTAAAACGCTTGTCATAATCGAAAAAAACAGAAACGTAAAGAAAGCATTTAATACTACGTGATAGCTACTGAAAAATCTCAGGATAGTTTGGATTAAAGTTTTGCAATTAGCTTTAAGGATAACATTTTGTTAACGTTTCCTATACTTCTTTATTCTGAATTGACTTACATTTTTAGATTAACATACGCATGGAAGCCTTGAGTTGAATTCCTTCGATTAGATATTTAATTATGAGTTAATACTTTTTGCCCAAGAAAAACCTATGTGCATATTAGTAACGCAATATTTTTTTTCTATGATTCAATGGGAATTCGTTATAATTCCACGTCCAGTTTGAGTATGGACTTCCTTGGATAAAATGTATGAAAGGTAATGAATAAACGATGATAAAAATCGAATCATACAAGCAGCACGAATTAGATACAAGAACAGCACGAAACGCAAAGCGAAGCATTCAATAAAAGAAAATGAAGCTTCGAGACAACCAGAGCCAAAATATCACCGTAAACTCTCTCCTCTTTTCTTACTAATATTTTATTCCACGCGACTGATTTTTATGGCAATGTCGATTTAGTGAATTGTCTGTGTTTTTACTCTAGTGTTGAAGCTATGATTACTTGTGCTATGATAACCTACAGACCTACAGATTTTGTAGTGTTATATAATTCCGTCTTCGTCATGGTGGAATTATTTTTTTCTTCATAAAATAAGATTAATGAAGTGTAAGAAGCATGAACTAGTGTCGAACTTCCGGATGAAAGAAAGGTAATGTGATGTTCTCTCTGTCTTGTCTCACTCGTATCCTTCTCTTTACTTCTTTATTTCGTGATTTTAAGCATCTTTAGATTTGTTCACTTCTTTCTTTTCTATCCTCTCTCACTTTAAAGCTATACACGGTCATCATTTTATTAGGAAAATAATCATACATAACTAAACAATGACAAGGTTAACTTACTTGCGTACTCATGAATTGGCTCCTTTAAGAAGAATGTCTTTCTAAACTCTTTCTAGTGTAAGATGAATAAATATGATTTATTGGTTATTCGAACAGTTCTCAACAGTAGCATTTCTATTCTTAGTCTATTTTTTTTTTTTTTTTTTTTTTTTTACATTATTGATTACCTGTGGTGCGGGATAGATGGCGAACTCCAGTTTGGTTTTCTTGCCATAATCAATAGACAGATGTTCCATGAGCAGAGATGTAAAGCCCGAGCCAGTTCCTCCTCCGAAAGAATGGAATACCAGAAAACCCTGAAGAATGAGACGAAGAAAAGGAAAATATTAGAAGAGGCAAGTTATGTTGATGGGTAGGCCTACATGAAGCCAGTAATACGAGAGATAAAAATGTGGAATATTCAGTATTATATTAAAACATCTTATCTTGTAAGTAGTTTT
This sequence comes from Penaeus japonicus, assembly GCA_017312705.2. Taxonomy (NCBI): domain Eukaryota; kingdom Metazoa; phylum Arthropoda; class Malacostraca; order Decapoda; family Penaeidae; genus Penaeus; species Penaeus japonicus. Next base: position 444,460 of record BOPN01000045.1, read on the forward strand.
TAGTGTTGTTAGTCTCCATAAGCGAACGAAATTCAGAAAAAACACTAGACTATCAACGGATTAATCTTATTCTTAGCATGGCTACTCTCAGGCTCTTGGCTAACCTGGCTAACCACATTGAACCTATTGAACCACGAACCTGCAGGCTATTGGCTTGATCTGCAAGACGTCGAATCTGATCGAGTGTCATGCCAATCATTTCTTTGCCAATAGTATAATGTCCTCGGGCGAAATTATTAGCTGCGTCTTCCTTTCCAGTGACCAGGAGCTGTGGGTTGTAGAGTCCTCTGTACATACCCGTTCTGATTTCGTCTGGTAAGAAAAGGATGAATTTTAAAGGCGTGGTCTTCTGTATTCATATTATGTTGTTTGGATTTTGGTTGATGGTTGTGAAATATTGTTGGTTTTCTAAACCGTTTTATATCGAGACATTTGAAGGTAGGGCTCTGGGGTTCATTGCAAAAGGTGATAGATATGGAGAGTAAGTCTTTAAATCTTGACAAATATACAGTCCACCCTAAAACAAGACAATTATAAATAGTGCTGTATTCTTCGCTGGTAATTTATCCTTTTTTAGGCATATTCTTGATTTTAAGTAAATTCTAGTCGTTAATAGTGATAACGATTTTTTCCTTTTTCAAGTAATTCTATCGGAAATTAGGTTCCTAATATCTGATGTGGCTGTACTTAGATATATGTTTATAAAGAATATAAAGATACAGAACATATTTAGCAATAATTACTCTCGTGAATCATGTAGAATTTTTATTCTGCTGATGTAAAATCATACATGATAGTGTTTTATGTACAGTTTGTGATAAACTGCTTAGTGAAACGGAGGGAAAATATTTAAAAAATTCTAATATTTATTAGCAGAGCTGCATTCTTTTATTCACATATTTACCAGACCATAAGCATCATAAAATACAACGTCTGGATGCAATAAAAAAGCAGACTCAAGAAAGTGTTCATAGAATGTTAGGAATTTTTAAAAGCTGATCCAAGGAATCTAAAGCATTGCGTGTGAAACCACTCAACTCAACATTCCCAAAAGCCAGAATAGACCTACCAATAACAGTGGGTTCGAGATCGACAAAAACCGCACGAGGCACATGCTGGCCGCTCTCCATCTCGCTGAAGAAGGTGTTGAAGGAGTCGGTGCCCCCCCCGATCGTCTTATCAGAGGGCATGAGACCGTCAGGGAAGATGCCATGCTCGAGGCAGTAGAGTTCCCAGCAGGCATTGCCTATCTGGACTCCAGCCTGACCCACGTGGATACTCACGCACTCACGCTGTCAGGAAGTGATAGAGAGAAGGAGGGGGGAATGATTAATTGCTGGCGCTAATTACATCGTGATTTGTGTGTAAGCCGTGATGGGGCTTTTATAAGTATACGTCCATTTAGCTGTTAGTTACGTCGGAAGCAAGTTAGTTGTTTTTTTCTGCCTTATCTGTATTTACGTGTGTATAATCCTGATTACAATCGGGTACACATACGCAGTACATTAAGTACACAAAGACATAAAATATGTGCCATATTCACAGGTCAAAAACCTTTAGGTAGCAATTACTTTTTTTTTGCATGATTGACACTATCTTAATAATCCTGATGGTATTTACGATTACATTGCGTCTACCCTTTATAGCATTCACTCCTCTTGTTTTGCCATTTAATATTTTGAAGTATGGTGGAAGGTATTATGGTCAGTCGTATGTGTGTTGGTCTGTCCATAATGAATTGGTAGACACTGTAGGTCATATATATAAACGATTTGACTTGAATGCATCGATTAGGATAATGATATGTGCGTCTATCTATTTATATATCTCCACATATGATAATTGCGAATGTGTTGATAAAGGTGAATTAAAATTTCAACGTAACATGACTAAGGGAATAGTCTATGATCAATGCTCTTGCACACAATAGGATGATACATTGCATAAAAAAAAGATGAAGAAGCCAAGTCCTGCAACGGAATCGCATTAGTCATGGATAATGAGGTTCTCAACAGCCTAAAAGTGAGACTTCAGCCTATTTTTCAACTTCTTTTTTACTTATATATTACTCTTGAATTTATTATTTCCTTTTAAATTTTAGATTTTAAAGAAGAGGAGGAAGGAGGAAGAGAAAGAAGAAGGAGAAGGAGAAGGAGAAGGAGAAGGAGAAGGAGAAGAAGAAGAAGAAGGAAAAGAAGAAGAAGAAGAAGAAGAAGAAGAAAAACTAGATGTTGATAAGGAAAGAGAAGGATAAGAAAAAGAAGAAGAAAAAAATATAGAGAAGAAAGAATAGGGGGAGGAGGAGGAGAAAGAGGAAGAGGAAAGTGGGAAGACTAGAAGACGAATAATTTTATTTTTATATATTACTCTTGAAGAATGACCCTTAAGGAGGTTAGCGAATTGCGTCACACGTCATTCACTCGCTGTACCTCCGCCACCCTCATCCTTGCTTCTGCCGCCATCACGCGATCCTTATATCCTCGTCTGCTCGTGAATTATGCAATGAGGGGAACGTGACGGCTGTTGTGGAACATTTCCTGGCTGTCTATAACTTTCCGAAAGACGTTTAGTTCTTGTGTGTAATGTATCTTCGTCACGCCGGTGTTTGAGACTTTCTCGCTTATTATAAACGTGATAACTTGGTTGGTGTGTCTTCTTTAGTGTTTTTTGCTATTATGTCTATATACTTTGTTTTACTTCAGTCTGTTAATGGTGGGAAGATTCATCACTATGGAAGATTTTGAATGATATTTATATATCACTAGCGGGTTGTGTATCATTTTACGATTTAAGGAAAAATGAAACTTTTGAAGGAATACAGGACCATCCCAAGGTCTTCCGGGTCCTTTTAGATAAATAAGTAGATTATAAGATATGTAATTTCTTTTCTTTTTCTTTTTCGTGTTCTTACGTAGCTTCTAATACAACCCCCATGCTGGACTGTTAATTCGTCCTAATCTCGCAAGATAAGTCCATTTATTAAAGACTTTCTGAAATATGTATGGAGTGTACCACCCAGTTGATTACTTTGACCGTTTATACCGTACCAAAAAGCGATGCGAAGGTGCGATAAACATGTGATAATAGGAAGGAGGGGTGGTTATAATGAGTAAACATCATTTATAATAGAGAGCGAATGTTTAGGGAGAAAAATATCAAAAGGTCGCATTGTTATGGAACTCCATCTTAGGTTAGATTTTGGATTGTGTTTCAACCCCAATTTTCGTCAAGAAGGAAAAGGAGTTTCGTTGTCCTGTATTTGCGGTTTGATTTCTGTTTTTTTTTTCTAGCTTTTGACTTTCTTTATCGTCCTTTTTTTTTCTTTCTTTCTTTATGGAGTGATCGAGGTTGCAGATAACTTGTAGCCTTTCATCAACCTCTTGTGTCACGGACATTGAATCTGTCAATATGCTTCCCCCCCCCTCACTCGTTTATTCTCTCACACTCTTATTTCTTACCGTCTGCTCGTTTCTCCTCTCATTCTTTCATCTTTGTCGCTATTTTTTCTTCTTCATTTACTTCTTCTTCTCTATCCTCTTCCTCCTCCTCCTCCTTTTTTCCCTCTTCCTCCTCCTTCTCCTCTTCATCTTCCTCCACCTCATCCCCCTATTTTACCTCTTCCTTTTCCTCGTCCCCCATCTTTCCCATTTCCCTTCTCGTCTTTTCCCTCCTCCTCCTCCTCCTTCCCCATCCACTTCCTCCTCCTCCTCCTCACCCTCCTTCTCCTCCCCTCATCCTTCCTCATTATACACAATGCTCGTGTTCTTGTACTTACCTGGAAGGAGGGAAGGGGAGGGAGGGAGGGAGGGAGGGAAGGGGGCCGAAAGGGGGAAGAAGCATGGGCTGTTATTTATGTGGACTGACAGTCGGCCAAGTCATTATGCTATAATGATTGCATCGGGATTTCCCATGCTTAGGGGACTCTGATGTGCAAGAAGAGGAAGAGGAGGGAGGTAGGAGGAGGGAGGTGGAAGGAAAGAGGAGAAGAAGAGGAGGAGGAAGGATGGGAAGAAGGAGAAGGAGGAGAAGAAAAAGAAGGAAGAGGAGAAGAAGAAGAAGAAGAAGAAGGAAGAGGAGGAAAAGAGGAGGAGAAGAAGAAGAAGAAGGAGAAGGAGGAAGAAGAAGAAACATAAGAAGGAAGAGGAGGAAAAGAATAATAATAATAATAATAATAATAAGAAGAAGAAGAAGGAAGAGGAGGAGGAGAAGTATAAGAAAAAGAGGGAAAAAATGGAAGAAGAAGAAGAAATAGAAGAAGAAGAAGGGGAAGAGGAAAGAGAAGGAGGAAGATGCAGAAAAAGAAGAAGGAAGAGGAGGAGAAGAAGAAGAAGAACATGAATAATAATGAAAAGAAGAGGACGAAATAGAAGAAGAGGAAGAGGAAGAAGAAGAAAAAGAAGAGGGAAAAAGATGTTGATAACGAAAGAGAAGGATAAGAAAAAGAAGAAGAAAAAGATATAGAGAAGAAAGAATAGGGGAATGAGGGGGAGAAAGAGGAAGAGGAAAGTGGGAAGAGTAGAAGACGAAAAAGAATAATCAAGAAGAAAAAAAAGGAAGAAAAAAGAAAAAAAACAAGAAAAATGAAAAAAACTAGGAAATAAACGTGAAGAATTAAGAAAGCAGAAGAAAAAAAAAAGAAAGAAAAAGAAAAAGAACAACAAAAAAAAAGATGATGAAGATGAAGATGGAAAGAGAGAGACAAAAAACATAGGTTGCTATTTATGCTGGCTGGTGCAATGGGAGAAATCATTGCACTGTGATGATTACACCCGGTTCTTATAATTAGATAATTGCAAGGTGGAAGAAAAGGAGGAAGTGGAGATAGATGATAAAAGGAGGAGGAGGAAATAGAAGAAGAGAGGGAAAAATAATAGAAGGAAATAACAAAGATAATTAGATAATTGCAACGTGGAAGAAAAGGAGGAAGAGGAAATAGAAGAGAGGGGAAAATAATAGAAGGAAATAACAAAGATAATTAGATAATTGTAACATGGAAGAAAAGGAGGGAGTGGAGGTAGATGAGAAAAGGAGGAAGAGGAGATGGAAGAAGAGAGGGGAAAAATAATAGAAGGAAATAACAAAGATAATTAGATAATTGTACCATGGAAGAAAAGGAGGAAGTGGAGATAGATGAGAAAAGGAGGAAGAGGAAATAGAAGAAGAGAGGGAAAAATAATAGAAGGAAATAACAAAGATAATTAGATAGTTGTAACGTGGAAGAAACGGAGGGAGTGGAGGTAGATGAGAAAAGGAGAAAGAGGAGATGGAAGAAGAGAGGGAAAAATAATAGAAGGAAATAACAAAGATAATTAGATAATTGTAACGTGGAAGAAACGAAGGAAGTGGAGGTAGATGATAAAAGGAGGAAGAGGAGATAGAAGAAGAGAGGGAAAAAATAATAGAAGGAAATAACAAAGCAAATGAGAGGAGTAAGATAACGAAAAGGAATGAGAGGTTAGATAGGTAAAAGGGAAAGAATAGGAAGAGGAACATGATGTGAAGAAGAGAAATGGTAAACAAGGAGGAAGAGGATAGGAGGTGAGAGAGAAAAAGAAGATAGGAGGAGAAAGAGAAGAAGTAGAAATAATGGGAGGAAGAGATGGAGAAGAATAAAAAAGGAAAAAAGAAGGAGGAGAAGAAGAAGAAGAAGAAGAAAAAGAAGGAAAAGGAAAAGGAGAAAAAAGGAAAAGGAAAAAGGAAAAGGAGAAGATGGAGAAGAAGAAGGAAAAGGAGGAGAAGAAGAAGGAGAAAGAGAAAGATAAGAAGGAGAAGAAGAAGAAAGAGAAGTAGTAGAATTAGAATCAGAAGAAGCTGAATAAGAAAAAAAGAAAGAAAAGAAAAGCAGAAAAGGCAAAAGGAGGGAAATAAGAATAAGAATAAGTATAAGATAACAAAGAAAAATGAGAAAGAGGAGAAAAAAGAAGGGAGTAGGAAATCCAAAGAGTTAGTAAGAGAGGAATTAGAAGGAAGGAAGACAAGAACTAAGACACAGGTAGATAAAATTGATATATAAATTCAAAATCAAATTCGAATAATTAATTCCATATATCAAAATAGTTCTTTTAAAAGTCTTAGGCGACAAGAAGAGGTTTGAATTTTGTGAAATATAAATTCATAATTTATAGCAAGTGAAAAATAGGTTATTTTCGAATGTATATAAAGTGAAAAATACGAAAGAGGAAAAAGATTTTAAAGAAATTTACGTTTTGATTGAAATTTTATATAAAGTAATAAGAAACACAACTAAAATATAACTAAGACTGATGACATAATTGGCACAAGTTAGGAAAGCTAAAAGGAAACATGAGGATTAGAATAAAGCTAAATTGTCCTTAAAATAAAGCTAAAAGAACTTAGTAATTGAATTTGGTAATTAAACTAAAATGTACTTTAGAATAAATGATAAAATGAACGATAGAAAAAAAAAACTAACGTTAACCTAAATTATCCTTAAAAATATATATCACTAAAAACAAAACAAAACCAAATTATCATTATAAAGACTCAAAACAACCTCACAGATTATATATAAACTAAAGTTATGTCAGAAAGAAAAAGAAATAAAAAAGATTATAAAGAAAATACAAAAAAAAAATAAAAAACTTACAAGAACTCTAAAAAAACAGTCATTAAGGAGGAATGGAGTCCTCAGTAGGAGATGGAAGAGGATTACGCGAGTCTTATGGACATGATAAGGACAACCCTCATTATCCTTTCACGAAGCGAGGTGGAATGAGGTCACAGGGCGAGGTCAGGTCAGTCCCCTTTATTGTGCTTATCTTGCTATCGCACCTACATGACACCATACCTAGTGGTGATAGTTATGTTGTAGATATGAAGGTATAGTTACCACACACACACGCACACACACACACGCACGCACACACAAACACAAACACAAACAAACACAAACAAACACACACACACAGATAGATAGATAAGAGGAAGTCATACATTAAAATAAGAATGCAATTAGTCCACAAACTCCAAAAGGGGAACTATCGAGCCCTTAGCTTATCGAACGGAACAGGTCAAGGAGTTCCGATCGACGCTACGAAGTCCGCCATTGTCGCCTCGATCGACACAATCGACCCTCTAAAAGGAATTCTTAATGGGCGAAAGCAGTTGGGACTGTGGATTTCTTTCGATCGCATTTCAGTGTTTTTTTTCTCTCTTTCTCTTTTTCTGTCTTTGTCTTTGTCTCTGTCTCTGTCTCTGTGTCAGTCTCTCTGTCTCTGTGTCTGTCTCTGTCTCTGTCTCTGTCTTTGTCTGTCTCTGTCTCTGTCTCTGTCTCTCTGTCTCTCTCTCTCTCTCTCTCTCTCTCTCTCTCTCTCTCTCTCTCTCTCTCTCTCTCTCTCTCTCTCTCTCTCTCTCTCTCTCTCTCTCTCTCTCTCTCTCTCTCTCTCTCTCTCTCTCTCTCTCTCTCTCTCTCTCTCTCTCTCTCTCTCCCTCTCTCTATCTCTCTCTCTCTCTCTCTCTCTCTCTCTCTCTCTCTCTCTCTCTCTCTCTCTCTCTCTCTCTCTCTCTCTCTCTCTTCCTCTCTCTCCCTCTTCCTCTCTCTCTCTCTCTCTCTCTCTCTCTCTCTCTCTCTCTCTCTCTCTCTCTCTCTCTCTCTCTCTCTCTCTCTCTCTCTCTCTCTCTCTCCCCTCTCTCTCTCTCTCTCTCCCTCCCTCCCTCCTTCCCTCCCTCCCTCTCTCTCCCCTCCCTCCCTCCCTCCCTCCCTCCCTCCCTCTCCATCCGCCACGCAAAGAAGACGAAATACACGACCACAACAAGAGAGAAACGTCAGTCATCTTGCGAACCGAGTGTATAAAATATCACTTTTGAGAACACGACCTCGAGTAGTGAAATGGGACCTCGAGGCTAGTTGCTCATTGCATTCAATTGCCCAAAATGTCTTGCACGCGCGTAGAGGAAGCCGGAAAGACGGTGGTCGGAATGCCGATGGTATTATGGTGGTTGTTTCTCTATTTTTTTCTTTTTTTGGGTCTCTCGTTTCCTTTATTTTGTTTATTTACTTTGGTTGTTCTTCTGTCGTCTTCGCTCTCTGTTATTTTCTTCTTTATTTTTTTGGTGGTGTATTTCTGGTTTATTTTTTCCCCTCCTTTTCGTTTCTTTGTTTTTACTCCTTCAGCCTGTAATGATTTTTCAATTGTTTTACCGGTTGTTTCTCCTCCCTTACGTCTCCATTTTCTTTTCTCTTTTTATATGCTAAAATGATTATCGTTTTTGGACTGTCTTTGTCTTTTGTTCCTTCTTCTTCGTTGTATTTAATCGTGTTTACCCAATTTTGCACATTGCAGTGAATCCTCAATGCCTTCGTTAATTTTCCTCTCTCTTTCTCTCTCTCTTTCTCTCGCTTCCTCCCTTTTTCTCTCTCTCTCACCCTTCCTCCCTTTCTCTCTCTCTCTGTCTCTCACCTTTCCTCCCTTTCTCTCTCTCTCTCTCACCCTTCCTCCCTTTCTCTCTTTCTCACCCTTCCTCCCTTTCTCTCTCTCTCTCTCTCCCCCTTCCTCCCTTTCTCTCTCTCTCTCTCTCTCCATCCATTCCTCTTTCATCTCTTCTTCCTCCACATTCTTTTAAATTCCTTTAAGTGTCCGGAATCAAAAGAACGTTTTAAAACACAGAACCACAATAAACAAAAGATCTAGATTAGCAGTGACCGTTGAGTAACGACTCTCTTACTCTCTTTCTTCGTCTCTTATTTATCCGTTCACTTTACGATCGCTTGAACTGCTCCTAATCTCGGAAGATTATTTTTCATAGTCTTGAGTAAGGGCAGTAGTCAACAGGGGAATGATTTACGAGGTTGCTGTAATGGAAATAACTCGAGCAAGTGGCATAGTTTTGTGAGATCTGTCTTCGGTTAGGCAACCTAGATTCAAGACTTTTTTTTTTTTCTTTCACTCCACTAGTGCTTGCGGTCGCAGGCACATACATACACACATAAACACAAACACAAACACGAACACGCACACACACACACGCACACGCACACGCACACGCACACACTCACACACAAACACCCATCCACCCACACAAACAAACACAAACACACACAAACACTCACACAAACACATACACATATAACCACATACATACATACACACACACACGCACACACAAACAAACAAACAAACACACAGAATAGTAATAGTATGTCAATCACAACTCCACAAGTAATTAATATACAAATAATAGATGTAATTACAACGAGTACATAGGCCTACACGGAGAAATAAAAGTATATAATTAATACAGTCACAGAAAAAAAATGGTTATCGATCTATCTTGTTATTAAGGGCGAGGTAATTCATGATAATTAGACTATGGTATGGCGAGGTTATGAAGTAGAAAATTTAAATATTCATTTAAGGTGTGTGTTTGTATGCGTGTGTGAGTTATCCATATATGTGTTTGTATGCGTGTGTGAGTCATCCATATATGTGTTTGTATGCGTGTGTGAGTTATCCATATATGTGTTTGTATGCGTGTGTGAGTTATCCATATATGTGTTTGTATGCGTGTGTGAGTTATCCATATATGTGTTTGTATGCGTGTGTGAGTTATCCATATATGTGTTTGTATGCGTGTGTGAGTTATCCATATACGTGTTTGTATGTGTGTGTGAGTTACACGGTTCATGTGTCTTGCCTTCCTCTCCTAAGCGCGCCCGCCCACCCGCCCCTGCGTCCTTGGCTAGAACATCTGAATTATTTATCCGAAGTTGGAAGAGAAATTGTTAGGTAAGGGCAAGGAGGAGGAATGACAGGTTAGTGGTGTTGGGGTTGGTGTAGGGCGAATGGGAGGGTGGATGGTTGGTGTTGCGTATGTAGGGTTTTCGTGTTTTGTTATTATGTAGATACGCGTACAAAGGCAAGTTTAGGAGAAAACATGCGCACAAATATACACGTGTACAGGCACAGGCACGCACACACGTACACGTACACGTACACGCATACACACACGCACACGCACACGTACACGCACACGCACACGCACACACACTATACAAGTATATATGCGTATGTCCAAGTACATGTTTATCACTATACCTTTTCCCTCGAGTTATCAGTAAATAAAAATCTTGATAAACAATCCAGTCAACAAAAACAACAACAACAACAAAGCAAAACAAAACAAAAACAGTGCTACTTTCTGCTATTTCTAACCCATGGCTTTCTATTATTGATCCCATTTCTATTACAAGAGAGTTTTAAAAGGTTAGCTTAGTCATCGAATCTTCAGTAAACACACATAACTCACTTATCATTCATCAGGTTGACAACCTTTTCGGCGAATTGGTAAATAGGAAAGGGGTTGCAAGTTCATATTCTATGCAGTATTGATGGCTATTATGAAAGGGGCTGGACTGGTGGGCTCCTAACACATGGGTTACACTTTTGTGTGTGTGTGTGTGTTTGTGCGTGTGTGTTTGTGTGTGCTTGTGTGTGTGTGCGTGTGTGTGTTCATCTATGCCTGCGTATGTGTGTGTTTGGTTGTGTGTGTATAATTAGTAAATATTGATAGTTGTGGTGATATTTATTGTCACTATTATTTTTCATATTTCATTATACCATTACTTTAGATATTTTTATTATTATTTTATTTTTCAAATTTCCAATGGTGCCCACACACACACACACACACACACACACGCACACACGCACACGCACACGCACACGCACACGCACACACACACAAATAATACACAATAATTTGTTACTCTACCTTAATAAGCCTATTAATGTAATTACTCTAAAGCTTATTAAATCAATTAACAAGAAATAAATAGCACAGAAATAACAAGTTTGTAGAGACATTAAACCTAAATGTTTATACCATAATAACACATTAGGTAATAATGTATAAAGAAATCAGGGAGCAAATAAGAAAAAAATATATATACCAAGAAACGTAAATAATTATTACAAAGAAAAGCCAATACGTATACGTGTATTTCCAATTTATTTTTAAGGGAGACTGCATGTAAAATATATTTGTACCTGAAATGTGTTCTTTTATATACTATATGAAGGAAGATGTTTCCAAAGGATAATGCGACCTTAGGGATTCGCGCGCAAGCACAGACATGTAGGCGTTTTATACGTATATTTATTAGCGCCATTTTTTTATTTTTTATTTATTTATTAAAAAACACACACTTTATTTTCATATTTTACTTTAAAATCACTAAAACATTTTCTTTTTATATTCCAATTCCCTTTTCATTTCATTTCGTCATGTATAAATATCAGTAGGACTAAATTAACGCTCGTTACTACTTAAGTGAAGTGACTGAACAGTTAAGTCACTAATTTCAGTAAGACTGAATTGACGTTCGTTACTACTTAAATGAAGTGACTGAACAGTTGAGTCACTAATTTCAGTAGGACTGAATTGACGCTCGTTACTACTTAAATGAAGTGACTGAACAGTTGAGTCGCTAACTATCGCCGCTTAAACTGTGTTGGCAATTATGTCCAATTACCGGGTGTGTTTGAACTATTTCAAGGTTACGTTTCGTTTTCGCTTGGGGTGTGTGTATTGATGTAACGATTATGTGCAATGATTATCATCTTCCGTTTGCCTCGCAATGTTGTCTCGGTGTTGCAACTTATTGGAAACGACTGTGAGCGATTGAAGAATTGCAATCAACGTCGCAACTTGTCATTTTCTTCGGGCGATGAAAATTGTCTGTAATTTTGGTATCAAATATCTTTTTATATCAGTCACCAGCTGAATATTTTTCTCCCTCTGCTTTTACTCTTTCTTTCATCACAATTATTCCGACTAGCAAGAGAGGCGCAGAGGCTCAGGCGGTGTGAAATAACGACCCAAAACGCCATTGGCACCGTCCACTTTCCCAGGAACAAAGCTATTCCTGTGAATGCTTAATGCTCGTTGCTGAAAATACGCTTCTGGACTCGTGTACGAACGCATCAACGCACACATGAGCACACCATATATTCAAGAAGGTATTGTACTCCTTGTCCTACATTTTTCAGTATAGCCATGCGTATGTTTGTCTGTTAACAGTAGATTCAAGTAGGACAAAGACCCTTGTATGGGATTCACCCGATGTTCACCAGTTGTCTGTGTCTATGTCTATGTTTATGTTTATGTCTATGTTTTATCTATGTCTATGTATCTGTTTATATCTTATCTATGTCTATGCTTCTGTTTTGTCTATGTCTCTGTTTATGTCTGTCTCTGTTTATGTATATGTCTTATCCATGTCTATGTCTCTGTCTCTGTTTATGTCTATGTCTATGTCTTATCTATATCTATACTTCTGTTTATGTCTATGTCTTATCTATGTCTATGTCTTATCTATGTCTATGTCTCTGTTTATGTCTATGTCTCTATCTATGTCTCTGTTTATGTCTATGTCTCTGTTTATGTCTATGTCTATGTCTTATCCAAGTCTATGTCTCTGTCTAGCCCATTCCTTCAAGATTGAATTAGGATAGGTTAGGTTAGGACCTTGTGGATGTAGGTCACCATGTTCTCTCTTGTATATCTATAGTACGCCATTTGCACATTACATTCATAACTTCATACTGTAATGTCTCTGTGCGTGTGTTTTATGTTTTGAAGAAGTACTTGTAATTACGCTTTATAAATTTCTTGACTTCTCACCTGTTGTGATTCATAACGCAAGTACTTAAAGTAATACCGAGCTCCTTAGGGTAATATCTCTTAAATTTATGTCCTTGAGTTAAACCCACTGAGTATTAAGTATTACTCTT